>NW_019379587.1:1177624-1252721 GCF_000648655.2 Copidosoma floridanum
TTTTTTTTTTTTTTTTTTTTTTTTTTTTTTTTTTTTTTTTTTTTTTTTTTTTTTTTTCACTTTACGCTGCAAAAGTATTCCAAGTGTACGGAATTTTTAACGCCTTTCTCGTGTTGCATAAATAAATGTCTTGCGTGCGGTTATGTATAGGGGAGAAAAGCCAATACCGCATCATCGATTGGACGATGGTTGTGTATTTGGACGAAGAGAGGGCCGAGTTCCAAGAAACGCGAAGAATAATCACTCGCGTGCCAGTAAGCGTTGATAATTACAACCGCGGAAAGTGTACGGGTACGTAATTTCGCGTCACGCGTCGAGCGTGCGTGAAAAATTCGTATACCTATACGCATCGGTTGGTTCAATTGAATAATGTAAGTAATCTTTTTTTTAGGGAGGACCTGTATCTTGTCGACAAACTGCGTTGCTTTTTTTTAGTTATTTCATACGCAAAACGTACAAGATCGTACAAATGAATCGGGACGAAATGACAATGTTGCCCGACAATTAATGTTGATTCGATACTGCCTGGATGAACGATAAAGCATGGCTCCCATCATTTTTAATAGCATCCTCTTCAAGACCAATATCTGAATGATCGCAGAAATGGGTCATGTGATATCATTCGCCCCATCCCCCCCCCCTTTTTTTTTCTTTCGAGCTGAAGATTTGCTCGCTATGCCCCGGGTGGACATTTGCGGGGGTGGGATGAGGCAGCGATTACCGATACACATATATATATTTATATGTACGTGCACGCGTGCCTCCCTGTTTTATTTTATTCTTTTCACACCGCGCGCAACACCTGAAACCGCGCGCAAGAGAGAGGGTGGAGATGGATATAATACCGTAACAACCAGCGCACACGTTATACATATATATACGTATATGAACGTTGAAGAGGCGAGACGAATATGAGAAAGGAGGTAAAGAAGCGATGAAGAGGGAGGAGGAGGAGGAGGAGGAGGAGATCGCGCTGTGCATCGTCGGCAGCCGGCTAAATTACAGACTCGAGCGCCGGGGCAGGTAGGCATACATATACGTATATATATATATAGAGAGAGAGAGAGAGAGAAAGAGACGGGGAGGGGGGTGCACATAATTCGCCGTTCAGTCGTCATCGTTGCCGTTGTTTTGTTGTTTTTCAACGCGCTCTCTCGCGCAAAAGGAAATGAGCGAGCAAACGCGTCACGCCACCCCGAACCTGCTAATTTCTATTCATATTTTATGGCTATTAATTTCTTCTTTGCTCTATTCTCGGTTGCGTGCGTGCGTGCGTGCTGCATTACTCGCGTCGCTTCTTCTTCTTCTTCTTCTTCTCCATCTCCGCCTTTTGTCTCGCGCCCAAACAACCCCGCGCACATCACTCTGTCCCCCATTTACTCCCCGACTAAGTATCCGCTTGCCGCACTTTCATCGCGATTATCCGTCCTATATATGTGGCTGTCCCCGCGACCGCTTTGGACAGTATCCCGATGTTCCCGTGCTTATTATTCTTTCGCCAGATTTTTCAGAGCCTCCTCTTTCATCGTGGCGGAGGTAACGATTATCGCGGTCAAGTCTTTTTTTTTCCGCATATATATATATATATATACACGCATTCCTGTCCTTCTGTTTATTTTTTTTTTTCTTTTTTTTTTTTTCATCAATTTATTTTCTCCAAACTCCAAAAGTCGACACGCAGCCCCCTTTGTTTGGCCAAGATCGTATCGAACAACGCGCCCATTCATCAGAGCCCAAGCTCGATTTCGTTCCATTGTTGCATATACAGGTACATGTAAGCAAGGGGGTACATCCAATTGGCCCTTACGAATCTCGCTGTCTTTTTCACGCGAGGATTTCAAGTGTAATTATACTCATGATCATCTACAGTCGTAAAATCGTAACTCGCGATCATCATCATCATCATCGGTATCCGATGCAGTGGGGGGGGGGGTCGAAGGAGGAGGCCGCATTTCTCCCTCTCTCTCAAATCGATTCGAGTCGCTCCCTCCCACCGAAACAACACTCGCGCACAGATCGAAGAAGAGGCACCTCTCGCTCGCACTTTCCTCACCTCTCTCGCAAAGCCACGAGAGCCCGAGAGAGAGCGAGGGAGAGAACGAGGGAGAGAAATTCGCGCGACTACTTTGGCGGCGGCCCGAGTTAATGAGAGAGCGGCACTTACGCGCGCCGCATGCTCAACGCCCACTTCTCGCCGAAGCGCTGATAGATAGATGTGCCCCCTCCTCCCTCTCGCTTCTTATTCCCGCTGCCGCCGGCCCTTTTTCTTCACCCCCTCCTCCCTCGATATTAACCCTCGAGCTGCAGGCTCTCGCGCGTGTATATTATATATATATATATGTATAGGTGTGCCCTGTGGCTGCGCCAGCAGAGGAGGTGTACGTAGGTAGTGGTCTCTATCTCTTGCTCTCCTTTTTCATTAGGCTCCCAACTCCCCCCTCTCTTTATGTCTCTTTTTGACCCCTTTTTTTTCGCCTCTCTTTTGCCCCGCCGGTCGTTTTTTCTTCTCCTTATTCGCCATAGCCCTCCGCAGGGCCCTGGAGAAGAAGCAAAAAAGATGCAGGCAAAAGAGGGGGAGGGGGAGGAGGAGGGCATTCATCTATATTAGCTTCGAGAGCGGGCGGCCTGTCATTACCGCCTGCCGCTCTTTTGGCTTTTCTTCCTCTTTTTTTTTTTTTTTTTCTTTCTTCTTCTCCCTCGCGCGCGATTCCGCAGCTCCCATGCTCCCCCTTCCCCCGTCCCTGTTTTTCTTCTCTCGCGCGCATGTAACACCTTTCGCTACCCCCCCCACCCCTCCTCCTTCTTCTTCTACCGTTCGCGAGCAGCCCCGGCTTCCGTCTTTTTTCACCATACCGTGAGCTAATCGACTCTCCTTCCTCCCATCTTTCTCGCTTCGCTATAGTCGATACCTCGATTTTTTTTTCTCGCCTCCCTCTGCAGTCATGTGGGTGAAAATTTCAGCGTGAAAAGGATGCGGGTATAATGTAACGTTTACACAAATGAAAGAGCAAGCATTCAAGGGGGACGCGCGTACAGGCGGTAATATCTCCATCGCGGAGGAATTTTCAATCTCGGAATACATATTTATATTTATGAACACAATGTGCACGTAGATTTTACCTTATTATTGTCTCTTTTCTTCTATTATACACGCCTCGCCCCGCGTGCGTACTCGACTTTCCGATGCTCTCGCGGCGGCTCGCTCCATTAGCGAGAGACGCATTATCGTGCGCATACATACGCGTACACGCATAAACGCGCAGTTGACGTGTGTAATACGTGTGTACATGTATATGTATAACGAACACGAGGAAGGAGAAGAAGAAGAAGAAGAAGAAGGAAGAGGAGGCAAAAAGGGGAGGGTCGGCAAAAGGGAGAGATGAGAGCTAATAACTGCCGTTTAAAGCGCAAAAACAAAGGGTTCGCCGCCGCCGCCACAGCAGCAGCTACCTATCTATACATGTGCGATGTATACGTATGCCGCGGGAGTCGAAGCATTCCAGGAGAAGAGGATGAGCAAGGGAATCGGAGGCTTCAATATAATAATAATAATGATGATGATAATACAGCATCCCAACAGTGCATCCACATATCGACTGTGGTGGTGTGTGTGTGTGTTGGGGTCATTACTGGATCATTACTTCGCGCCGCATGCATGGTATGGGTGTGTATAGGTACCTGTGTATGTAATACCCTACCGTGCGACGATGACGCCGAGGAACAGAGAGCAGGACAACGATCGAGGAGACCAAGACGACGACGATGATGATAGGTCTGAGCGCGGGCACGTCTTTTATTTTCCTTTCACTTTTTTTTTTAATTTTCTTATTTACTTTTTTTTTTTTTTTTTTTTTTTTTTTTTTTTTTTTTTTTTTTTTTCACTTTACGCTGCAAAAGTATTCCAAGTGTACGGAATTTTTAACGCCTTTCTCGTGTTGCATAAATAAATGTCTTGCGTGCGGTTATGTATAGGGGAGAAAAGCCAATACCGCATCATCGATTGGACGATGGTTGTGTATTTGGACGAAGAGAGGGCCGAGTTCCAAGAAACGCGAAGAATAATCACTCGCGTGCCAGTAAGCGTTGATAATTACAACCGCGGAAAGTGTACGGGTACGTAATTTCGCGTCACGCGTCGAGCGTGCGTGAAAAATTCGTATACCTATACGCATCGGTTGGTTCAATTGAATAATGTAAGTAATCTTTTTTTTAGGGAGGACCTGTATCTTGTCGACAAACTGCGTTGCTTTTTTTTAGTTATTTCATACGCAAAACGTACAAGATCGTACAAATGAATCGGGACGAAATGACAATGTTGCCCGACAATTAATGTTGATTCGATACTGCCTGGATGAACGATAAAGCATGGCTCCCATCATTTTTAATAGCATCCTCTTCAAGACCAATATCTGAATGATCGCAGAAATGGGTCATGTGATATCATTCGCCCCATCCCCCCCCCCTTTTTTTTTCTTTCGAGCTGAAGATTTGCTCGCTATGCCCCGGGTGGACATTTGCGGGGGTGGGATGAGGCAGCGATTACCGATACACATATATATATTTATATGTACGTGCACGCGTGCCTCCCTGTTTTATTTTATTCTTTTCACACCGCGCGCAACACCTGAAACCGCGCGCAAGAGAGAGGGTGGAGATGGATATAATACCGTAACAACCAGCGCACACGTTATACATATATATACGTATATGAACGTTGAAGAGGCGAGACGAATATGAGAAAGGAGGTAAAGAAGCGATGAAGAGGGAGGAGGAGGAGGAGGAGGAGGAGATCGCGCTGTGCATCGTCGGCAGCCGGCTAAATTACAGACTCGAGCGCCGGGGCAGGTAGGCATACATATACGTATATATATATATAGAGAGAGAGAGAGAGAGAAAGAGACGGGGAGGGGGGTGCACATAATTCGCCGTTCAGTCGTCATCGTTGCCGTTGTTTTGTTGTTTTTCAACGCGCTCTCTCGCGCAAAAGGAAATGAGCGAGCAAACGCGTCACGCCACCCCGAACCTGCTAATTTCTATTCATATTTTATGGCTATTAATTTCTTCTTTGCTCTATTCTCGGTTGCGTGCGTGCGTGCGTGCTGCATTACTCGCGTCGCTTCTTCTTCTTCTTCTTCTTCTCCATCTCCGCCTTTTGTCTCGCGCCCAAACAACCCCGCGCACATCACTCTGTCCCCCATTTACTCCCCGACTAAGTATCCGCTTGCCGCACTTTCATCGCGATTATCCGTCCTATATATGTGGCTGTCCCCGCGACCGCTTTGGACAGTATCCCGATGTTCCCGTGCTTATTATTCTTTCGCCAGATTTTTCAGAGCCTCCTCTTTCATCGTGGCGGAGGTAACGATTATCGCGGTCAAGTCTTTTTTTTTCCGCATATATATATATATATATACACGCGCATCACTCGCGTGCCTAAAACGCCGTCATAGCGAGACGCGTGAAAAAAAATCGTTTCCAAATGACACGACAGCCTACCTCATTTTTCATGAAAGCCCGAAATCACGTACTTACCACCCATCGAAGCGGAAAAAAAGGGGTTAAACTAAATAAACGCGCGATGCCCGCGACGAGCCGTTCCTTAATCATCGCGAGTAGTAAAAACGACGCGTATACTCCTTTATATCTAGTACCTTTGTCGGCGAGCTTGGCTGCAGTTGTATATATACAACGTACTGCGGCTTTTCACTTTTTTTCCTTCCAAGTCCGATGGCTCGCTCGGTGTATAGTATCTCAATTAGAAAACTGTCTGTTATCGGGCACTGAAAAAACAGCGAGTAACATGTTGTACAAAAGGATGGGCAATACCGTTGTCATTGTACATAATATATACGTTCCCGAGAGCCGGGGCTCGACACCTCTCGGCCGCCTCTGTTCTTCGACATCGTCATTACCTCTCATTATCCCCATCATCTTCGAAGCACCATTTACTATACAATCCGAGAAGCGCCGGTAGGATTTTACGATTCGCGGAAACGATCCTTCCGTGCAGAGCACCTCAATTTTCACACACTCCCGTGTATATGTGCTGCTCAAACACACCATGTGTGTGTACACCTTATACGTATAGGACACGGAAAATACTCGAGTACAGGTGTACATATGTATATACGAGAAGGAGTTGAAAATCGTATATTGTATTGGCGCAAGGCAAGTGTACATGCTGATGAAACGGTGGGAGGAGGGGGTGGGGGGAAATGAGAGTAAGGAAAAAGAGGAGAGAAATAATTCCTATATGGTTGTTATTTTATTTTGTTGAAAGCCGCGAGGAGGAGACGGTAATGATATTCATCATGCCCCATTACGATGATTTCTCGTTACGTGCGCCGGTATACACAAATGTACGCGTGCACTCGCCGACAAAGTAACCATCATTTTCCCTCCTCTCGAGCTTATGCTCTTTTCGCCTCGGCGCAGCTGATGCTATACGTATACATGGCATTCACGCATGTCATTCGCATCACGTTGTCTCTCAAAGCGCCTTCTCGCGCTGTTTTTTTTTTTTTTTTTTTTTACCTTTCCGGCTCAGGTACACACAACTCTCCGCGAATTCAGCTCGCGCTGCACCACCACCGCCGCGAGTGGCATGCGAGAGACGTGCGGTATATATATATAAGGAAATCTGTTACCGAGAAACGTTTACCGAGAGATAATGCATTTAATCGACCTTCCCCCGTACCACCCCCACCCCCATTCGCTCGTCCACTCTGGCTGTAATTATTTCAAAGTGCCCCAACGCTATGCATGTAAAAATATGCGGTACAAGCACTCACGTGATTCTTCGGTCACATAGTGTACCGAACAAGAAGCATGTGGCTTTTTTTTTCTCATTGTCATCGCTCAAAAACGTTTGCCACGTATTTTTGAAAAGGACTGATAAATATACCAGAAGGTATACATGTATAGCACTGATTGATGCAGACACGGACGGAGCAACTGCTGAAGGGTACATATATATATATATATATATATATATATATATATATATATATATATATATATATATACGTAGAGGAACGCGCGGAACGTATACGAGTGGGCCGATGGCCATCAGCCTGGGGGAGGGGGTGTAACCTATCATTATCTACCACTTAGCCGTACGCTTCCTTTGCGAGGGGCCCCGAAGGGTTAAAAGCCGCCGGTCACGAATAATAGACCCGCCAAATATCCTAGCTCGCACGCGCACTTCGATGATGATGATGATGATGATGATGCACGGGGGACTTGGCCGGCCGTTCGCGAATTCACGCCTCCGATGTGTGTTCTCCGTATATCCCAGCAGCCGCACGTTGCTATTAAGACGGTATACCGAGAGAGTGAATGTATATATGTATGCGTTATATCTTTGGACGCATCCCCTTTCTTTTTTTTTCTTTTTTTTCCCCCACCGCGCGCGCTAATTGCCGGTTCATAAATCCCTCCGAGTCGCCGTTTAGGGACTTTGATTAGACGTCGGATGGAGGGCTGCACGAATCGATCACCATCTGTGTGTGATGTACCGATGCTGCCGGGCGAGAAAAATGGGTGGAGCGCGGTGCTTTTGCTTCGCAGGTGCTGAATTTTTGCGTGCGTCTCGGGGATAATGTATCGCGTGATTCGTCCCTTTTCGCGCGGGCAGAGGCCGAGATGGCCTCGAAAAATCTTTTCACGAAGCTGTCTAATTTCCGCGATTACAGCCCCCCCCCCTTCCTCCCCAATTCTACATACTCCACTTATCGTTGCCTCCTCCTTTCCTCTGCTCGAACGATCGGCGTTGGCGAGATTTTTTTTTCTTTTCTCGTCTTTGCGAAGGAGCTGCGCTGTTGTACTATGCCAGCGTGCTTGTTGGACGCGTTTGCATTTTTTGACGAGAGACTGGCGTGTTTTGCCAAAAGTATGGCGAATATAGTGTACGTTTTTCTCTCTTTTGCCTGCGAGTGTGATCGCGTAAAGGTATTTTTTCACAAACGCAAGGAAAAAATAATAAATAACTTCCACTGGGTTACAGCGACTTTTTTCATTGAGAAATATTGCTGGGTCTTCCGTGTTGGCTCATTTCTTAAAGTGCAGGTGGTTCAATAACATGCCTCCGATCAAGTCGAACTCAATATTATTCTTTATTGCTTGTAAAAAAATATACAACAACTTGAAGATTTTACTTATCGTATGGTTAATAAAATTAATTGGCTTAGGAGACTATAGGTCAGCCGTGTGTTCGGTATCTACATCCTCAAAAGCCAGTATTATATACTTGCTAATTGTTTTTACAAGTATTTAAAATAATGTACTTATTTTTACAGTATTTAAAATATTGATGCAATATTTTAAGTATTGATATTTCAACACATCAATATCAAAATACAACTAGTAATAACCATTCATTTTATTAATATCTGGATAAGCTTGTCGTTGTGGAGCAGATTTCTGTCGTTTTTGTGTGCCCATAAAATTTTTTGGAGAAACGGTGGCCTGCTTTTGAGAATCGACGATGCTAAAATTTAAAAAAATAAAATAAAATAAAGTAATTTATAGAGAAATAAATTTCATTTTGTGAGTAAGATAATTCAATTGTTATTAAATTACAAATTAGCGTGTCTTACACATTGTTCATTACAACTCTTTGATCGACGCTAGACTGTTTATTTTGAAAAGGGATGAGTTTCACGCTCAAAATCATCACGGGAAAAAAGAGAATCAGGCAAAATCCACTGCTCAACCAAAATCCATTCTGTTTGGTGAAACAAAAAAAAACGAAAAAAATAATTCAAGTCTGAAACTTTTCATCATCTGTAGAATCTGATAAAAAAATTACTTACAAACGGGTCGAGAATCCTATCGCAGTTAGCTATTATTGTCGCATTGTACACATTTGACAGTGGACCACACCTACCGACGTTATTTGCAACATTACTTGATGCACGAATGAAAAACTCGTTGATTTGGATTTTCAGAGTATCTCTCAACTCTTCGGCTAGCTATATTATAATTAAAAGTCATTAGGTTTCTTAGTATTTTCTAATATATTGGTGCAATTTAAAATTTTTCATTACATCTGTTGTAGATATGACTAGATTCTTGTTAATCCACTCCTGTGCATCATCTACTTCCGCGATTAATTGTGTAATAGCGGCTTCCATAGAGATATAATGAAACTTTGTAACCTCCAGTTTCTTAACAGTATCGTTCAAAAGGCTGCTCCAGTTAACCATGTCATCTGTGCGTAATATCTGTAGTCTTTCAATATCATCAGCTTTGGAATCCAATTTTTCTTTAGTTTCACTGTACTCATTTGTAAGAGTTTTGGAAAACTTGCGGAGCTTCTTTACAAGCACTTCCTCTTCAACATTTTGTTTGAACATAGTGTTGAGTTCATTAAAATCTATATTATCTATTTTAATGGAATTTTCTGTTAGTTGTTTTTTCGTTTCTAAACTCATGATTTCTCGATCACCTCTCGGAATAATATTTTTTACCAATTCGTCAATGGTTTCGTTTATATTGTAACTGTTGGTGTAGTTAAGCCAAGTATCGAAATCGGTGAATTCCTTAATCTTAAGTACTTTAGCTAAAGCATGATTTTTGTGACAGGAACTACGATTAAAAAAAAATACATTCGATTACAAAGTATTAAATTTTGTAGAATAAATGAGGTATTTCTGTAAACTGTGAACAAACTTACCCAATTATTTCTTCTACGTAAAGCGATGTAGAATTAAAGCTCTCAAAATCCATCGTTTCAACGATAGCATGCAACACTTTACTGTCATTCGGATTCTTAAGCGATTCGCAAACGGCACGTTCTCCAGCGATGCCTACCAACATCTGCACCACAATGAGTGTGAGTAATACACTTGTTACGCAAAACATCACCCACAAAGCTCTGCAATCATAAAATACCTCTAGTAAAAATATTTGTCCATTTAGTCTCGTAGGAATAAGTATACAGCGAAGGACACTTACATTGCGAGAAAATGGGGCCCACAATCTCTGTCGCAATCTTCTGGTTTCTTGTCATGCATACCACAAAATGTACCTAAAAATACCAGCACAGACACAACGAGTACTGTAAGACATGTAACTAGACCAATGGCGTACCAGGCATTCAAATACTTTTCCCAATAATGGTTCATATCTCTTAGAGACGGTTCGATGCGATTTTCCACCAAGTGACTTAATGTTTTGTTGATCCTTTTAGATTGATCCTCAAAAATTTTATTGAGATTTGCATCAATTTCATCGATTTTGGCAGTAATTTTAGGTTTTGACCCATCCACTTGTCGCTGGATGTCACTTTTAATTTCTCGTAATATTTTTCGACCCTTTCGCGCTTCATCCACAATCTTGTTGGAAAACAATGAGTTCATTTTCTGCAGCGTATTTTTTACGTTAGTCAACTGTAATCAATTAAAAATCAAATCAATCCAGCTGAAATTCTAAAAATATTTTTGCTTGTAAACTATATGCTTTACGTTTTCGTAATTATATTTCATGCTTATCTTCTTTTTGTAGACCTCTGTTAGCGCATCCAGGCATTCATCTTGGCACTTGGTTTTCCATGTCATAACCAAAATTATATTAATATCATCCAATGCTAAAAAGAAAAGCACAAGACATAAAGCACCATAAATACGAGTCAAAATTTTAAACGAGATCCTTAGCTTATTGTAATTTGAAAACTTACCTGTTAGGATATTCTTGATTTTCAATTGGATTTCTGTGATAATTTTACTCATCAAGTTATCGTTTTGTCGGATACTTTTCCATCCAGACTTCATACCGTCAAATTTATAAAACACATTAAATTTCGACAACTCCGTCAGCTTCTTAAGTATTGGCTGGCTGCTACTATCAACCGTCGAAATCAGTGCTAGATCACGAAAGTTGTCCAGCAGTTGTCCTCTCATTTCACGGCTAGATACAAAATATAACAGCATAAAAATAATGCATGCGAAAAAAATCATAAAAAATCGGACTATCGTGGAAACGTATGTGTTTTGGTAATTTTGACCGCA
Organism: Copidosoma floridanum; assembly: GCF_000648655.2. The sequence continues at coordinate 1,188,634 of NW_019379587.1, forward strand.
GTTGGTCGCATGATTTCAAAAGAAAACAAGTTTTCGAAAAAATTTTTTTTCAATTTTAGAGAAAGTTTTACTTGTCTTTTACCCTACAAAACACATTCGTTTCCAAAGAATAGGGACGAGCAAGTTTAACAAAGGGCTTTTTATCTACGAGCCTCACACAGGATATGTACGTACATGGTGCTCTTAGTGTAATGACGAAGGTCGTGAATAGTGTTGTTACAATAGGCGGAAAACTCCTCAGTACCCTCATGTACAGCTTCATTGGAAGTAATGGCGATAGATAATCCAAGTATCAACGGAACAAGAACAAAAAAAAGTGCCAAACTAATCAGATTTTTGCGCAAACGCAAATTTTTCGTATCATCCAGAGAGTCGTGAGAACAATTAAAACTTCTTCCACAGCAAAGGCAACAACCAACACAGGGAAAAATGACAGCTATTGCTAGTAGGAAGGTTGACAAAGCTGTAGTTGCTCCATTGTGCTTGAGAATCTTGAAAATGTTGCTCGTGTCTACAGGGATTTCGATCTTGCTCTTGTTCACGTTGATTGTACCTGTGAAAAGAAAGAAACTCCAGCGATTGGAAGAAGGGCATTTCGATACATTTCTATAGTAGTAATCAAGTGTAATAATCTCTAATTTTTCAATGGATATCATATCATGCTAGAAGTTCATTCGGTGTATTTTAATGGCTGGTCATAACTTAAAAACTGAAAAGAGTTTTTGGGTCTAAAATTGACTTTCTAATGTGTTGAAATCGTATACATGACTCATATATGAGAATTCCCCCAAACCAGACAAACACATTATTATGTGTCGGCCCGGATTCAACTCATTGATGGTTACTACTATGATTCGTTATGTCTAACTGATAAGTTGACTCAGCGATATTTATCAATTGTCATGCATTATAATTAATTTATAGAAATGCAATAAAACAATGAAAATGTATTTTTTAGTCATTCGTGTTATTTTCATCGGTTGGCTTAAAAAATGCTTAACCTGTGTGTATTTACTATGTGGATATGAGCTCAAACTAAACTAAATAAAATTACAGTGATAGGAGTAAAACAAAAAATCAAATCTTGACGGATTCGGTAAGCAACACAATTTTCGTTTTTCTCTCTTGATTTACAAACATGTGCACAAATGATAGATTTATACAGTAATGTACCTTAAAAAAAAAAAAAAAAATCACGTTTAATAGTTACAAATACTTGAGAAAAACTTGAATTGGTTGATCCGAGTCTAGGCCTCGGGAACCCTGATAAGTACATTTTTGAAAGTTGAAAGAAAACGACTTACCCTCGGGAAAAAAATCTTTGTTCGCAATGAGATTAATGAACCCATTGCTGAAGTCGTAGAATCCTTCCACGAAGCCAAAACGTTTAGCTCTGATCTGAGTACTATAGCCAATAACTTTGTTATCGACGTTGGTATAATAAGAGGGTGATAAACCACTGATTAAACCATTGGAGTTTTCTTGAGCGTTTAATCGTCCACAAAGGAGAAACAACAGGGCTAATGCCATTCCGTACCACCAACCTCCCATGTTTGAAAATTTTTTACAAAAATAATAATCTAAAATACAAACGATTAGAACACGGGACACTTTACTTTCAGTACACTTGTACAACGAGGACCGTCCGATATACTTAACGGCAAAGTACTTGGAAGAACTGTTGTATGGCATGTGAATGCTACCCCGCGACAAATATGAGTGAGTTGATACTCGGGAGAAGAGCCAAGTAGTAGGCCTTGAGTGGTTGCTTTCTGACTAGCGGGGGCTTTTCTGCCTCATGAAGAGAAAGTCGGATTGGGACGTGTCAGTTTACTTCACCAACCATGAGTGTGTCTTATCACCATCCAGCTGCGTATATACTTACAGATAAGGCCATTTCTCCAATACCCTAGATTTTAATTGATGACGCATTCATACTTACACGTTTAAACCTCTGACTGCGAAAGCCTCAATGCGAGTACGGATACAGGCCGAGGCGTAAAAAGTCTTCATAAATCTTCCCAAGTCCAAGTAATAGGGACTTTTTATTGGACGTCGAACCGGCGGGCCGCACGAGTCGATCATCGTAGCTATAGGCGAGGAAAATGTTTTGGCTGCAGGTGCTGAATTTTTGCGTGCATAGACGGAGGGGTGGGGAGCGAACGACCACTAGGCGTTGGCGTGGCAATTGTTTCCGCCGCGAGGAATAATTGACAATAATAGCCGCCGCGCTTTGGCATTAAAGGGCGATTAGTGTGGCGATTCCGTCGACCGGAGCGGCCAACTGCACGTTTAATTAACCGTATGATTTATCGCTCGAGCTCTTGTGTAGGTAATTTTTATCGCTATTGCTGCTCCTGCTCGCGGCTACTATACCCACCCACGTAACTTTATTCTCTCCCGGAACCTTTATCTCGCATAGCAACACTCGTTGTTTTTTTTTTTTGTTTTTTTTTTTTCGACCGCGTGAAAACTAGCAATTTCCTGCCACTGTGGAGTTGAAATCGCACGTCTCCTCCGAGTTTTCAGCGTCCGGCGTGTGTTTTGCTCATCGTGCTCCGCTTTCGTCGTGATTTTGCATGGTCAAGCAGAAATAAACCCGTAAACCCAAGTGCCGGTAAAAAAAAAGTCCGGCCCCGTGGGGCAACCTCGGCAGAGCGAAGGACGGGCATCGCGTGAGAAATCCGAGGCGAGGACCCCACGGGGCTCCAACGGAGGGGCAAATCCTCGCCGAGGTATGGGTAATGAGCGCGAATTAGCCCGGCGATTTTGTTGTCCGTCGGTGTTGTTCCTCTCGGGGGAGAGCGGCCTGTCCGTCACCGGCTCGCGCGCGCATCGACAGAGGGACGCCCGAAGAGGAGGGAACGAGCGCCTTCCACGAGGTCATCGATTGCGATGGGCTCTCGCACGCGAGAGCGCATCGGGGGAGTAATTCGAGGGCTCCCCGACAGACGCACGGCGTACATGTACATTATATCGTGGAATAAACATTAATTTAAGTATTGTATATGTATATATATATAACGTCATGGAAAGTAGTGCGCGTGGCGTAATTGGGACGCGCGAATGCTTAAAGTATATATACACGTGAAGAGTCCCAAATTATAAGTGTGGCGACGGTGCGTGAGCAAACACGAAACGATCGAGGAGAAATTATTCCTGCTGTTTGCCCTTCTTTTTTTTTTTTCACAACATCTGAATAACTTTCCCTTTCGACCATACAGGGAGAGAAGCTTCGTTCGCGTGCGCATAGCGGCAGAGAGCTGATCATACCGATCGTCCGCAAAACACTCGATTCGATAGACTGCGTTTATTTTCTTCCTTACCACGGCATCTTCGCGGCGAAAAGACTATATATTTACGTATATTGTGTACGCCGTTGGCCCCGTCATTTCCGGCTGTGCAGGTGCGCGCCCGTGGTATATACATAATATATAGATACACCGGCGCTGATGATGATCGTGTATATGGCGGGGTCAGGGCGCGCTCGCGCACGCGTGTAATTTAATTCGAAAATTTTCGCTCGCGTCACGATGAAGCAATTTCAAGGAGGCACACGAACGCGTAAGATACCAACTCCGGCGGCGGTTATCCTTGCGGCACACGTATGCAACGTGCTTGGGAAACGCGGATTTTTCGCGTCTGAAGCGATATCGAGTGGCGATGAACGCACTACAGTTTTAGTTTTTTTTTTTTTTTTTTTTTTTTTTTTTTTAATTCGCACACCGGAATTCGCCTCGAACCTGTATCACTTTCACCGCGTCGGATCCCAAATACGTCTTTGCTCCCTTTTGCACCCGCAAAAACCAAAAAACGAAGAAAAGCCGCGTCAGCGCGAAATCCTTTTCGTCCCTGGGGCAAGGAGAAAAAGAAAAATAGCAACCGCGCGTACGCAGACAGAAGAGAGAGGGTGAGGTAACACACCGCAAAAGCGCTAAAAGCGATAATACGTATCCGCGAATGACGGGAGTGCACGTGTATGAATATGTAGGGACAGCCGGGCCTCGGCGCGTAAAGCCCCCGGCAATTTTTACCCGCGGCGGCGTTTCTGTGTCACGCATCGATTTGCGCGAGAGCACCTCGCAAAGAGGAATTATACACGCTGAGACTCTGACCGCAGCCGTGTATGTGTGTAGCACCGAGGACGTGAAGGACGAGCTGATGCGCGCGGATCGGAAGGTTGGATGCGGTGCGTGCGTGAAGTGAGCGAAATGAAAAGAAAAAAAAAAAAAAACAAAAAAAAAAGGATAGTAGGAGGGGTTCGGGTGTATGGTGAGAACAGCGTGGCGGCTAAAGGCTGCTCGTTTGGCAACTGCGTGCAAGGGGGAAAGGAAGGGTTGAGGGAGCAGGCGAGGAAATAATCCGTCGCGTCAAGTGAAGATGCGAGTCTTGACGGGGAAGACGGACACGCAGGGAGTGATCTTGAGTGTGAATGTGTCGAGTTGTCGGGGCATCACGTTTTTTAAACCTCGTTTTATACTTGCATCAAGTCTGTATAAGTGGTAGCATTGGTGGTCTGTTTGAAAAAAAATTTTTTTTCTCCTTAGAGTTCCAAGCTCAATGTGATCCTTTATAAAGACGTTATTTCGTAAACATGATATGAATCAGCGCACAGAGTTGATGAGCGCTCTGATTATTGAAAATAGATAAACCAAAGAATATTTAACGAATCAGCGACGCGAGAAAAACCGGTGGTGCTGAATGACAAAAAATACGTGCATTCCTTATATAGAAATTTTTTTTTTTTTTTTTGTTATTTTTCACTTGTTTGATGTTACTGCACACACGCATAATGCCCATGAATTACTTTATTATTTATCACGGGTGCAAAAATAGGCGTTTAAATAAGCGTTCGCCGTACAGTGGTCCCCGATGTTGTGCGCGCGTGACTATGTAACAACAGTGGCGTTATTTAGCGTGCTGAAAGAGATGTGTTAATAAATTAAGCGCGCCAAAATAACCGAGCCGTAGATCAGCGTTTCAGCGACATACATCACACATCTCGCGTCGCACGTATACGCGTAACTGCTCTTCCGCTGCTAAATGTATTGCTTTTCCTCCTAGGCTCTGCAGCAAAAGAGGATAAAAATAAAGAATCATCAGACTTTGCCAACAAAGCGACGGTGGTGGACTCATTGTATAGATTGTACCTGTTTGTTCAACACCAGATCAAATGCAATATTACTTAACTTTTATTGTTTACATGACTTTTTTTTTTTTTTTTTTTTTTTTACAGTGGCAAAATGATTTCCTTTCAACCTATATAGTTAATTTGATAGTTGAATAGTTTCATTAGTTAGTATAAATCATATATACGAGGGATGCGAAATTCATATACGAGTCATTTTTCCGGGAAGGTAGAGTATGCATAAGTACCCATACCTAGTAGCAATCGGCCTTCTGGCTTTCGTCGATCGTCGCTCGATTGTATTACACGTGTACAATGTAAAACGTATGTCCGTATGTTATATACGTATATATGTATCCCTTGACAGCGATATTTCACGCCACAGGAGCGTCAGTATAGTATATGTAGTCGAAGAAGAAGGAGAAGACGAGAGAGGCGAAAGCCGACGAGTACGGGATGCCTGTATATATTTATGTATTACGCGAGAGACGGCCGTGTGTGGTCCGGCACGTCCGAGCGCATCGCTGATTAGCCCCAGGCTCGCGCGCCCGCGCATCCACACACGCACGGCATGATAATCCTCCCGTCCTGTTTGAGGGAAACTATACCTGCGCACGTGTACACGCGTGTATATGTAAGGGGGGTTGTGGCTCTGTTTGTGTGTAGTTGCTTATATACTTTGCATGTCCCTACAGGGCCTGGGGCTTACTCGGCACTTGCTGTTACTACTGACTCTCTCTTACATTTTGCACGCACTCTCATAGCTCTGAGTTTGCTCGCGACACAAGTATATCTGACACACTCGCAATAAACTTGTTTTCCTAATAAAGTGTTGTTACGTTGTTTTTTAACATTATAACGAGAAATTTTAAAAGATAAAAAAATCAAATTATATCTTTGTTAGTTACTTTGTTAGTGAGTAATGTTGTATAGCTATATTTTTGAGTTACGGGTTATTAACAATTATTTGAAATTTAGAAATCAAGCAGCAAGACTCCTTATATTTTTTCTTTTGTTCAAGGCACGTCATTTTTCTTCAAACCTTTTAACGAAGTTGGGTAAAAATAGCTCAAGTTTCACTTTTGTCGTTTGTTGTTTTGTTCACGTATTTATATATCAATATAAGAAAGTTGTTTTGACGAACTACATTAATTTAGGTTTCCTTTTTAAATGTGACTCATTTGGAGGATAACCAATGTTGTGGATACAAAAGAAAAAGTTATTTTGACGGAAACTTATACAGCCGATGAGTAATCTCACACGTAACTTTTAATCTGTGGTAATTTTTTATTGAAAAATTTTTACTTAAAAGCCCTCCTTTACGTATGCGGAATTTGCATCGTAAGCCCCGATCAGTTGCGAAAGCGTACGAAACAAAAATTATATAAAAATTTGATTGTCAAATACATACGACTGATTTTTTAATACAGTTTTCGTCTTTTTCACAATTCTTTATTTTTACCCCTTTATTCCTACACGAGTAGTTACATATACATATAGAAAGCTGCAGGAATACTTAAATTATATATACCTCAAGCGGAGTTGGTACGAGTAAGTGCACTTTCACGCGCCGGGCTTGCGTGAGTTTCCTCGGTCATTTTTTTTCTTTCTCCTTTCCATTTCGAATGGACGCAATAGTTGTTAATGCCGCGATACTATCTGGACGCCGATAAGCTCGAAGGAAAAAAAAAACTTGCACGATGTTGCGGTGCGATTTAGGGGTACTCCACCGTTATAAATACACCCGTGAGCTTTTGTGTGTACATGGGAAAGTTGAATTTCCGCTTGAATGATATGAAGTTGTTGTTGTTGCTTTTGAATGAACGCGAGAGTTGGTTTGCACACTCTGTGAGAGTAAACGCGGGTAATGGCTCTCTCTGATTGAAATTTATGTCCATAGGTCTGTGACGTTGATGAGCGATAAATAACTCTCGGAGAATTGAATGTTTTTTTGCATTGGAACGGTATTTCAAACGTATACTTAAAAACTCGTACTCCTTTTTGGTACATGAATATCAAATAAAAGTGGGGCTACTGACACCTCGAGATGATTTTAATTCTACACACGACTAGATTTAAATTAAGGTAAAAAACAATAAAATGGCTCACATCACAGTCCATCATTTGCTAACATGAATCCTCCCAGCGTTCCTTTCAAAAGCTCTCCTAAAACCACCCGGAAAAAAAAAGGGACAAAAGTTCTCAACCGCGCCATATGTACTTGTGCTTGCAGAGATCCCATGGAGCTGATGGAGCAGCAGCTCGTGAGGTGCGGCGTGCCACCGATCCGGCTGTACGAGCACTTGGCGATGACCTCGCCCACCGCCGCCCTCCAGCAGCACCACCACCACCACCACCACCACCAGCAGCAGCAACAACAGTCGCCACCACCGAGTTCGCAGTCTTGGCTGGCCCCCTCCGCGGCCCTCCTCTACGCCGCAGCGGCAGCTCGGGGAGCCGCGCCCCCACTGCCGCCACCCCCGCCAGCTCCCGGCGGCTACCCCTACCCCGACTCGGCGGCCGGGTGGCCCTGGCGACCGGCCCCGGTAGCTCTCATGGCACCCAGGCGCGCCTCCCCCCCGACCGCCGCTACGGCCGGGCTGAGGTTCGCCCCCTACCACCCCCCCACCTCCAGCGGCTCGACGACGCCGCCCGCGACGACGCAACAGCAGCTCATCGGCCGAGCCCAGCAGCCCAGGTCGACCAGCCCCAATTAGCGCTCGGCCGGGCGGACGGGCGCGTCTGCCGCTACTCCTGCCAATGCCGACTCAAGCGCCGACGACGACGACTGCTCGCGGCTCGATTGCGAGGAGTAGACGGAGAGGGGCTCTTGCGATTCGTCCCCTCCCCCTCCCCCCTCTCTCACTGAACAAATCGATCGACGAAACGCGCGCAAGTTTCGTATTGTCCCACGCGTGTAGACCCCTCGCGGGTGCGCTGTACTTTGAACCGATCGGGCAACTTTCACCGTCGCTGGAGCAAATTTTACCTCGATCCTGTATACGCACGTACAGTTGCAATGGACACAATCTTATTTATGCGTTATCGGTACTTGTTCGCTCGATTGTCCCGTGAAATTGTTGTTACATTTTATTTCCCCCTTGTAAATCAAAAAATATACCTACGATTCATCCATCTCGGATGCCGGCGAATAGATTGTTCACTGTTTGGAGGCGTGCAATTTTTTGCTTTCGTCATTCCCGCGCGGACGAGATAGTAATATGTACCCCCTCACACGGAGCCAAAGAAAGACATCCCCTCCCTTAGTTTCAAAGCAAATCGCCCATCTAGCTGTATTGGGTTGTACGGGTCGTGGCGTGTGTAGACGAAAAGGGAGAGGAACGAAAAAAAAGAAAAGGTGCGAATCATCGCGAGGCTGTTTGATAAAACGAAGAATAAAAAGGAACAGTCTCGCGGCTACTGTATTTATTGTTAATGCGCTGCTCGCGCGTTCGCCGGAAGCCAAAAGCAGCCTCGGCGCGAGTAATGTATACAGTCTCGAGTGCAATGCTGCGCATATAGGGGTTAAAGGCACTTGAATCGATGACTCGTGGAAAAGGCCGCCCGCGCTTATTACAAATATATATATATACCCTTTCGAAACCCGCGGGTGCGCGCGTAGCGCCTTTTCAGTGCCACTCGAGAAAGAGAGAAGGATCGGGCCCCCAATATGATGCGTTGGCCTCCTCTCAAAATATTAACTCTCGCGCGAGATCGAGAACTCGACAAACTAACTTTCGGTACAGTCTCTTTTTCTCCCCTATATACGCACTCGAGTTCGGGATGGTGTATACTTTTTCCATCCCCGAGTCCTCGGCTCTGTTTGTCGCTCGTACGGCTGCCGGCTCTACAAGTTAAAAAAAAAAAAAAAAAAACTTTTTTTTTGTTTTTGTTTCCTCTTCTCTTGGTTCTTATATTATCCATTTTCATTGTAAATAGCGCAAAGCCTCGTTTAAGTTGTGAATGTCGACGATCGATTGCTGTATAGTGTAGCCCTTTTTTCCCATCTTCGCCGTACGTATGTATAAGCGAGTGTGTGTATAGGTGCACTCAAACAATGTGTAACGTATGCGATTGAACGTGATAATAATAATAATAATAATGATAATGATAACTATTACAATATGACTAATGTACGATGTACGTGTTACAATTACAAAATAACTGGATTAATGTATCTGTCGATGTACTTAGCCTCCGAAATTTTTCGAGGGAATGGAAAAGAAGGGCAAGAGATGTGTCAGCGGGAAAGAAGTTGTGATAGCTGTACCATACCGTAATAGTATTATTCCGGCATTTCTCTTTCTCTCTCTCGTTTTGTTCCTAAAGTCGAGGTGAGAAATGTGTGCCGTGAGATTTGTATATATAAAAAAATAAAAAAATAAATAAATAATAACATTAATAAAGAATGAGAAAAAGATAAAATACAATAAGATAAAAATACTAAAATAGTTATTGTAATGATATTGAACAAAAAAAAATAATATCGTCCTACGAATTCGTGTAGATTTAAAAGAGAATGAATAAAAGAAGAAGAAAAAACGTAACTCTGCGTGTAGCGCCAGGGATACAGAATAATAAATGGATTTTCATCAATTAAATTTTTCGTCTATTGATTTGGAATTTTATTTTCCCCTCTGTTTTCCCTAAACATGAGCTACTTACTAATGTATAAATATACTGAAACGTATGGAATCCAATAACCTTGTACATTAAACTAAATATTTCCTAATTATTGATCCTTTCATTTGGAATCCTAATGTGGTTAATCCAAGAGTTGTATTAATAGTAGAGATAAAATACTCAAAATAATGCTTTTGATCATCAATGCTTTTATTTGATTGAATTTTAGTTATTTATAGGGCAGTCTTTTACCGCCCAAAATTTTTTTTGTACAAAACTCAAAGTACTTGATAACCTGTCGTAAAAATACTTAAATCACCGAAACAATGCAGCGTTTATCTTATTTACATTGAGATTAGCATTTGTAGTACAAAAATTAAAAGTAGCGGTAAATGAGACTGAGTAATTTTTGTGCAAATCAATTGGCATTAGTATTTTTTTTTTTTTTCTTTTTTTTTTTGTAACGGAAGCCAATACTTCCTTATTTCCATGTATGTCCACAAAACTGTGCAATAAAATTCACCAACTCGACCGTGACCTAAGGAAAGAGAAGCAGAAGGATGAGGAGGAGATGAAGAAGAAGAACAAAAGACAAAACAATAAACTCGAGCAATACGATGAACGAATACAGGGAACAGCAAAACGGACCATGAAAAATCCTTAATTACCCCCCTAATACCCTTTTGCTGTTGGCCGTATCCTTGAGAATACATGATAAAAAAAAAAAAAAAAAAAAAAAAAACAGCCAACAGCCGTGTAATTCTGTTACCAGTCCCGGCAAATCTCCCCAAAATAAAATAAATTAATTTCACACCTTGTCAGCGAGCAATTATTTTCAGGGGCGAGCGAGCATTTTGTAGCAAAAAAAAAAAAAAAGAAGAAAAGAAAAAGACTTCCGTGACCCTCTTTCGATCCTCTCCGTGCTGGCCGTGGGTGCCGAAACTACTGCCCGCGCGCAGAAGCATATACGTATACGTACACACGCATACCTATACATTTGTGCCAAAGGCCGCGAGCAAAATTGAACGATCGCCTTTCCTCTCCTCCCCCACCCCCTCATCTTCATCCTTCTCGGTTTCACACACATGCGCCTCAGCGTGGCGGTGCACCTACCGCACATCAAGGCTTCAATTTCCCAGCCGCGCTTACCCCCTCCTCGGCTCGCTCTGCGTATTCCCGCACAACCCCATACACACCGATGGGTCATTAGCGAACGCACATGATTTTACGCGTGTGCGACGACGTGCCACATAATATATACGCTTGAGACAGAGAGAAAACGCTGCACGAGAAAACGAGTCACGTCTTGTACGGGACGTCAACGTCAGGATTATTACAACACACGTGTGATGGAGAAAATGAGAGAGGATAATTTTTTTCCGTTTTTTTCCCTCGATCAATGCGCCTCTTGGACATTGATTTTAGCGCGGCGACCGTCTCAGGTGGGTCGTTTCGACAGAGCCTCCTCCTCCACCGCTCTCTCCGCTAAATGAAACTTTTAAGTATAGGTACACACGGGCGTCTCTTCGGACGCGCTTGAGAGTGTGTGTATATATATTGTTACGTGTGTCCGCGAGCGTGGCAATAAAAATTTTAACGGACTCGCTCGGGTGGGTGAAAAATAAATGGCCGTTCGCTTGATATTAATCGTCGCTACTGGGCACTCCGCTGATGAGCTATTTAGCGCGTTGAAACTCATGTAGGATCCATTTAGCGATTGAAAAATCCACGCGCATCAAAGCGCGGTTCAACCCGTGCGCGTTTCTCTTTTTGTTTGTATAATTTATCGTCAGATTCGGTCGATGGTACGTGTCGGAGACACGAAGTTTGAGTGGTATTAAGAATAGAAAAAGTGACATGTTTATCCCTCCCTGCGTCCGATTGAATCCGCGATGCGCGGGCAGGTTACAGGAAGCATCGTTTCGGCGGATGTGTATATGATGCGTGGAACGGGAGGAAAAAAAAATTAAATCGGCGCGAAATCGGTAAGCTGAGAGTATAACAAAAACAAAGAGAGACAACGAAGAAGGAGGAGACAGCGGAGTTTGAGGTGCTCGAGGGGCACGAAAATGAAATAAAAAATAATATTGAAAGGAGAAGTGTGTAGATGACGAGGACGGCGTTAATCTTGGGCTGCGCTGGGGACCCGAGGGCCTGCTCTTTTCGTAATTTTTGGAGCTACGCCACCTTCGTCGCGAGCGTCTACGCCCGATTCTTGAGCGAACCATTATTACCTTTTTGATTTAAAACAAAAATAAATGGAGCAGCTTCGATCATTAAAAAATCCAGATATTACTTCGAACGGGGAGACAAAATAAACTTGGACGAATAAGAGACATTGTAGCTACAAAATAACCCATGGGGGGAGGGATGAGGACGGTAAAAGGTGTCTGTACAGGGATCTGATTCACTCTCTGACTGTCACGTTGCAGTTTTATACATGGGTACATGTTATAGGTATGTAATTTTTTTTTCTTCCAAAGGCCAATAAAACAGCTCATGCTACATACGTATGAATACGTTCATTCCCGTCACGGTCAATTTCGAACGATGTTACGCACATCAAAGGAGCGAATCAAGCCCTAAAACAACTTTTAGAGGAGAAAGGAAGGAAAAAAAACAACGAATTAACTTGTGCGTATGTGGAGTTTTGCATGGAGTACCAGAGCATTGTAATGACAATGATGACAAAAAAAAATAGAGTCCAACAGTTTAGGGTATTGAAGTGCTCTAACCATAAGCTTAGAAATAAGTATTGAAAAAATCATTTTGTTAAGTACTTGAGCAAAGAACGAGTGGCAGAGAGGGTTAATACTGATTGAAAAAAAAAAAAAAAAAAAAAAAACTTAATCAAATGCTTAACAAAAAACTTCCCCTTAAATATATGCATACACACACGTGACATAAAACTCATGGAAATTGAATAGCAACGCGGGACCTCAGAACTGTCAAATTTGCCGGAATAAATTAAGTACATCACTCCACCGGGAGATCATAAGACGGAAGAAATTCGCACTTGAAACAAAAGCATCCGATGAAGCCACACACGCATCTTTCAGAGAGGGAAGTATAGGTGTATATACCTGCATAAGAGAGAGAGAGAGGGGCCCATATATATTACATACATGAAAGAGCGAGCGCGGCACGGTTCAAAGAGCCGACGAATTACATCGGGTGCATCATCGCATCACACACTCTCCCAGACTCTTTTGCGAGACCCAATGGGTACACACGTATATACATGTGTGTAAGGGATGGGGAATTCGATTCCCGAATGTAACCACGTAGACGCGCCTTTTACGAATATTACGTGTATATGGAACGTGCAGCGCAAGGTGTATCATCACGTAAGAGAAACTAAAAAAAAAAAAAAAAAAAAAAAAAAAAAGAGACGACGGGGACGACGACGACAGCAGCTACAGCATGCACGAGGAAGATGGTACGGAAGATGAAGAAGGGAGATCGAAGCGAGCGAGCGAGAGAATTATTGGCAATAAGCGCAGGGATAGGGCAGTACCAACCTATACGTAAGGCGAGCGCGTGTGTGATGCTGCGATGGGTGGAGCGAGAGGTGAGAGAAAGAGAAGAGAGAGAGAGAGAGCCGTGGCGGCTTCCGAGCTTGTAATTATGTTGATACGAATGATCTGCGGCGAGCCGCAGCAGCACCGGAGAGAGAGAGAGAATGAGGAGAGCGCCTCCAGCGGTGCTCACCCCTTAAATGTGTATACCTATATATGTACGGATACACCGATGTGCTGCCGTTGCTTTTGCCGTGAGAGCTGTGCAGCCCTTCTTCATTCGCGCCTCTCTTTTACCTTTGCGCATGTATGTATTTGCGCATATATGTATATATACCCATACGCATGCATGCGCGCAGAAAAAACGGGAGAGAGAGAGAGAGAGAGAGCATGGCGAAACCAGTTTAAGTGGTTAAGTGTAGATGTAATTGATTTCCATTTTACGAGCCGGGTCCCAAGTCGAAACATATATGTATACCTGGCTGCCGGGAAGATGCACTACCTGTCCCATCACGCCCTCTTTTACTCCTCCTCCTCCCGCGCCACGTATATATATTCTCTCCACCTCGCGTGCACTACATATATATATATATATATATATATTGCCGGCGATCTTCAAGGGTCCACATATTATTGTGTATACATCGACAGCAGAGGGAGACCGGATACAAATTAATGCACGTTAAACTGCGCGAAATGTGCTCTTCTTTCCCTGGATACCGATTTGTCCAAGTATATTGTGTTTAATCTATATTATATATATATATATATATATATAGGTACCGATGATGTCTCGTCGAGGACATTATATGAGACTGGCTCCCACGTAATATTTACCGATTCTTGATTGAGCGCCAGATCGGGAGCCATGCAGACGTGGGGGAGGGGGGGGGGAGAAAAAACCTTTAAAGGATTGATTCGTCTCTTATGTGCAGCCTTATACCTGTACGGCCGATCCATGGGAAAAGGTCGCGAGTGGCCCGGCTCATTAGGGTCCCGGCGAAAAGTTAACGATTGCTCACTTCTCACGGGGAGGAACGTCTTGTTGAAAAATCGCCGGCACCAAAACTCACGGTATAGTACATACATAAGTATATATATANTGGATTTGAAAAATCTTCAGATTTTTAGGGCTGGTGCATATTTGACAGTGTCCAAAAAAAGCATAAGAAGTTTTAGTCCAAAAGCAAAAAAGTAATGATTGTTGATAACAAAGGTCAGTCTTGAAACTGCATAATTATAGAAACATTACAGTTTATTAAATAGTTAGAGAAAAGGAAGATAAAGCAGGTTAAATATAAAGATGGAGCAGCTTAAAAAAATGAATTTAAAAGTCAAATAAATATAATAATGATAATGGTAAAAGACCTGCAGTAAAAAGGTGGAACCTGTATGTTTGCAACTTAATTTTTCCTGCTGATCATTATAGTTTTTCAAATGTTGCAGATGCCATGCCATAGATTTATCATCAAGTAACTGAGAGTTAATAAGCCAAAAATTAGTAGAGAGTTGTTGATGAAGAAGTGTGAGTCTTAGGAGATAATCAAACTTGGTCCCTCATTGAACTGCCTCTTAGTAAATGTGTTATAAGTTGTAAATGAATTTTTTTAATAAAAATGGTTAAAATAAAAGTACTCATTACCATGCTAGATCAGTTAATAAGAGTTATATTAAAAAAAAAATTTGTGTTCTAAGATATTTGTATCAGCTATTTGTAATGAATTAAGTAGACTTATCTTGGCCATAGCTGCTAAGGAAGACTATAAATATCCACGTGAAAATGGCTTTTTTATATAGACATCTGAAAGCAAAAACTGGCTAAAAAAATCCGAAGGGCAAATTTAAAAAAAAAAGCAAAGTTTAGTGTGTAAGTTAAAAAATATTTCGTACGACTGAAAGCAGAGTCCCAGGTCTTGGAATGACAAATTTGTAATTTTTTACTAAAACTTTAATTTGGTTAGCACTGCAAGTAGTAAGTGTGTAACCATAATTATAGCAGAAGAATTTACTGTGTTCGTTAATGGATGGATTAATGAAAATATTTTTGTCAGTAAAAGTACATCTGCGATTAGTGAAGCAAAATTTGATGCTTAAATTTTCGTGAAATAAACGGTTAATTACTATTGATTGCAAGTTCGTGTCGTTTGGATATCAAATACGTCGTTTACCATGCCAGTCGATTCTTTTAATTATTTCGTCAATGGCACTGTAAATTTGCTAAAAAGGTTATACGATATTCAAATAGTTCTAAGGACCTTGACATTATTTTGGAAACAGTGTTAATACTCATAATCCACAGGACTTTACTGACTTAGACTTCGGAATTTTCGTAAAAACCCGAAAAATTTAAAAGCGGCTTCATTTTAACTTCAAAAGGTGGCACTATATCTTGATCAAGCCAACGCCAAAAACGACAAATTATACTTGCACCATCAACGGAAGGATCTGAATATATTGCATTAGCTAATGATGAAAGAGAAGCGTTTTGACTTCAACGTTTATAATAAGAACAAAAAATATCTAGTAAACCAGTTACTACTTAGGTAGATAATTAGAAATAAAATTACTATTATAGTCTCGTGGGACCCACCAAGTCGATCGCCGGGGCTTTTTTTTTATTTTTCATTCGCCATCGGCCTTGTTTTATTTGCCAACTTTTTCCCCCTTTTTTTGCTTTCCCCCTGTTGCTTCCATTAATTACCATACGCGCATTTAACGAGCGATTAAAAAGTTTTTTCGCTTCCACAACCCTGTATACGAATAATTGCTTACCATTCTTTTTTTTTTTTTGTCTTGACATGGTACTTATTTTTCGGTGAAAAAAAAAAAAACAAAAAAGTTTAACGATCGCTCAAAGCGCAGGTGGTGACGCTGTACTTTGTAGGTAATACACACTGCATGGACCAGAGTTTCGGATAAAGCTACGGGTTACCTAAGAAAAGGAGATAACGAGAGGGACGGGGCGAGGTAAACGGAATGAAAATTAAAAAAAAAAAAAAAAAAAAAGTAAGGGCAGTTATAAAAAGGAGTAACGAGGCATCCCGAGAACGCGTGTAACTCGTACAAACGCGAGAGTGAGGGGGGGGGGCGACGTTTCGGGCGGGGGAGAGAGCGGGAATATATGTAAATTAGGAGCTCCTCCGCGTGTGAATGCGGAGATTTACGACGCGGCCCGTACACCTTTCTAGGCGCAATAAATATCAGTAAGTATAGCGACGCGCGCCTCTTCTCGGGCCTCGGTTGTGTATAGGTACCTATATATACATACTTTGCTGCGGACACACACACACATATATATATATACACGCGTAAGACGGAGAGCTGGCAATTGGCTGCATGAGGCGCGAGGATTTTTCGAAAGGAGAATCGGGCGCGTGAAAAAAAAAAGATATAGTCAAGCGACAGAGAGGTGGTGGTACATGTGTATATATTTGGAGGAGGAAGGAGGGAGGGAGGGAAACGAAGCGAAACGAGGACGTCCGTGTACTGTACATAGTACGTTCGGGACGCCACGCCGTGGGTGGTTGGGTTACCGCCGATGCCATAGGACCCATCCGATTGTGCCACTTTATATTTATATTCTCCCAAAGGGAGAAATACCGGGGGCCTTTTGTCCCAATTATATGCTTTGCGTCGCTTTTTTTCCGCAAATAAGATGACCACGCGCATTTTTGTCGCCATACGCGAGACACATGTATATATTTACCACGCGCCGGATGATGGATGCTGCGTTTGGAGTAATAAAACGCAGATTGATCGGGGTGGGGCACGACGAAGCGCAAATGTGGCACTTGATAATTGAAACGAGCGTCCCGACGGGGCCGCAAAAAACAAAATCAATTAATCCCGCAATCTACGAAAAAGAAAAAAAAAAAACCATCCACCACGTTTAAGATTTAAATTGAAATTTTTTTACGCCATTGCGCGCGAGCTGCATTTATCATGATTGAGTTTTTTTTTTGTGCCCGCTGTTGTGGCCCGTATAAGTAGTTAATAGTATTTATATTGTATATGTATGTATATACACACGAGAGGGAAGGGGCGGGGGGAGGGGGCGCAATAAGGAAGAGGAGGACTTTCGCGCGTGTGCGTGTACGTGTATGTGTTACTGATCGATTGAAATCAATTACCTGCCCGGATACTAATTAAGGGCTAATTGAGGGGTTTTTCGAGCATTTCGGCGAGAGAGCACCTACATATACACGTGTACCGCAACACCGCACGATTTTATACTCTCGGTATATAAGTACTTCCACCTTCTTTTCCTCTAAAGAGAGAGAGAGAGCTGATATTACGCGGTGCACCTATATACCGGCATCACCCCTCGACACATGTTACGGGTACCCGTTCAGAATCGACTCTTATTACGATGCAACGTACCTATATACCTTTACTGCTCGTAATAATTATATTACGGAGGTGCTTTTCTGCCGCCGTTGGCCGCTATACGTTCGACATACTTATAACCCTCGTTCGCCACAACATTTTCACTCCCGCTAAAGCTATATATACTGGCTTTCATTATATTATATATATATCATATATATATATATTCGTTGTTCCCTCTATCATCTCCTTCTTCTTGCTCTTCTCGGGTGTCAGCTGGTTAAGTATCATCTCCGCCGTTCGATGATTTCGGCACCTGCTATCCCTTCTTTTTTAGACCCGACGTTAAAAGTGCACCTCCTCCTCGATCGTAAACTAAATATATTATGTATATGCACCGTATTATACCTATGGCCCCTTACGCCATTTCACTCTACATTATTTTGGTACATATACGCGTATACTCGGAAAAATTGCTCTGTAGCTTTTCGGTCAACCTCCACCACGTGTATTCAATGTCCATACCCTTTCGCGATATTTTTCGGGTACAGGTATACTCCCCATAGCTAAGGGAGAGGGAGATTAAATTAATGTAGGAGAAAAGATATACGCGTGACGTATAATAAATAACACTGTCGTGCACCCACTTCCCGTGTATTTATGTATACGCGGGTACCAGAGAATAATGCGATTAGCGTGATAGGCAGATTTACGGCTGCTTATTACCGGATTTTAACTCAACAGGTCGCGGCTGTGGGTTGATGCGCGCGAGGTATGCGCCTTCCGAAAACGCGGTATATATATGTATAGGGGCACTCTCGTTTTGGGCCGAGATGAGAATCTCGCGAGGGCTTTTGATGGTAAGCGTGGGTAGCGCACAGGTAGTGCATTGGGAGGAGGGGGGGGGGGTGAAAAAAAACGAGGAGATGGTGTATAGGAACGTGGAAAATTGGGATTCGAGGCTCAAGATGTGATGTATGAGTTTGCGTGTGTTTGTGTTTATTTATATATTTGTCGTCTCGGGGAAAATAAGAAGGCGTCAACGTGTCCTCAAATATTTACCCGAAGATATATATTATACACGGTATGCAGAGGAGGGGGAGGTGCGAGACGAATTAAAAAAGGCCGAGAGGAGCTCCTTTGAAAGAATAAAGGATAATTTATGAGGGATATAACGTATACCCACACATATACGTCTTTGACTCGGTTTTTTCTCTCTCTCTCACCGGGGCTCCACTGAATTTATAACTCGCGACCGCGAGCTCTTCCCTCCTTGATGACTCATTTTGCAATTATTTCCTTTATCTATTTACTGGTGCATTATGTGGGTGCCTACCCACACCCCCTTCCCCCGAAGGCTTCACGATTGTGAACACATAGCAAAACAATTACCAGATGGTGTGATGAAAAAATAGATTTACACGCCTACCCGTGTACGCGGGAATAAAAATATTGCAAGTGTGTATGTAAGGAAAAGTCAAAGCGAGCGCGCAGCGCGATATCCGCGTCTTATCCGCACGTCCGACCAAACCTCATCCTTCTGCTGTTTCTAGCTTTTTTTCTGTTTTTTTTTTTTTTTCGTTTTTCTTTTTTTTCGAAAAAACATTATTTACAGCCACGACACGTCGAGAGAGCGCGCGTATGCGTTTCACAAGGCGTGCCACAATAGGCGTTGCGGGTTTCCTCTCGAGAGCCGGACAATGCCCGCCCGGATTTATGGTCCCCGGGAACTTTCAACAGAACTGTCAATGGAGCGCATAGCCAGCCACCCCCGCGTGCTTGTGTCGGTATGTGTATAGGTATATATACGTATATCCACAAATGTATACCTTCGAGCACACGCCAGGAGTGAGAGAAAACGTGCCGAGGGAAGAGCATGTATATATATATATGTATAACCCGAGAGTGTCCCCGCAGTTAGGCGCGTAAACAAAGATTTTTTGGCTTTTTAAGGAGAATGAGAAAGCTTTTTTTTTTATTTGCGTCCGAGGTGAGTTTTGATTTATTCATCGGCCTCGTAACCTAATCCCGGGCGCGCTACGCCCCCCCCTCCCGCCGTTTTTGGTGCGTATAAGATCTTCCTCATGAATAGTGAGTGTATTTGTGGGGAACTGATCCTTCCTGGCTCTGTTGGGGTCTGCCACAACAGGGCGACCGGAAAAATGCAACGAAAGTGTGTTGTTTTCCGTGCGAGTACAATGTTGTACGTGCGGGGGCTTTTTTCCCCGAGTTTTATCGACGTGGTGGGTAAGCCTTTGAGTCCCTCTAATGGACGTTGGGAGCCTTTTTAAAGGGCGACGAGAAAATCACGGCTGTTTTATTTTCCTTTTGTATTTTATTTTATTTATTGTTTCTTTTATCGCTGTGTGAAATTTTTGCTTCTCGTTCCGATACAAATTACATCCGTGGCTTTAAAAATCACACACGCACGGAATGGCCCTTCTCGGAAGTCGATCGAGCCATTTTACCGGGTATAGTTTGGATTTTTGTGACTTTATTAGGGTTGATTTGCATTTCGGGGCTCTCCGAAACGATTAAATTTACACCCGGGCTTTGATGACTGTACAGCAGTGTGACAAACAAATTTTTACAGTCGCTCGCAAATAAAATGTCACCTTTTTTTTTTTCATATTATTCATGAACTTTTTAGCAAGTAACAAGTTCTATTGCCTCGAATCGAGTGGTTTAACGAAAAACACGAAATTCCTCGTGTTGCGGTGTATCCGTTACAAATTCCATAAGTAGCGAGTCGAGAGTATAAACCCAAAGACCAACAACCGGAAGATAATCCACACTACGAGTCAAGCGAATGACTCGAGGCGTCGTCTACTTAGCTCACTTTTACGGAACGATGGCTTGTATCGTCGACAAATAGCGCGACACCCGTAATAATTGCTCTCTTGCCCATGTAATCCCAAAAGAGGATATGCGCACTGTGTACACAGTGTCGCATCGAAATCGGCTCGGGGGATCAGCCGGAAAATTTTCCAATTCGTTGGCCATTAAACGCGTATTTTGACGCCCGGATCGAGGGGATAATCCGCGGTGCCTATTCCGTCCGAGGCTCGTACCTTTACGTGGCAAGAGAAGACCTCAGGTGGAACGAGAGGAGGGGGGGGGATTGACTTTTCGAGTTCATTGTGAGAAAGAAAAAAAAAAAGAGGCGCCCGCTGGGAGACGCAAAATACCCGGCTGTTGGACGCTGCGGTTGGCACTGACAAAAACTACCCCTCGGTTCGTCATGCTCCCCCTAGAGCCGTGCTGCTCCATTGCCCGCATACTTTACAGGTATATTTGAGAGACCTTTTTTTTTTTCTTTTTTGTTTGTTGTCTTCGTGACACGGTGAAGGAAAAACGTCGGATTTTTCTCTCTCTCGTCCTAAAGTCCCTTTGAGCTCGCGTAAACGACGGGCGCCTGTCTCCCTTTTACCATTCAGTGACGAACCGTTAACGTTTAACGCAAAACGTTGGAGTATTATAACAATAATCATACGTACGGGGAAGGATGGATATATATGTGTCAGGGGAATACATTGGGCCGGTCGGGCTGCGATGCTTCGTGCCCAACCTTTGGTATATAAGCTTCTCGCTTCGTCGCCTGTATTCTCTTGGGGCGCGATGTCTGTCTCTCTTGTTTTTTTTTTTTTTTTTTTTTCGCCAAAGAACTGGTAGAGCAAAGGGTTGGAAGGATGGTGCCATGTGCCATTAAGTTTGAAAGAGACGAGATTCATGGTGCACCTCTCTCGTCTCGAAAAATGGAGATTAATTAATTTAATGCGCGCGTGGAGACAGTCGGCGCTCTCGAGTTTTGCAATCTTGGCTGGTTAAATTTAATACCCCCCCCCATTTCACAGTGGTTCACTTGGATGGCAGCCTTCCATTTTTTAGTTAGTCATGGGGTAAGTATTTTATCTTTATTTATAAGCATCCGAATGTGAATTTGTGCCTTTGTTACATATAATTTTTGATCAAGTGAACACATTTCGAGAATGGGTGTGCGAATGAATTTTCTAAAGACTGCGAGTTCGTATAGACTTTTTTTGATGTCAAAGGTTAGTAAATGCAAAAGGAATCAATTCATACTAACGAATTGTGACATCTTCTAAAGTATTTTTATGTGTTGGAATATTTGTTCAGTATGAATTGGTTGTAAATCAAAAGTGAACCAAATAATAAACAAAAATTACAATAACCACAGATTTTTTACAAAAATAAGAGGAAAAAGTAATTTTGTTTAAATATATCCTAATACTTCCAAAAATTAAATCTTGAGGAGCCGAGACAAAGAGATATGTGTAATGGCGAATCCCATTGGAGCATCGACAATGTGCAAAATTTATGTTCACAGTGTTATTCTTCTAAAATATTTATTTAGCCAGTGAGGCAACTGTAAGTTTTCATTAACCTCAGTTGGTGCGCTTTTGATTGTCTCCGTATGAATCGACAAACATGTAAATTGCCACAAATTTCCAGTGATGTTTTGAACGTACCTACTTGTTTTTTTTTTGCTCAAATTGTATAGATTAACCCAAAATAACATTTAGGTACCCATCACTCGTTTTTATGAATACCTGAATCAAAAATATCGCGAGGCTCTGTTTTCTCGATTGTTGTAATGCAAAGTTTTATTTTTCTTTTAGTCCGCTGTTTAAACTGTTTGCTTAAGTCTGTAACCCGAGTAACCAAAGGACCCCCAATGAAGCCCGTGGCTTTCCGTGTGACCTCTGCTTTTGTGCATCCCCTTTTGTCCGAAGGAAGAAAGAAACGTCACCAAATTTCCGTAAATGTTTCTCATCCGTATAAAAAAACAACAACAACAGGAACAACGAAACAATCGTCAATGGGTGCCAAAGCATGCAAGCCCGTCGTCGTCGATCCTTCCCCGAAGTAAAAAAGCAGCACACGTCGACGAACGAGAACAATGCTCCCTCATACATAATATGTAGGCACACACATTTATATACATGTACATGAGTTACGTGGTAGAGCAGCCAACGTATTCCCAAAGTGTGTTAATTGGTCGCTGAGCGAGCGTGTCGACGGATGGGCCAAGGAGGTGGTTCCGGGAAGATAAATTTTCCCGAAAGAAGGAGGAGGACCTCCCCGAGACGGACCTTCACGGCGCGTTAGCTGCCTACACGCGCACATGCCTCTCCGTCTTTTCTTCCTCGTCTCTAACCCGCGTCCTCCTCTCTCTCTCTCTCTCTCTCTCTCTCTCTTGGCGTGCATAGAACCTTGAAATGAGCCAGCGAATGAAGGGCGAGGGGAGGAGAGCGAGGTCACACCTCGCAGACAATGGGGCATCAGGTTAAAGGGGGACACGGGCGAGAGGAAGCTTCCACCAGATAATAAAATGTGAACGTCTTACACAATAGCTGATGTATGTGTGTGTGTGTGTGTATATATGTATTATAAAGAAGGGATGGGCGTGTCGCGCTCGTTTTCCGCCGATTCCCCGACGAATCATGGACGCGCCACCAGCGACAAAGACATAATGTCGACGACGCGCGCCCGTGTCTCCCCTTCCGTCCTTTGCATCCATTTACATTACCTGTATAACCTACTTCCTCGAGAGAGAGCGAGTGAGGGCATTTCTACGTAACCATTGGTGGAAGTTGAGGATGACAACTCGTTACGGCTGCACACGAGTGTGCTCCACTGGTTTTTCCTTCTCTCCTTTAGCCTCGGCCAAAATGAAAAATTGATTCTCTTCCGGTGCGTGAGAGTGCAGGGGATGGTTTATTTCGACGGCACTTGGTGGGCAAGTCGATCATTCAGCGCGTGTCGTATAGGCTGTTTTTTTTTTTTCATACCGATCAAACGGTATGACGATCCGATGTTTTGTTCGCCGCATCTTGGCGCGCAAATTTTTCGTTTCTCTTAACTACGGACCTCTGGATTCCGTCCAATTCAATTAGCGTTCGTAAGCCCGCCCTTCCGTGCGAGAGATATGGCCCGCCAAATTTTTCTCTCTTGTCTTTGCTCCGAGGGGTGGCTCGGGACTACTGCGACTCTCCGAAAATATATAAGTCACCGATGGCCCGCGACACACAACCCTTGCAGGGAGGGAAGATCTTTTTCTTTTTTTTTCTCTCTTCCCTCCAAAAAGCAGCTTTTAATTTTGTATAGACGCAGACAAGGGTGGCTTTTTCTCCAATCGCTCAAATAATCGGTTCGATGCGAGCTATTTTATTATTGTTGTCCCTTTCCAAAGTAAATGTAAAAAACGAGGGAAGAAAATGAAGAAAAGCACTTAACGCGAGTGCCTTTCGCACGACTATTCACTTCTCGAAATCAAACAACACAGCGACGAGGATTGAACGTCTGCTCGCGTACCAATGTACACTCGGCACAAATTGCAGCCACACGGTGGGCGCACGCGAGATAACGCGGCGCGATAACAATATACAATAGGTGTAGGTGGTGCCCACGCGCACGCTTTGAATCAGCGTATACGGAGAGCACAGGGGCCGCGTATGGAAGTAACAGATAGGCATCTCTAATTCGAATCAATTCGCGTATTTAAAGCAAACGGCCCCGATAACAACACTTGCGGGTGCCGTTGCTTCGCGTGTTGCAAATGAATACCTATGTGCGCCAGGTGAGACGCGGGTACCTATTATATATATTGGCCGTCGTTTCTACGCCGTCTCGCAGAATTGATTATACGGATGCAAGTGCAG
Organism: Copidosoma floridanum; assembly: GCF_000648655.2. Next base: position 1,212,912 of record NW_019379587.1, read on the forward strand.
TATACAGAGTCGTTTTGTGTCATCGAAACAAAATATTGTCTCGTATAATGTGTTGTGAGTGCATCATCCGCTAGATAATTTTGGCGGAGTTTTTATTTTTGCTTTAACTAAAAACAGTTTAAAATATTGGCGTTACCATATAGTTTCAGTGGATTTCACAAGACGCAAGTATCCATTAAGAGATTCATACTAACAGTTTGAAAATTTGTGCTTCCGCGCTTTGCGTAGTGTTTGATGGAAAAGACGTTTTTATCAGCAAAACGGATAATAGATACATCGCGTATCCTTTGATCAACTCGATGTATTTGCACAACAAAACTCGACAAGCCATTATACATACAAACTTGATATCCCATTTATATTGTGTATTCAACCAGCACTTACGTATTCAAATGCCATGATGTACCATCATACAAAACAACGATGAAAAAGCCGATGAAGGAGAAGTTCTTTGTACGGGCATCGGAATCGGCCGCGCGTGAAAGCTGTCATTATCAAAAATGATCAAACCGCAAGTTGTTCTCCTCCCCCCCCCCCCACGTATACGTGCACGTAGATACTATCATCTTTTTAATTCCAAAGAAAAAACGCGCGTCGAGTACTCGCGAAGAACAAATAGCTCTGCGGAGAAGAGGAGCGAAGGAACTGCTGGCTGATGGCTCTTCTCGTATCATATATACACCCAAAAGCGGCATAGCGCTAAGAAATCAATTTGCGAATATAATGGATAGTCGGAGCCCGGCTAATTTCACGTCCGCACCGTATATACGCTGCTGCAGCCGACGGAAGGATTCTCTCGCGATTACAAGCCGATGTTGTAATGACGAGTGTCTGCCTGCACCCATACGTATACCTATACGTGTATAATATGCAGGAGTCCGGCGCGTGCGGGAGAAGCAGCTATACATTATCCACCCTTTATCCTTTTTTTTTTTTTTTTTTTTTTCTCCAGCCAAAGTTGCATCTTTGTGAAAGACATCAGCCACAATGTGCAGTTTGTGCGTTTACGTGTGTACATATGTGTATACATGTATACCTACACCCCTCCGGATCACATATGTGCAGCCTTCGTGTGAGGTACGGTCTACGGTGAGCCTATGTACTACACCGAGGAATAATGAGTGTGTATGTATACATCCGTACATGCGCATTTCCCTGCAATTTTCTCCCGCCGGGGAAGAGCGATATTGAAATTACATCTTCTTATTTTTACGCTCATTAACATCCATGTAGGTGTATGAATGTACCTATACCTATAGTATGGGTGTATAACTTTTCGAGCTTGAAAAACCTGCCCCCGTCCACATGGAGTGACTCGATGGACTAGACGTACGTGATGCCGCTACCGTCAATTTGCCAAATGTTTCAATACCCATCGCGTAAGTGTACGTAAACGCGTCAAAGTGAGTTGCAAAACAAAAGGCCCCTCCACGGCTCATTGCGCTTGTACGTACGAGGTGCCGGACACGCGTATCCACACCCATGCATATTATTGTACATACCTACGTGCCTATACTGCATCTCGCGCACTTGAAAGGTAGTTTCGAGAGATAGAGAGAGAGAGAGAGAGGCTTCGTCAGCAGAAGGACGAGGGGTAGGTATACGATATGCGTACACACCTATACGTAGGATAGGTATCCTGATGGCGCTCGCTCCTTTCCGCCCGACGCTCCTCGCCGACAAAGCCAAAGATTTCCCGGCTAATTACCGGGAGACTAATTGAATGCCTCCCCTACCCCCCCTGCATCCTCGCTTCGTATATACCTCGCGTCCTTCTCGTCCTCGCGCCGCGTCCTTCTCCCCCACCCCCCCCCAACCCCTCTCATTCATATTCATGCGGCCGGTTAATAGTCTGCCCCGACGCCGACGGGCATCGCTACCACATGACGTATACTTTACTCGTCGCCGGTCCACATAATATGTTGTATATGTATACCTGCGTACACGTATATTGCACACGTGCAGTGTACCTTTATATATGTATAATATACACGTATATAGCATGTACCCTTTTTCTTTTCTTCTTGCGCGCCACCGCAGCGGCACTTTTGCCGCCTTTCATTTATTTTTTTATGCTTTTTTCTTTTTTATGCTTTTTTCTTTTTTTTTTTTTTTTTTTTTTTTTTTCAAATTACGAAAATTTGTTTTTAAAACCTGTTAACTAGAGGAAGTTATTTTTACTGTTGTCCATAGAATACATNAAAAAAAAAAAAAAAAAAAAAAAGACTGGAAGAAAAAAAAAAAAAAAAAGAAAAAAAGTCAGAGGGTGGTCCACCCTCTAGTCAACATATACGCGCACGAGGGGATTTTTTTTTTTTCAAGTAGCTGCCTGTGCGATATACGCTTCTGTCCCTTACAGACAAGGTGTCTCGAAGAATAATATGCCAACGGATCTTCTTGGCTTTTTTTTTCTTTCTTTCTTATTCCTTCCCCGTCGAACAACGTATATCTACGGATGAAAAATGCCTTTTGCTATATTTGTCGTCCTTGAGATTTGCGAATAACGAGGCTATCGTAGTTATTACTTTTTTTTAAACTTTGTCCAAGCGTTGTAGGTGCACAGAACACTCATGTTTTTAAGGTTTATTTACGAGTTTAATTGCTATTTTTTTCGCCTCAAACGTTATTCCTATCGAGTTATGGATATAGGTTACACGTGTCAGAGAAAAATACACGACTTTTACGACTATAGCAGCGCCTGCAATAGATTAAATTAAAACATTGTAGTCACTGTATGAAGAAAAAAGTTTATAATTTTTTTTTTTTTTTTTCTTTCATTCCCTCTCGATTTCTTTGTTTTACGCTAACGTCAGGATAATACAGTCACACTTTTTTTTAGTGCTCTCCTTCTGTAACTCGAATTGAAAACAACGGACTTGGAAAATTATTTGGTGAATTTTTTGCTTCCTCTTTCCTTTTTATGTGTAGGTATGTATACCTACGCGTTTAAATACATATATGCGAGTCTCGGTGTTCTCAGAGACCCTTCGTTTTCCTCTGCTCCGCGTACCTATATACAAGTGATTTATATATACATATAGATAGAGAGAGGGGAGGAGGAGATGAAGAGGCGAAGGAAGAAACTTTGTCTATTAGTCGGGATTCCACTCTTGAACGGTTATTTAATCATGGATCTTCCTCGTGTCTCTCCATATCCGCGGAAAAGCAGACTCAGGTCTGTACGAACGCGTTGTAGGTACGCGTTGATAATTAGATTCGCATTGCAGAGTACCTCATTCATTTTATCTCTAAAATTAATAGACCCTCCCCCCCCCCCTTCGCGGTTCGATCGGTAATTTCGTGGTGTTCTATTCGATGTCACGTTCCCGTTTTCTTACATTTGCCAAGTATACCTACACTACGTCAGTTTTTTAGCGTTGACGATGGTTTATGCCATCCCATCACATGGATATCATAACTTTAAAGTGTTTGCACGCGAATGATTCCTGAAAAATTTCACGAGTGCTGATGATCTTTGCCATCTCTTTCGCACATTAGGCTACATACAGCTCACAGTTTTACCTGGTACCATAACGCAAATACAAATCAGGGTAATCCCCAATATAGATTATCTTTCACAGAAACAAATTCTTCTTATTTTGGAACAATATCAAGTGTGTATCTAGTCTTTCTAAGGATTCTTTGTGTACTAAGGATTTTTGCGACGACCGGCAGTAAGATTATTTGCAATAATATCATGCAACGTCTTTGGAGACGGGGGGGTATCAGAATTCTCTCGACCTCTGCAAGGATTTAACGATTTACCAGAGTTTGCAATAATTTTCCGCTGGCCTCTCAAGAAAAGCCCAAAGTGTCCTCTGTTCTTGAAAAAAAAGAAAAGAAAAAAACAACAATTCCTTGCTACCAATACGCCAGAGAGAAAAATACGAAACGGAGCAAAAAGCTCATAAAACGTCATATTTCACGCAAACCACCTCTCCTCCCAGTCTCGGCACTCGAGTAGAGCTAGCGCGTGTGTAATATTTTTTTTCTCCCTCCTCCCCCCCTTACGCACTCAATCTTGTCTCCACGCGGCACACAATATGCGCACATGTCACGCGCGTCCTCATACATACCTACCGGTCTTTGTCCCACTCTCATGTTTACGCGTCATTTACTCGCCCCACCTACCCTCTTCCTCTATACGCGCGTTAAGTTTATCCCCGCAGACTCTCCCCAAAATCTCATTCACCGATTCCTCATTAATGCAACTTGCCTGCAGTCTCGGGTTCCCGACCACGTGATATACACAGAGTGAAGAGACAACACGTACCAAAAGGATATGGAGAAGGAAAGAGAGTTGGGGAAAAAAAAAAAAAAAAAAAAAAGACTGGAAGAAAAAAAAAAAAAAAAAGAAAAAAAGTCAGAGGGTGGTCCACCCTCTAGTCAACATATACGCGCACGAGGGGATACAGGAACCTGGGTGGGCCACGATTGCACAATATATAGGTGTGTGTATCTATACAAGAGCAACAACAGCAGTTGAGCTTTTGGTTCCGCTGTGGCCTGGAGAGTGTTTTTGTGTAGCTGCAGTTCCGCGTGCGGCTTCGGCGACACCCACGCACGTATGTGAGTCCTCGGAGATTATAAATATATACATACATACACGGGGAAGAAGGTGAACGCGCGCGCCCCCGAGTATATCCGACACGGAACACGACAAGCTGGCAACAAAAACCATGTATAGGCCCGAGCTCACCCCCCGACCCATCTTTCCCATCCCCTGTGGACGCTCTCCCTTAGTGGAGCTCCCCCTTGACTTTTTCGCCCCCCCCCTTCCTCTCTTCTTCTCGTCCGTCTCCGCATCTCTACGAGACACTAAATCAAGGCTAAGGGCTGCTAAATCGTTCCGTGATGCTTCACACACGCATGCATATATATATATATGTATATAGGTTGGCGTTGCCCACGACTGAAATGATCGCTCTCTGCTACACCTACACTATCGTACAGTGTAATTGGCTTGGTTGTCTTTACATTGGGATTCCCCGAGTTTCCTACAAGTACACGAGAGGACACATATCAATTGAAAGTAACCAGTTGTTAGCGAAAATTACTAATCGATTTGGGTTTGCTCTGTCTATACATGTGCAGTACAATATGACGTGTAACCATAAGAGCGAAAAACAAAACGCGGTTGTTTTCGAGCACATCCGTTCGTGTGATTTTCATTGAAACGTCAATATAACCAGTGGGTATTCAGGGATAAGTACAATAATGGGGCTGCCATCCGCATTGTCGGTCCAAATATTTAAGTTATTTCATTGTGGTGGAAGGCGCAAGAGGGCGAAATAAGAGGTGCAAGGAAACGTGACTTTTCGATTCTATTTGCTGTGTGGACCGTATTTATATACATTATACATGACGATATTAAAACAGAACAGAGCGCGTGCACGGGGCGTGTCAATGGAGCAGCAAGACGTCCTCCTCTCCTCGGAGAGATAGAGAAAGAGGACAAGGGAGGGATGGGGGGGGGGAGACAAAAAAAGGAAGAATAACAGAGTGTCCCGCGTCGTGTGTTCCCGATGACTTCGACAAGTCGACATGCCTCCGGGGGACATGTACACTTTGGTATATATAGGACAGAGAAAGCAGGAAAGACTCGCGCTTGTATACATATATATAGATAATATAGCGAGAGCTATTCGTCTTTTCACGCCACCCGTGCACAGTTGGGTGTAGGTATATATACGGTGCAGCTCCACGGCTTCCCGTTCGTTTGCTCCTTGTCGTGTGTGGATTCTTCGACAGCGACAACTAGTCGATTATGCTTTGTGCGCGCGGTCCACACACACGCGCACTGCCTCCACCTCTATAATACACGCATGCGAGTCTGCGTGTGGGCCATATTTAACGAGCTGGCGTCTCTCGTTATGACTATTATTATACGCCGGTGCAGTGCGTTTGACTTCCTGGCAGCGGGCAAAACACGCATTATATGTGTCTTGGGAGGGGACACACGCATATATAGCGCGAGAGGAAGGAAGGGACGCGCGAGCTTTTTTTTTTGTCCTTCCTCTCTTTTTTTATTATTATTTTTTTTCTCCTTCTTATTTTACACGTAGAAAGGCTTTTCACTCTAGTTTTCTTTCTTTTTTTTTTCGCACGCTCCGGGTGCTAGGACAACAAAAAAAAGGTCCTACATGTGACCAACAGTCAGAGCGTACATGGGAAATAAGCATTTTTTTTTTTTTTTTTTTTTTATTTCCATGATTGCAGGGAGCGCCTCATGGGTGTTTTATGGGTTTCCAATGAGCTGGGAAGTTATTTCGCTGTTACGAAAGCACGAGTCTTTTGTCAGTGGAACATCAGTGACGAGATCATTGCAGTATACCGTATAACAATTACATTTCCTCGTTTTCACTCAAAGTCCTTTTGGACGGTTTTCTTTCTGCAAAATGTATATTACATGTATACTTTGGGTGGTCGAATCGAAGGCTTACACATCAGGATGTACACCTACAACATCCTGTCACTGTACGCTTAGAGGTGGGCTGAAATGTTTTGTACTCCATACAATATGTTATATATGTCAGTTGTCTTTCTGCTAGAGCTGCTGTTCTGGCTGATGATTTAAAAATTTTTTTAAATATTTAATCACAGGTAGACACTTTGTACGACTGTTCGGAAAATCGTGTGCTTATACGCCCGCACTAAAGACCGAATGATCCGTTGGTACAAGGCCTTTGAGCTATTCTCCCGTGCAATTACCCCGATACATCCAAAAGATAAGGTGATAGCCTTGCGCCGAAAAATCATCGGCAAATTCGATACGCCCCACAAAAGTTCCCATCGAATCGATCGGCCCTCGTCCGCGCACTACTCGGGAGAGATGAAAACGTCAAACGCGCTTGGATGGATGTATACACCCAACCCCACGATATCGACAATTACATCAATATACGGAAAAAAAGATGCACGGGCCGACCTCCCGAGACAGCAAACACACGCACATACATATATATATATACCCGCACGCTCCTCGTTAACGACCGAAGCCTATATACATCGCACTTGCACCGCGCGTGATAATCTAATCCTGTATGGTGTGTACGCGTATACATCAGGGGGAAGAGGCCAATTTACAACGTTCATCGACTCGCGTGGCAACCCCGTGTGTTCCCATGGCTTAGCCTCTACACGCTGCGAGTTTCCCGATTTGTGTGGAACCTGATACCACTCCACCGGCCCTGCCACCCGTATAATGTATATATACGAGAAGGGTCGTGAAATCAAGATATATGGACGCCAGTCGCCGACACCGACGCCCCCCCCCCCCCCGTGTATAGTAGGTAAACGTGTGTATACGAGGCGGCTCGCTTTGACCCTCCTACTTGGCGTAACCCGCGTTCACCCCCTCCCCCCCCTTCCTTTGGACTGCAGCTACTTATACTTGCTGCTGATGTATATATAGCCTGTACCAGTCCGTGGTGTCAGAATTCTCGTTTTTCTCCGGTTTACGCGCTGTTACGCTAATTACGTGGCCTTCAGTCTTTCTTTTGTATACATATGCCCTCCTCCTCGTGATGCGTAGCTACACATTTGATGGCTTTACACCCAAGGGGGAGAACAATCGATACGTGAAACACGTGCATATATACATAATACTTAACGGCATAATTGTTGTTACAGATAAACTTGAATCATCAAAGTATATAACATTCGCGCTGGGGATGGAAAAGTCGTTGGTCCGGAAAAAAATCGTGTACGGTCATAACTCCGGAAACAGCTGTAGCCCAGCTTGAAATGTATTTATATGTGCTCGGGACCCTCCCCCCCCTTTTGTGAAATCCCTGGGAAAAATCCGCACCTGACCGTTCCCCTTCCGCGCAAGACCTCGGAAATTCGTCCAAACAAGTGCGATAAATATACCACCAGCCACTGTAGGTGGCCAAGTGCGTACCCGATTTCCAAAAGTATAATATACACGCGCGAGCTGAGTCGCCAGGGGAGATGTTACACGTCCCGCGCTCGCACGTGACCGCACGCGGGGAGCCACGGAGCGAGGAGACGCGGTTTTTATGTATACGGACCATCCGTCCAAAGAGGGTGGACCCCATAGCCGGTGCGATAATCGCCGAGCAATCGAGAGAAAGTGTTCGAATTTCTCGGTCCCCGGTGACTCTCCGGAGATATCACAATTGCGGCTCTCGGAGATGATACGAGAAGTGCCGAGGGTCATACGGCTGTAAATTTTCGCATCGGCGCAAATTGAATTTCCGCGAGCCCACCGCTAGTTTGTCTTCTTCGACACACGGAGTTAGGATGGGGTGGGATTTATCGCACCATTTTTTTTTTTTTGTGTGTCGGTGAGTAGCTGCTGTCTCGGAAGGGTCAGCGGTCGATTGGTACGAAATTGTGGGGATGTATACATGCTCCCCGGGAAATCAATTTCGTATAGCCCGTGAAATATTTCACAGCTCGGGGATTTTGTTGGGCCGAGTCGCGGTTTGTTACGTTCGATGCGACCGGGCTCTCGTGAATTTTTCAGCGAGGAAAAGTGATTTAACGTCGCGGCCTTTTTGCCGGAGAGACGCGATGGATCGGTGGCTGTTGGGCTCGGGACGAGGGTTGCCGTACGAGGGAACGATACCTATAAGGCCCCTTACTCGATATCACAAATTGGGGGGGTCAAACAAAAAAGAGGAGCAGTAATGGCCTAATATTCCGTGGGAGACATGCTCCTGAAAAAGGCGTCCAACTCAATAATTCAGATTTCGGAACATGATAATGTTATTGGTTTCTGTCTTGGGCACAATTGATCCATGTCTCCCGCGTAATAACGTACGGGTAGCAGGTATAATAACTCCCCAGGGAGGATTGTGTGGTATACGTGTTTATAAAATTGATGGATTTTTTTTTTTTTTTTTTTTTTTTCAAATTACACGTGCTCTTGGAGAAAATACCAGTTGTTTCACACTGCAGCGTGTACAGAGTCAAGAGCGCCAAAAGATAAAGGAAGGAAAAAAGGAAGCGTCCGGGCCAGACAAACGTGCTCGTAAATCAGACGGATCTCAAAATGAAGCCGGAGCCAAAGGAGAATTAAATTGAGACGATAAGGACGATAAGGAAGAAAGAGGCGTCGCGTATACAAGAGGAGAGACCGGGTACAAGAAAGGCATTTGGGCGAAGCAGAGAAAGTAGCTAATACAGCCAGACCTCGCCTCCTTTCGGAGGAGGTGGAGGAGAGCGGACAGATGGCACCCGCGCGCGCCAGACGCGTCGTCTCTGTGGGCGCGTTACGAAACGTCAAAGTTCCTAACGCGCTCCGCACGGCAAGTTGAGTACACACCTTTATTACAAAAGCGCCCGGAGGATGAAGGTGGAGCTCTCGCCTCCTCCTTTTTCTGTGTATATTGTACACACACACATGTGATCGTGCATATACCTTTGATTTGTGGTCGAGGGCATTATTTTTCGGGCCATTTGGCCGCTCGCATGTAGGTATAATTTCGGGGCACGAGCGATGAGTGACTTCTTCTCGCTGCTCATGCGTGCGTGGCAGCTTTCCTCCACCCCCTTCTCTCTCTCCCTTGATGCCTTCTGTTTATTTTTCTTAACGACCGAGATAATAAGTGCCCCGATGGCCCGAGAGCCCCTTGGAACGACTCGGGTTTTTCATCATACCCTCGTTTCGCCTCGGGAAATTAAGTGGGGGGGCTCCTCGGTTGGAAAAACATGCGTGAAATAGCTGTATATAGCTTATATTACAGGCGGTCTAAATTAGGAAGACGTACTTTCTTTTTTTTTTTTTTTTTTTCCTCCCCAACCCCGCGGGCTCGTTTGTTGTTTTAGGGCCTTCTGCTCGAGAATTAGCTGCCACGGTGCGTATACTTGTCATACATGTACTTGGAACTAGCCCTTTTTTTTTTTTTCTCTTATGAAACTTTCATCGAGAGAGACACGATGGACGAGTTCATGTGCCCACTTATCGTGTGATTCGAGCTACTGTATTGACTGATACCTGTTTAACGAAAAAAAAAAGTCCCTATATGCCCTCACAATGAGGCGCGAATACTTAGGTAATGACGGTGCCTGTCAGAAACGTCGGGCGTTCTACGATCTCTCCGCTCGACTGGCAACTGAATGGGTGCACTGCCGCTTCTGTGCACTATAGGGTCTGCCAATTTTAATGAGTCGAGAACAGTAGAGTATGGAGAAAAGAAAAAAAGGAATCATTTGACTAAACTAGCTGAAAAAAAGGGAGGAAGCATGCACACGCGTATGGCGCGGTAACTCAAAAGTGACACTATATGTACCAATGACCGGCCGGCCGGTGAAAAACAGCCGCGATCGAAATTACACCTTATTTCGCCTTCCAAGGGCCAAAAAGGACTCGTTAGCGTGCGTGGCACCTACAGCTGAGAGACAACTTCAAGGAAAAAAAAAAAAAAAAAAAGAAAAGTACCCGAAAGGGTCTCCAAAACGGTGGTCATTAGAGCCAAAAGAACAATTACAACGACCAAACACGCGAGTTGCTGGCATATGCCGCAAAACTTGGACTTTTCGCGCTCTTACTCACACACACGCGCGTGCACACATTGTAATGGCACCGAGTGAGTTTAGTCGAACACACCATTGGCAGGACAAAGCGGCGATTTTCGCCGTAATAAAAGGGCTGCACGCGCGCGCTAATTTTATTTCGGACGCGTGGCCCGCGGCCTTTTACTGCACGTGTAGGTATTCCACACACCCCGAGAGACGATACCGTATACGGAAAGAAAAGGACGAAAAAGAACAACAAAAACGTCGCCCACTAAAAAGGTTGCATGTCCGCGTAATGGTACAACGTGAAATATGATGCATCATTGTGCTGAATATCGGGAGGGAAGAAAGGCTGTAGATTAGACGGCAGTCCAGTGGCGAGAGAGTGCGACCGCAAGCCTTTTTTTTTTTCGCGGCCCCGGACCATTTAAGACTCGTTCTGCCATTGTGCAACGCGTTCGCGTGTCTGATGCCTTTGTCGTACACGAACACCTTGTATAGTACCTACATAATGCTGCTGCTGCACCTCTTTCGAGCTCATACTTGCAGCCTCTTCTAATTCACGCGGTGCGACAGACACGCGACACCTGGGCATCGCTCGAAGGTGGCACGAAACGTCACCGCAGAGAGAGAGGTGTCCCCCTCTCCCCCCCCCCCTCATACCCTCTATACAATATATTATTATATACATGTTGGTGTTTTATCGTTCGAGCGCGTGTGGCCAACACTTATTGGGCCATTATATGCCTCTCGATTTAGCTCATGATGATCTGGTGTATAAGTACGGGCACAATGAAACGCTGTGTAACACTAGGTGCACCCCTCGACTTTGTTTCTCTAAAATCTAAAGTAAGTTTTTAATTCCATGCCAATTGGAGATCCCATCCCCTGGACTATGTTTATGATGTCTCCGGGAATTGGCGTAATTGCGGCATGGAATTACGAAAAGTAGTTGTTTCGCACGAGTGGCTCTGTACCCTTGCTTATATATACCAGATTCAAGTGTCATCGTTCTTCTCATTCACCCCCTGCACCGTATTGTATATTATATTGCCTGACATTTTGGTACAACGTGTGGATATATATAGGGGCATAAGCGCGCACGTGCTGCATATAGTCGTGCAGCATATCATCGATTCTTCGGGATTACGGATCTTTTCGTGTACACGTATACAATATATATATATATATATATTAAGTGCTGTTGTACGAGCCCAGCGAGAAATAGATGTATCAAACAGCTGCGTGCCGGACGTTGCTTCGTGTAAGTATGATAATGTTTACCGGGAGGACGACCATACGAGCGCGACGGAAAGCCTAATGGGCCATCATAGCCGTCGCTTTGGTGTGAGCTCACCGACCCGTGTAATGACGTATAGTTTTATATTATTGTGTATATATACTTGTACGTGTGTAGGTACCGAGTCTAATATACCTTTAACAATCGTATATACGGGAGATTCATCGTGACGATTTGGTCTATTTTTGTAAACGAAAAATTAACGAGATCTCTACGCGTATCCTATATGGTCCCCTCGAAAGAGGTTGCTCCTCTGCCACACATGTATAGCTTCCGACCTCCTTGTGACTTAATTAATGTGTTGATGTAATTTTTTTTTTTTTTTTTTTTACTTTAACGTATATACTATATTCGCAGCGAGTTTGTTCAATTTGCAAGCGAGGTTGCTTACATTGTTGTTCATTCAGTTAATCCACGTTCTTATCCCCCATGATGGTTTGTAAAAGTATCAGACGCGATCAATCAGTTATTTGTTTTTCGTGCACTATTTCCATCATCCTAAAAGCTACACTCCCTTGAATGTTAAGGTTTGCATAATATGTACCATTTAACAAAAATCACAAGGGACTCCCTTTCTCTCTGGTTCCCGAGCTGAGGACGTGCAATCCACCTCGGGTGCTCCTTGCCGATGCACATAGCGTATACCTGTGTCGGGTCCTCCCTCACATTCTTTCCTCCTCTCGCGCGCAATTATCCTAATTGTAGCGGCAACGAGTGTCGAACAAGTCCACGGTCCAACTTTCCAACAGCCCAGCGTTTTTTTACGGTATGTATATATACACGTACCTATAGTGCAGAGGCCCACACCACATTGGCTAATGGGTGTTGTTCGGTGTTGTCGAAGCTTTTTGAAAAATTACCGCTCCGCCGAGGAAGACGGGTGACGGGTAGGTATAGGGGGGGGGGGGAACCATCGAGCGACAAACGAAATTCAACCAGCAGACAGAGAGTCCATTTCCATCCACCTCCTCCTCCCCCTGTCTCGGAGGAGTAAGCAACCGAGATTAGCTCAGAGTTCATTACTCGACTCGCCTAATGAGCGAATAGAACGAGTAGGGAAAAGGATACGACCCTCAGCCACAAGACACGGTTACAATTCGCACTGTATATCTACATGTATATATAGGGAGGGCGTGCGCGAGAACAAGTGATTTAAGCATCACCTTCGCTTGTATATATATACATATAACTGAATACTCGCATCATCGGTACACCTATACGGACACGTGGACGAACCCTTGTGAGTCATCATCGACACACTCGAGAGAATATGCGAGAAGGGGGGAGGGGGAGATAATCACCGGCTGACCTCGTGCATCGCGTTCGGTCGCTTTGTGAAATACCTGTGTATATACACGTGGTACCCAACCCCCGTGAAACGCACAAATAGAAAAATCACGAGAGCACAGCATAGAGACGAGCTGTTTTCGTGGGTAAATGGTGAGCCTCTCGAGGGTGGAGCCGGGGGAGGGAAGGCTTTTCAGAGCGCGCGCACTTTGTCTTCTTCGTCTCTCGATGGTTAATGATCAACGAGGCGCCTCAATAGCCCGGTAATAGCCACCTTTGTGGATACGTAATACACGTGTCCTATATGTATATATAAGCAGGCGCATCCATCGCCCGTGAGTGGAAAATGGAATTTTTAATGGTGACTATCTTTTTTTTTTTTTTTTTNTCATTGATTCGAAGGAGAAAAACGGCTCTTTCGGGTCACGTGCAAAAGCAAAACTGACAGACAGCAGGTGGTCCGTAAGTGTATGTTTGTATAATAGACAGCTGTAGCTTTGATGGATTTTTTTTTTTTTTTTTTTTTTTTTCGTACAATAACCAAATCGTCCCTCAAAGGAACCTCTCGAGCGTTAAAACGCCGATTGATTGTCGAAGCAGGACAAAAGAGGAAGCAACGAAAAGGGGCCGATCCATCACGGGTATTTAAGCCGCTGCAATGTCGCCCCCCAGCGTATACATGTATAAACCGCGCGACGAATTATAAAACGCTCGAAACTTCACAACTAATCACAACACACGCGCGGCCTCGATAAATCATCGCGCAAATCAGCGTACAACAACTCTCGCGCGAGGCATATAGATGAGACTTTATATGACAACTCGGCGCTCGTAAACTCTTCCCCCTTTCTTCCCCACCCCCCCGTTTTAACCAGATAAAAAAAAAAAAAAGGCCTTAAACGGTACAACAGGGTCGAAATTGCAGGCGGGTGGATGGGCACACGCGCGCGTCAACGCCGGCTTTGTACGACGAAATCGCATCGGTCGCGCTTTACAGAGTTTTATCTCCCCCCCACCCCCGGATCAGCTAAAAAATATGGACGGGCAGAGGAAGGGGGCGAACGAAGACGCGTCAGCTGGAAAATGATTTAGATCATCCGTATACTATATGGTATTGGTGGTGTCGCGTATATATGGGTATAAAGTATGCGCACGTGTGTATATAGTAGCTGGTCGCGTGGCACCGCAACGCCGGGGAGTAATGGCATTACGGAGACTGCGCACCCCCCGCGTATATAGAATATTAGGGAACGAGGGACGAGGAAGGTATGTATCTTGTAGCGCACCACCCCCCCCCACCCTTCGTTTGGAATAACACAACAAGTCGGTAAAGAGATTGCGATTGCGCGTATATATACAAGGGTGGGGTGATAGGGTGAGAGGAAAAAGGAGCAGGGAGAGAGAGAGAGATGGGCTTTGGACAAATTGTTTGGGCCGAGAGTTAGTTAGTCGCGCCACAATGGAGTGGCACTTGCAGACGACGACGCCTCCCTCGTTACATTACATTACATTTATCTCCAAACGGTCGTATATCCATACATCCCTCTCTCTCGCTTCCTTCCCCACCCTATACATTGCGCGCAACCCTCTTTTCTCCCCCATCTCTATGGCAACGTTCTGCGCGTGATATCTCTGTCTCTCGTTGCAGGTTTTCTCCGGCCAGCGGTGTATTTCGTGCCCCCGAGAGCTGGAGCCTGTGTGTATATGGTAGGTACACGTGTACGGGTACTCGGGCCGGGGCTCGGGAATCGAAAACGAGACGACACGCGACGACTGATTCGCAATACACCAGCTTTGCTCTCCTCCTCTCTATATGTACATATATATGCCTTCGCCCTTTGGGAATTGGATGCTCCTGCCTCTGTGTACATATACGTGTATACATATGTAAGGGTAACTTAGCTCGGGGCTGCCTTGAAATATGCTGGTATTTTGCGCCGGAGTAGCTGCTGGAGCGAGAGATGAAATGGCAATTGTCTCGTGCTCGCTGGGCGTGAGAACGCATTTTTCTTTCTTCCTTTACGGCCCGTGGACTATGACTCGTTGCTTCATTCGTTTGACTTTTTGACTTTCGCAATTGAATTCATCGTTGCTGTACATGGTTGCCCCGACCATTTTTTTTTTTTTTTTTTTTTTTGCCCATCATCTTTTCATCGGTCGATCATCATCGGTGCCATTTCTCGACACATCCTATTGGAAGTATATAGATTACGAGTTGCGGGAGGGAATAAATGTGCAAATCAATACGCCCCGTTGGAAAGTGAAACAAAAAAGGTAAAGGCTCGCGATGGATGAAATTACGATCCGCGAGTCCAACTCCTCGATTAAGGTGCGCGGAACCTCCTTCAGAGCACGTGTTGTGCGCAACGTCCGGTTGCCGATGAGGGAAAAATCGGCAACGGAAAGCACAAAATCGATGCACACGCGGGAGGAGAAAGAAAAGCAACACACACCAAAAGAGAAGATGAAGGGAAAGGGCGGACGTGGACGGGGAGAATCGGCCAATTACGCGGGTATAATTCGCTCACGCGCGCCGAGCGATCGAAGCGCGAGCGCGTCCGCAATTACCGTTAATCTCTTTCAATTACCGCGAAAATTGAAAGCGCGGTGGGCCACTTCATGGGTCTTTGCGAAAGAAAAGATTGCTAGAGGGAGGGACGGCTCGTGGATCATACGTGTACATTGATATATGTGTGTGAGTGTATAGGTACACGCGGGTTGAGAAAAAAAATTGAAAATTGCAGCCGGACGTGCCGCGAGCCATCTCAACTGCTTAGCGCCGACACCTGTCACTGGTGTACGCACTCTACTCCTAACTACATTATGGTCTTCTCTCTTGCCCCGAATAGCCCCTTTATTACTCGACAACACGCGAACCATACACTTTGTATAGGTATGGGTATATATAGGTATGCGTGCTTCTGTTGTCGCGTATCCGAGAATCCCTTTTCTCTCTCCAAAATTTCTTCCTAAGTATACCTGCTGCGTATAAAATATGCGATGAGAAAAGTGACGGTGCGCCATCACCTGCTGCAACGCGTGTTCTCGCCCCTGTGAGTCTTTATACATATACACCAGGAGTATACATGCACACGTGAGTCGTTTACCTAAATGCGTGCTTTTCACGCGTATGTTGGACTAATTGAGAGTTTATGCCGTACTTGTACCCACTATAACGTATTTTCTTCCTTTGGAAATTATATACCCTATTAGTTGCCAGTGTCGGTCGTTTTTTTAGGGGTTGAGGGGTGGGGTTTTATCGAGGTGACGTCAGCTGGCCAGTGTCGAAAACCCTTTTCCAAAGTAAATAGTGATTTTTTTTTTTCTTTTTTTTTTTAATTCTCATGGGCCTGCGTGTTTTCCTTAAATATTTTTTATGCGATGAGGTGTGTTTTGTACACGTGGATAAATTGTATCCGGAAATTGGTTGGTTAATGTCATTATTCCAAATGAAAGTTGGGGGAAAATTACTGAAATGATGTGAGTCCTCGAATCGACGAATTTCCCAATTTTCTCCAACGCCGAATTAAAGGGGGTACATCAATACTTTTGCTTATGGCCAATGAACTTACGTTCGTGCAATAGTGTATTTTACCTGTACCAAAAGCACACTAAGCAAAGCTACCGCAAGACGAAACAATAATATATATACGGATCCGTTAAAATATTCTACTAAAAAATCTTTATATTGCCTTGCTTTGACATATTCTATTATAATATCTTGTTCTACATTTGAATTATTTGTAACCATCACATCTCGAGTGGCATTCGAGATATTTAAGCTTGGTAAGCAACCAATCTGGGAAAAAAAGGCAGTAACGTCACATTCAATTTCTATGAAAATACATATAAAGAAAACTAATTTAATCCTTCTGAACTGCAATTTTCTTTTTTTGTTTTTTTTTCGCAGGTGGTGTGAAAAATATTTGCCACCCCCCAACGAACGGACGCGTGAGCCTAGGCTGCAATTATAAATCGCTCAGGACTGCGTCCATCCCTAATGACCAGCCAGTCTCTGATTACCAGGTGTTAACTTCTCAGAAAATAAAAAGAGACGAAAAAAGAAAAAGGGCAACCACCCATCCGTGAGTATATACTTTTTTTCTTCTTTCTTAAATTTATCAAATAACCCGCAAAGATTATTCGCAAAACGAATGGGTAAGTATATACTCTCACGAGTAAAGCATATAGGTAGTATAGGCACAAGCACCTCACATTAAATTTCGAAAGCCTTTTAAAAGAGACACGTTTCACTCCGGTACACCTACTCGTACAAATCGAAACGCCTCTCGGACATCACAATTTACAATCCCTCGTCCTGCTGCTGCTGACCGTACGGGACTACTACAAGCTCCCCAGAACACGTGTACCGAAGCGTGTACGCGTATAAATTTACATATACATGTATATGCGCACACATCTCGAAACGCATACGTATATATATACATATATACACGACAGTATACACTGTAGAACAAAAGCCGCGGTAGTCCAGCCGCTGCAGTTGTAATGGTAGCCCAGCAAACACGATCCCTCCTCATCCGAGAGTTTCTCTCTCGCGCCATCCCGACGGCGTATAAATATATACACATGTACAGATAAAAGGGTCCCTCCACGCGCGGGTGTCGCCGGCTCGGTGATACTTACGGCTAGCTCGCGGCGTTCCGTCTTGTTATATGTACTACACGACCGAGAGATTAGACCGCCACTGACTCCTCCTCCTTCTCTCATACGTATATATATATATCTACACGAGCTCGTATATGTGTGTGTAGTGAGAGATCCCGAGATAAAACGGCCCGATGACTTTCCCACTTGTCGGTGGACTAATCGAGGGGGAGCGTCCTCCCACCTTCTCTTCCATCTTATCGGCGTGCGATTATATGCGCGTGTATTTCTCTTTCTCGCGCTCACGATTTCCCGAATCGACTGTCTCGGGAGTCATTAGCTAAAACGCCGGCCGAGATAGGCATCGCTACAGGGCTTGCTTCTCCGTCGAGAGGAGCGCCGTTTTTTTTTTGTTTTTTTTTTTTTGTTTTTTTTTTTTATATGCTTACAGATGCATATTACATCAACGCGTGTGTATTTATAATGGGTGTGTGTCGTTTATCTCTTCCCCCCTGTCTTCTTGCCGGACGAGCAAGTCGCTCACTGCGTAGGTTTTCTCCTTCTTCCTCTTCGTGCATCACATGTTTGACATTTTTGAGGACTCGTGATTCACGGTCCCTATGAATTTATCGCTGTTGTAATAATCAGCGTTTAGTTTTTTTACGCGCTCCTCGGGTACTCGTATGTCTCGAATATCAAATCGATGGACGAGTGCGAGTCGTGCCTTCGATGGATATATTATGTTTGCTGCACAGGCGAGTCTAATTTAATGTATTGTGCGCATCGTGGATACTCTATAGGTGGTTAGATAGGGCCTACAGTATTAAAATGATTGGTGAACTCAATAGTTGGGATTTAACGAAACATTATGGAGAAGGGTAATTGGGACCTTTTTCCGTCAAGGTACCGACAATAATTAGACAGATGCAATCTTTTTTTTTTTCCCCCTCAAATTTCATTGAATTTCAATTTTAAAAGTTTGCCTCGTTCGAATCATCGCTTGAAACTTTTTTACCCACTGTACAACATGTTTTCCATAAAGGAGCAAAACAGTTTGGAACCAAGTGAAAGAACAAATCCGCAACCAAACGCGCTCCCTTCCTCTTCCATCGAGCCAAAAACCCGGGCCCCTCCGTAAGTGTCACCGAGACCTTAAAAACCGAGCAAGTCCCAAAAGCCGCTATTCGCTCCGAGCCGATGCAGAGGTTGCGCCCCCTCTAGCCAAAATCAGGCAACATTTCTTGCATGTAAACAAACGGCTTAGAACATATATACATACGTACAGCTGCTTGTGATTGGCACTTGGCAAGCTAGAGAGAGAACGACGATCCTCTCCTGCTGTCTTATTCAGCCAATCACAAGCAGCTATACGTATGTATATATGTTCTAAGCCGTTTGTTTACATGCAAGAAATGTTGCCTGATTTTGGCTAGAGGGGGCGCAACCTCTGTATCGGCTCGGAGCGAATACCCGCGTCCACAGCGTCATTGTTGCATCACCACACGTGTCTATACAATGGACAACAGCAGCTTGGCCGGTTTCCAAAAAGTGACTTACAGTTGCCCCGGCCCATTTATTCATTACGTAAGTAATTGCCGGGCAACATAAAGCTGCGATAATCTGCCAGCTATATACCGCATATGTACAACGCGTCTCTTATGCACCCCGCGGCTGTGAGCAATATAAATTGCACCGACGGCTAAGATTGTCGTTCTTGATTCGTCAAGTGAAACGCTCGAGATGATCCAAACTCAAAAAGTGCAGGAGCCTTTCGATCTTGCACAGGATATATTTTCCGGTTGAAATTGTGCACGGAAGCGTTATTATTTGGATGAAAAAAAGTACCCGTACGTACATTGCACCTTTAGCCCCCTGATAATACAACATGGTAAACGCGTATACGGACAGATATTAATCCATCGCGAGCGTAAAACATCTTCATTGTTCTCCATGACTCACCTGTTGTGTGTACCTTATGTACACGCATCGCATAAGTATACATCGTACGTATATAGAAGCGTAGATACACATATATGGGGCATAGGCAAAGTGTATCATCAAGGAAGCATCGAATCGACGGAGTGTGGGTATACCACCGATAAAATCGCGAATTCATTACGTCCGATCGCTCGAGTATATGGTACCTGTGCTTTGAGAAAAAAAAAAAAAAAAAAAAAAAAAAAAAAAAAAAAAAAAAGATGAGGGAAAAAAACACGGTGGAGTGCGTCTTGGGCTATACAAGGCGCTCCATTGCATTGTTGATCGGCTAATGGGTGGCTGCGAGTACACGGTATACATGTATGTATATATTCCGGAAGCCAGAACTGCAATTGGTAAGGAAGCAGCCATATTATACCTACACGATCCTCGTAATACACGTGTCTATATCTAACGTTCTATCTATCGGTGTCAGATGCTCTTGCTTCATCGTGGGAATCGTGAGATAATCGCGTCCGAGCGATTAGTGTAAAACAACGGCCGGCTATAGAGGAACAAAGAGGCATATCCGAGGAGGGGATGGCTTGTCAACCTCTTCGCTTTGTTGTTTTGTAGGTATCCGGAGATACCGATGCATAACGGGCATCGCTATCTCTGCGGATAAAGAGATAGATGATGTACACGTGGAGGTTTGCGGGTGGATAAGTGCTCTCGTGCGCTACTTATACGTGTCAGGCGTGTCAGGTGTGTTCCACCATCAAGAGAACAAACGCGTGTCACGCAACGCCAATTTATCTTCGATTGCTGAATAGACTCTTGCTAGTCTCGGCTACTCGCCTGGTATGGGTGTGTTGTACGTAGGTATATACGTTCAGGCCTCGCTGCTCGTGGCGTGGGAGATTGCCTTTTGTTTTTTTGCTCCTCCTTTCTCGGGACTCGAGCACAACTGACATTTCATTTTAATTAGGTTGTGAGCATCAACCAATCGGTTAAACAAATTATCCTCGATGTAACTGTGTACCAAGAGATTCTTACGTGAATTTCGTACCAGTTGAGTTGTGCTTGCTGCCCCAGTAAATGTTGTACCCTGTACAGGATGGATGATGTCCGAGTCGTCCGAGGGAGCTTTGCACCAGAGCTTGCGGATACCTATATGTATGGGAAAGGAGAGGTGTCATAGAAAATGGCTAAAAAATTAATGTTGGAATCAATATCAACACTTTTTTTCAAAGGTGTTGAAAAATGCCTGTAATGGTTACTTCGGTGGAATACAGCAAGGATCATAAATTGTACAAATATTTTATAATGATGAACAAGTTTTATTTAAAAAAAAGCTGTTTTTTTTTTAATTTTTGTCGTCTACATTTAAATTCCGACAGTTTATCAATGAAGTCTTCATATGCGATGTATTATTCATTAACAGTACAGTGTAGTCATATTTTTTCTACCTGGGGTGTTTTTGAACGATAAGGACACTTTGGTACATAACATGAACTGATACATAAAAATCAATATCGTTTCCTACATTAAATATCGCATTGATTACGAAACCAAAACATGTGTGTAGGAGTCTTACAAGCATACGATAATTTTTAGTTTTTGCTTACAATTAAATTTATAAAAGTATCGCAGTTTTTAGGTTAAGCAGCGGTAGCAGATATTTAACCCCCATCTTCTTCTGTGTTCTATATACGGTTACAGTAGAGTAAGTTGAAAAAATTGGGGCAGTTTGAAAAAGAGAAAAAAAAAAGTCAGTTTTTAAATTGAAGAACTGTTGTTGTAGAAGAAGAAAATATCTTCACTGGACTTCAATCCATAATTTTGTACTTAAATCTTTGAATCTGTACACGGCTTCTTCGGTATCGTAACATATTGTTGCTCGAAAATTGGTAACTTCTTTTAGGATATTAAATTGTTCTTCGTGGCTTCCATATTTCAAGCGATGGTATTTTTCATACATATCTGAGAATTTTTTGTCAAGTGCAGACTCCTCCACACTTATGTTTTTGAATTCATCTAATATTTGCTGGTGACGTGCTTCGTATGCATACTCGTGTATTTCCTTTGATCTACGATCAATATACTGTTGTATCATATTTCGAAAGAAATCGCAGTCTGAGCGGAATTTTGTTTGCAATCGAACAATTGAGTTTACTATTGAAGTGAGTTCTTTCATATCCTATGTTACAAAACATATTAAAATCAAATTTTTCAAAGTTGAGGTGAATAAAAAGCGAACGACTAAAAGTTTTTGATTATAGATGTAATTTTACCTCGTCATTGAAAGTCTTTTTCTCGGTCCTCAGAACGTTGGAACAAACACTGCTGATGCAAAAACAGAAAATGAAAGCTTTGACGAACATAGTTGCGATACGTGTCGCTACTAGAGTCCAACGGCACTGCAGCACTGAGCAACTCAGTTTTTTATATAAAAAAAATTCAAT
The DNA here is from genome assembly GCF_000648655.2 of Copidosoma floridanum. The sequence continues at coordinate 1,234,974 of NW_019379587.1, forward strand.
TAAGATATCTTGTACGTCGATTAGATATTCCGTGCAGTTTGTATCTGATATAGATAACAGATAACTTTTTTATAATCTAAATATTTTACGAAGTTCGTCTTTAGAGCAAAGTGAGCACTGGCAATAAAAAGCGGCCAGTATAGCTTGGATGCACCGCTACTTTAGCTTGGTTGACTCAAGCAGCTACTGTCAGGCTAGGTTAGCATGAGAGCTAAGCAGATTCAAACTGAGCACTGCGTACACTTCGGTACGTTGGCCTTGGGATGCCAAGCAGTTCCTATACTTTATGCCACAAAGTATTATTAATGTGAATGTATAATGAGTGTTTTCGAAAAAAGGAAAATCACAGTTTGGAACTTTTTTAAAATCATTTTCACACAATATTTAATTGTTGTATTGAAGATGGACAGAATCAATAGTGTGTTATGCGTGTTAATTAGCTAATAACTATTTTCGTTCACAAGAGGTATGCTGCAGCGTAAGTATTTCAAAAACTGACAAATGCTTTCTTTACGCGACAAATATTAGTATTCATTGCTATTTAATAGGTTTGTTCACCTCGGAGAGCTCGGAGCACTTAAGCAATAATTAAAATAAGTGTAAAACGTGTTCATTACATGGATTTATAATTGACATTATCGTTTAAAAGTATTTTAAGTCATTAGCTACATATTCTTTCTTACCAAGCGCGTCTAATATTTTATGTTGATATAATAGACTTAGTAGTAAATGAACTCAGGACAAAAAATTTTTTTTCGAAATTGTTCAGAACCATCTTAATTTTTTAGTTGACATTACAATGAATGGGAGTAACAGAAAATTTAACTTTCAAATATATTTGTAAATTAAGAGTATTTTTCGTCTTGCAAGGTCGAAATTTTCTTAAAATTAGCTATGTGTTATTACGAAATTTCCAAGGTTACCTCAAATGCTGAGACGTTATTATAAATATTTGGATCACTTGTGGTTATACGAAGCAAGTAATATTGTGAAAACATGAATAAAGTAAGCCAAAATGTATCTATCTATTCGTTAAAGTCGTTTTTCTCAACTTTTTGACATCATTCAACAAGTTTAAATAATATTCTGAAATTTCAGCCCCTCCTATAGTTTTTTGTTTTGATGTTTCATCTTTGGTAGGATTATCGCTTCAAATTTTTGCTCTTACGATGTCATACAATTCCTAATTCTAAAACTAAAAATTATCATACATTTTCGTTTTCCAACTTCTGATTCCCTAAACTTTTTTATTTTCTTAGTTTTCTACTCTCCAAACTCTGTTTTTTTTAATTTCAAATCACTCAAATTCTCATCGAAATTTAAAATAAAATAAAGATGGCACTAGGTTAATTTTTAAAAGATAAAGAAACTTGTCGGTCATATTTGGCAGATAAAAGTTACACAGCATTCTTAATTGACATCCAATCGACGTACAAGATATCTTAATTGAATTTTTTTTATATAAAAAACTGAGTTGCTCAGTGCTGCAGTGCCGTTGGACTCTAGTAGCGACACGTATCGCAACTATGTTCGTCAAAACTTTCATTTTCTGTTTTTGCATCAGCAGTGTTTGTTCCAACGTTCTGAGGACCGAGAAAAAGACTTTCAATGACGAGGTAAAATTACATCTATAATCAAAAACTTTTAGTCGTTCGCTTTTTATTCACCTCAACTTTGAAAAATTTGATTTTAATATGTTTTGTAACATAGGATATGAAAGAACTCACTTCAATAGTAAACTCAATTGTTCGATTGCAAAGAAAATTCCGCTCAGACTGCGATTACTTTCGAAATGTCATAGAAAGTTTTATTCATCGTAGATCAAAGGAAATACACGAGTATGCATACGAAGCACGTCACCAGCAAATATTAGATGAATTCAAAAACATAAGTGTGGAGGAGTCTGCACTTGACAAAAAATTCTCAGATATGTATGAAAAATACCATCACTTGAAATATGGAAGCCACGAAGAACAATTTAATATCCTAAACGAAGTTACCAATTTTCGAGCAACAATATGTTACGATACTGAAAAAATTGTTGACAGGTTCAAAACTTTGAGTGTAGCATTATGGAAGGAGGCATAGGGATATTTTTCACTCGTTCAACAATAGCTCAGCAACTTGACAAGTGACAAGTGAGGCACAGAAATATTTATTGAGAAATCAATGGTTGAGTTTAAAGTTTTCGAAAATTATTACTATTATGTTTACCGTAGTTCAAAAGTAACTATTGTTGATAAAATTTATTTTAAAATCGCAACTAAGAAAATTTGTGTAGTAATGTCATAGTAATTTCTGCACCCAATTGGAAAAGTAAAGCTTCGATCATGTTGAACGAGGAAGAAATAATCAATATACAAACGATATTTTTTTTTTTCATAAATTTATGTTGAATCACTAGTAATCATAAATATTAATCACAAAAATATTGACAGTTATCGATGAGTTTTGTTTTATCCATTTTGAATGTTTTATAAATTTTATTTTGGTTTTAAATGATTTATAATAAATAAAGTTTATCATTAGTTTCGTGTACGTCAAATGGGACGTACAAATCAAGACTGAGACGTGCTTTTCAATGATGTCCACGGGTTAAATCGTACAAGTTAATTCATTTTAGTTTGTTGGTATCAGCAATCAAATATCGAAAATTTAAGGTCTGATTTCTAAATCTTATGAGTGTTTGAACAATAGTATAAAAAAATGGTAGTTTTCCTACGAGTTTGAAAAGTCTTTGTTTGCGAACCGAGAGGTTTGCGGCCCGAGCCGAAGTCGAGGGACGTAACGAGGTTCGTAAAGGAGACTTTTCGAACGAGTTCCGGAAAACTGCTTTTTCGCCCGAGGAAGTACAAGCCTCCCAAAACCACCCGGGGGCGGAAAAAACCTTTTTTTATGTATTTAAGTTTAAGATAGAGTAGTTTTTATTATTATCAATCAAGATGAATCTTACTTTAAATCCATTTAATAAATTTTTCATACAATGAAATCTTAAATAGTTAATTAGTTATTAACCATTTCAACATTTGAAACAAAACTTTTTATTTGATTCTTAACTGGTACTTTTACTTTATCTGCTACCGTTACTAAACTTACGAATTGTGACATCTTATATTTAAGGGATTAATGTAAACAATTGTAATTTTTAGTGAATGATTGTACATACCAATATACAAAAAGAAAGAAAAATCAACGAACTAAAATTTTATTTTTCTCTATGTACTTTACCAATATGTAACATCTTGAACAATATACTTATTTGTTAATGTATACCATGTTCTTACCATGAAATTGTAAAACATGAGTAAGAAACGGGTCTTGTATTAAAGTACAGATAATAAATAAAATTGATTTTGCTTCGTATAGTTTGCATATTTTTTATTTGCATAACGTACCAAACTGCTGATTTTGTATTTTTCGAAGAAAAATGGTCTTGATGAACTGCACAAGCACCTACTCTTGTATCGAAAAATCGGAGAAAAAATCTCTGGAACATCACGGTTCATCCGACGGGGGGGGGGGAGAGGAGGAAAAACTCGAGCTTCTTACACACAGACGTGTAACACTCACGGCGCAGAACTCCATCTTTCCCTCTCTCGCCCTGTCTCGTAATGAGCGGGCGCCCCATAAATAATCGTTTGTTCCAATGGTTAATCTCGACCGCGGATCACATCTAATAGCTATCGAGGGCCTTTGCCAACGCCACACAACCGCGTCTCTGTCGGTCTCTCTCTCTCTCTTCCTTTCTACGAATGAAATGATAAAAAAAAAAAAAAAAAAAAAAACACAGCGATAGCTCACGGCGAGGAGAGATCAAAAACGCAAATCGTGCGCGCTCTCCGCTGCAGTAAATTTTTCCCTTCCTTTCGCGCAATCACGGGCGCATTCCTCGCCGTAGAGTAACACCGTATACAATAAGCGGGAAAGACCCAAGTGCTTAACTGCCGCTCGGGTGAATCCACGAGTTGACGAAATCCACGTCAACAAAACGCACGCACGAGGGAAATATCGTCCATCCATCCGGTGGCGTATACAATCCTGTGTATTATATATACAATGTGTCCTCTCAATTGTATCTATGTGTACTCGGAGCACTTGTTTCCTTCGAGTAAAAAAAAAAAAAGAGAGAGAGAGAAAAACCGTGGCAGCGGTAGAAAAAAAAAAAAAAAAAAAAAAAAGGTAAAAAAAAAAAAAAAAAACTTGTGGGGGGCAAAGAGAAGAGCAAGAAAGGCGCGAGAAGGTAGATAAAGAAGAGGTGGGAGGAGGGAGCGAAAAGATATATACATATTCTTATTGTTCGCATCGGAGAGATCTCTCGTGACTCGTGACTCTCGGACTCCCTTGGCGGCGGCGCGACCCTCCTGACCCCGGGCCTCAATTACCTCCGACACATCCGCCCCGTGTTGGGCCTCCCCCCCCTTCCCATCCGAGCCGAAGCCGCGTAGTTTTCACGGCGGCGCTTTATGAAGCTCGCAGCGGACACACGCCGATGCCTATCGCTCCGAGGATATATCATCGCTCCCTCTCTCTCACTCCTTTGCCTCGCGAAATCCCCCGAAGATCAGCCCTGACGTCCCTTAAAGGGCTCCCTCCCCTCCTGCCAACTATTTACGAGAGAGCCTCTCGCGCGATTTGTTGCGCTGCTCTTTTCTCGATTAGCATGATAGTTTAGCAGATAACGGCAGGTATGGCTGTTTTTTTGCAAGGGCTTCATTTCTCGGAGCTTCGACGTGGGCGTGCTTCGTTGTATCACGTGTATAAGTACGTATGGATGTACTTACGATCCTTTCCGCCTCCCCTTTTTTTGGTTATATTTAAATTTATTTCCACGGGTTTTCGGGGAGACTTCGGGCAGCTCGCCAATAGAGTCGTCCATGATGCTATCTGCAAAGCATTTATACTTGCACATATATATATATTGTTACGAAGCATAAAGGAACACATTTACGCGATGGATAGGATCGAAGGAATTGGGGCACACACCACTCGTCGGGAGTTAATTGCCCGAGCGAGTTTCTCTCGCCCGCCTGTATAATTTTCGTGCCCGAGTATAGCTATATATAATATGAGAGTCGTGTGTTGGAAGGGGTGCAGCTCGAGGATTCAACGGCTAATTAAACTCTCGCTCGCAATCCCGTGGAATCCGCCATCGAACAACTTACTCTTATCGCCGCAACGGCGAGTACATACGTATATATATATATATACTTACCGATGCCGATTTTTCCAGGCTCAAAGGTATTGTTGTTGTTGTTAACTGCTCCGACTCTGTAATCGTTGGATTTTCGACAGGACAAAGACTCGAGTCGCAAACCGCCGTAGGTTCGTAACAGCCGATGCACCGCACGATTGTCTTTCCTTTCCGAGAGCCGTGTATGTATATACGTATATACACACGTGTCTAGGCTTTCTTGTGTGCCCGAGCATTGCGTGTCCGCGTCAGCGAGAGACCGACGTCGTCTCCGCGGGGACGGGTCAATTGCTCGTACTTCCTGGGAGCAGTGACAGAACGGGCAAAAAAAAAAAACAACAAGGGGGTGGTTGGTGCGAAACGGCTGTTTCTTGGAGTCGTCGGCTGTTGGGCTCGGAAGGAGTACGGATAACAGGAGACGGAGCGGACGATTGATTAATTGCAGTGCACGTGACGGATCGCACGAATCGTGCTGTATATACACGTATATAAAGGTAGTACGGAGTGAAGCTTATGTATATAGATAGGCGTGAGATCGCGTGCGCGGGATGTTTTGCGTTTTTCACGAAGATATACATACATCGGTAAGTGCACCGAACAAAAACAAGAGAGTACAGGTCTCTTAATTTCCCTGGCGCTGGTTTCAACCGTTTAAAATATACATAGGTACATGTATAGACGATCGGCCGATTCGGCGCTACATTGCGCAAAGATTGAACTTTGAGCTTCGAGGGTATCCACGGTGGGTATGAAAATTCGAAGAGGTGAAGGAAAAAGGAGGTTGGATAATTGAAGATCGGCTCGCCGGGGGTGGTGGAAATGAAAGGGCGGTGCCTAAAACGTGCGGTTCGCGCGTTAACGGCCGACAGAAGCTCTCGCTCCGGCGGAATAAGACGAAGGAACGAGTGTATAGGAGGTACAAGAGGGGACCGGAAATTAATAGTCGCGCAAGCTGGTCCCTGGCTCGGCTCTACACGACCGCCACCGCCGGCTAATTCGCAGCAATTGCCGGTGCGTTTAGAGACTCCCCCCCCCCAGCCCTTACCGCTGTTATCATCGCTGAGTAGGTCGTAGAAATTCAAGCGTCGTCGATGCACCGATTGTATCCAGCCCCCCGCAACCAAAGTACACTGCGTGCATCTCAATCGCACACGCATATATACGCAGGGAAAGGTTGTAGGGTATCTACCCAATCGCGGATAGGTATAGATGAGAAACAAAAAAAAAAATCATAGAAACTGGCCAATCGGTCGTAGAAATCTTCTCTCGTCAAAGACGTGGGTGATGGCAAAACAAGCCACGGGGTGTCGACCCCCCCAAAAGTCCGTCTTCTCGCGCGTGTTTCGTTTACATTGTGTGTGTGTGTGTGTATACCATCTCGTTGAATACTATTGCTGGAGTAACAGCAGTAGCCATAACCAGTACATATCCCCGTGACGTTTCTCCGCTCGAATAGAATGTGTATACGGGGTGTGGAAGAAGGAAAAAAAAAAAAAAAAAAAAGGTCATCACAAAAGCGGAAAGAAAGAGCTGCGGGGCACCGACGCGAGTTCGATCGATCGTCAATGGGAGAAAAATCCCAAAGAGAGCCTGTCCAAATATTTGCGGCCGCAGCTCTGCGTGCGCGCGTGTCTCCTCGCATCGCTATACACATAACGCAAAAAAATTCGTCGCGCGCACGTACAACGTACAACAAAGAAGTGAGCGACGGGGCTACTGGTTATTACAATACATATACACGTATAGAATAGCAGTATAGACCACCGCGTGTAAAATAATAATAATAATAATAATAATAATAATAATAATGTCGAAAAGGGGACAGACGGAGAGTGAGACGAGGTCGATTTGGGTCTCTGTCGGGCGGGGTCGCCACGTCACCGCAGCACACACAACTTGGGTGTATATACGCGGTGGTCCCCGTACGAGTGCAGGTGGCCCACAGATGCCGATGGGATTACCATACTTGCTGGCTCTGTAACTACTGTCACTGGTGGCGTTTATCCCACCCCGATGTCGGTATATTGATCCCCATTGTTGCGGCCGCATCAGCGAGCGAAATAATACCTGTGTGTGTATTACATACTCCTCATCCGTGGGTGACTCTGGGCCTGTCCGTTCTATATATATATATATGTGCACGCTACTCTCTCGAGGGACCGTCTCGTGTAAATACATGTTGGCTTCGAGGTGTGGCTGATGCCCGGATCATCCGGAATGTGTATAAGGACACTGTACCGCCAGAGTCGTGTCGTTTTGTTTTCGTTTCTTCGGGTGTCCATTACCGCGCGACCGGCTTATTTGCAGAATTATCGCTAACTTTGTTGGTTTTTTTTTTTTTTTTTTTTTTTTTTTTTTTTTTTTTTTTNTTTTTTTTTTTTTTTTTTTTTTTTTTTTTTTTTTTTCCTTCCAGTGGCGACTTTTGGAATATCGGTTTCAAGACTCTCTCTTTTATGTTCTAAACGGGGATCAGGTGTGCGCGCCGTGGTCCGGCGATCGATACCGTACACCTTTTTTTTTTCCTCCGATCTCCAAACCCGAAAAGCCATATGTACCTATACTCGTTTCAATCAATTTTTCCGATACCACACATGACACCTACGAGCGCGCTTTTACACTTTTGTTCTCATGTTCAACCCTTCGTCAGCTCCAAGTAAACATACATGATAACGTAACGTGGAGCACAATAGGTATATATTCGTACACCAAAATGTTATCGAGTATACACGATGAGTATCGGAAACATTCGCAATTTATTGAAAAAAGATAAAAGCTGATGGATCCGACCAAGGGGCCTCCTGATGTATTATCCTCCTTTGTGCTGGTAATTCCACCTCCTCCCCGATCGTTATTACGTAAAAAGATGTAAAAAGCAGGCAAGTAAGGGCGCATGGGTAGGAGGGCTCCGTTTTTTTGTTACCAAAGTAAGTACCTCCACACCGGCTGCTATGGTTGAAATCACGAGCACCGACAGCCAAATCGCACGCGCTGCTCGTTTATTCGTTCAAACGAGAGCAGAGAGAGAGAGAGAGAGAGGACGAGGCCAGATGATGCGAAAGGGGCGGGGGGGGGGGGCGCTTAATTTTCGACATGATTCCGGAGCGCCTCTCTTCCCGCACTTTGCGGTCTCTCGCGTATGGGTATATAGGTATACCTATCCAGCTCCACTAAGTAACTCTCGCGCTCAACTGCGGCAGCTAAACGAGGGTATAGGTGTACGCGATCGAGGGACGTGCCGCCGCTGTTCCGTGGTGTACATGGTGGTAAAGGAGTAGCGCGCACCGGCGAATTGGTTCCCCGCTATCGCCGGAAGTGGGCGTTTCTCTCTCTTTCCTCATCAGTTCATTACTTTTGCCCCTGCATGTGCAGTACCACTATACAGCTTTGTCCGTCTCTACGTGTATATGCATAAGAGCATATATTATATTTGCAGGGTGGTATCATCGGCTTTTCGTATGTGTATATATAGTTTTGTGTTATTCGGGATAATACAAGGAGGGGGATAAAAGTCACAGGGGCTCCACGGGAGTCCACTATATATATATATATATGGCTTACCCAAGGGATCATGAAGACTGTAACAATTGATTGTTACCCGCTGCTTGGTATAATATACGTTGCGTCGATGCTGATTTGAGTGCGGTTCGATGATTGCGTTATACGCGCGTTGTATATAATATATGTAATAACAGTTACAACCCCAGAGAGAGTAGGCGATAAGTATCAGGTTACACGGGAACCCAACGGACATCTGCCAAAAAGCGCGAACCCTTGAATTTTTCATTTTACTGAAAGTAGGGAAAACATAAAAAAAAAATTGATTAACCAATTAATTAAATTTCCTCCCAGTTGCTTGAACTCTGGCTATGGCAGCAGCTCCCTTTCATTATATTATCCGCACGGTGTATAGCGTGGACTCGGAGCGGAGGAGTAGGTAATTAACGATTTAACCGACTGCACGCTGGATGAGCATTGGCTCCTGTAAGGCGCGGGTCTCCTGAACCAAGTCGTTACCGAAGCCGCGCCGTGGACCACTCGACTGAGACGAATCGCGCACGTGAACTATACCTATATATACACACATATATGTTTGAGGGAACAAAACGCAAAATCAGAGGGAATGAATTGCCATTTGGAAGAACGAGGGGATAAGGGATGCCCGTGATGCATAATGAGCACATATACACAAGCTGGGCCCGCTAATGTTTTGTGTACTCAAATAAAGAGGAGGAGGGATGAAATTATTTCGCGCACGCGAGCTCTCATATATATACACATTATACGTATATGTAGGGCGCCCCGTGTGTGCAGTACCGCAACAGCTGTGGGAATAATATGCTATACAGTGAGAATTAACAAAAAGCCCAAGAAATCGTGACGGGGATGGAGAAAGTTTCCGTCGCCCTAATGACTTTATAACGACACCATCGGCTATTTCCTATACAATATACATATATATACCGCTGTATATACCTCACATCCTGAGTTCTGTGACCCGTTGGCCTGGAATCCGAAATTTTTCAAGTTCATCATGAGGACTCTGTTGTTTCTGGTGCTTGGAGGAAAAAAAAAAAACAAAAAAACATTTTTCAAATTGGCTTTTTTCCGTGATTTTATTTTTAAAAGGATACAGATTGACCCGTGTCGAAGCTGAAATTTCCATTAAACCAAAAAGGTGCTCGTTATTTTATTGACCACTCTTGCACTCTTTCATCCCGCCAAAAAAAAAAATTTTTTTGAGCAACTTTTCGAAAAAAAGTGTAAAATTTGACAAAAAGTATCTCGCGTCACCCATCAAGGATCCACTTTTGAAAATTGCCCGCGTCAAGAGTTACCTCGTATCCTCTTCAACCCCATCACTACGTTGTACGTGTATATATATTATATTATATTGCCCATCAACGATATTTACAGCGACGTTATGTTAATTCCAACGCACCTCCGCACTTGGCGACGCCGTGTCTTTCCTCGTACATGAGTAAGCGAGTAGTCGACCAGCACCGCGAGTAATGCCTCTTTTGAGTAGTTTTTTTTTTGCCCATCGTCGCACGCTTGATTTACAGCTAAAAGATTGACCCACCGCGACTCCGCAGCCGCGTGCAACTTTGGCGTGTAACGAGTGGCAAACTAAACCTTCTCGAGACATGATCAATGCCATTTTGCGTAATGTGTCCATCGGTTGCGGAGCGCGAGATACCGATCGAGGATGACGTATACGGGACTTCTTACTTTCGCCAATTGCTCATTAACGGTAACAGCAAAAGTGATTAAATATTGAAGCGGCAAATGAAGAAGAAATACGAGGATGTGTACGGCCGCGGGCCTTGGTCGATCCGAGTAATTTATCGCTCTTTTTCTTCTTCGTCGGCCCCGAGTTCCGAAACGCTTTTTTCGGTGGCAAGATGTGCTGTACACATATATGCAGGCACTGCCACGCGCGTGACGAATTTCTAATTAAAGTCGCGCGCGCTGTTACCTACACATGTGTTGGGTTGGACGCGGAATTTTCCCTCTTTGGAGTGGTCGTCGGTGGCGCGGCATCGGATGCATTGTTAAATCGGAGGGTGATTTACGGCCGCCTCGTGTGGTCATAAATGAGGAAATTTGCGAGTAAAACGATGACAACGGGATGGGAAACGATGATTTGTGACGATTTTGCCACTTTTTTTTTTTTTTTTTGGGGTGATGGGATGAGCTCTCGAGGGCGTCTGCTTTATAAGCTATTCTTTTTGTCTGAAAAAATGAAATTATGACGTTCGATGCACGTGTCCAATACATACCGAGTACTTGCGATTTTATCGCGTTATCGTTTAATTTTTCGATTTTCCCAGGCATCGTTGCTTGTATAGCCTTTGTCATTTTTTCATCTCGATCGGCGCGAACATAATCATTGTCAAATCAATAATCGATTGGCTGAATTTTTTTTCACAATTCAATCGTATCGAGTTATATATTATTTATTTCATTTCGTTATTAGTAAAAAAAAAATTTATTTTGCATTAACTTTGCGTTAAAAAATTGATTTTCTGTTCGATGACCACACCGCCAGCTGTAGACGAAAAAAAAAAAAAAAAAAAAAGAAGAAACTCCAGAGAAACCCACGGAGCGAAACGCAAACAACAAGACGCCCGTCGAGGTTAATAAGTTATGCAACGTTGATTTTCAATTGGCGCGAGAAGGCACGGAGAGAACGAAGGTAAGTATGTATATGTACATGCGCCTACCCGCGCACAGATGTGTCCCGGAGTCTTTCGAGCTCCGCAATTATCGCGTAAGATTAAATCGCCGTCCGTCACTCGGTCGGTCGGTCGGTGAGTCGAGAGTTATATACACGACTTTGGGCCTTTTTCCGGCCTCTGCGTGGCGGATGACAACAACGACGACGTCAAACGCGCCCGATTTTCCAATCAATCAGTGGAACAATAATTATTAGTCACGGTGTGTAGGTACACACGCTCGCGGTGATGTTGCAACGTCGCGTGATCGAATCGTTTTGCGTGCGTGAGTCGATTGTGAAAAAAAAAAAAAAAAAAAAAAAACAACTTTAATTGTCTCAGAAGTGGGTATTACATGTATACCTTTTTATCAGATTACGTAATGGCTAACAAAGGCCTTTTTTTTAAATCAGAGATAAATTGTGTAAATTCGGCGCGGATTGACATCCTTTAATAGCGAGACGCCGAAGCTCCGTGTAAAGAAGAAGAGTAAGTAAGTAAACGCGGATGGAGGGAAAATTGTTTCACGGGCGAGCGAGAGACCGGCCCGTAAGTAGAGTTCGCGCGAGCGATTATTCGAGGGGCCGTCGGAAATATCGAGTTCCGCCCGAGTACCGGTCATTACACGCTCGCCTCTTCGTGACTCTATTTCTTTCTTATTCGCTGGGTTTTTTGTACCACTGCATCGGTGTGTTTGAACAGACGGTGTGTTTGTGTGTACGGGGAGAAGCGGTCGCGGGAAAAGGGAACGAGAGTACGTGGGAGAGAGAAAAGTGGTGCTCGTGAAAAGTTTAGCAGGCCAATTAACCTTTGGACTTTTTTTCTACTGTCCCTACGATTGGTACACATATATTTATTTTTATTTTATTTTTTTACAAGCTTTTCTCGAGTTTTCGTGTAAAAAGATGAATTTTTTTTTTCTTCGCTTTCAAAGAGTCGAATAATAACATTTGCGTGCGCCAGTTTGGTATGGTCAGTTGGTGAATATGCGTCCATAGATTTGTCCATTATTTATCAGCATCCATCGATCGACTTGCTTTCTGTGGTACTCACCTGAACGTGCAATTTTGCCTCGTGCATAATTAACCGTGCATTTACTGCAACATTTATGCGTAAATTTACATGTGTATAATTGTTTTTTTTTGGGGGGGGGGGTGAGACATTGGAATAAAAGCACGTGATTATCATTTTTTTGTCTTGAATTCGTTTAATATAAAATAAATAACTTGATAAAACTTAATATAATTACATTAAACTTATCGCTATCGAATCAATATATTCATTAGGGTAAGACGGGATATTTCATTCGTTTCATCGGAAAGCTGAGACGTAGTATATATAAGTATCGTTTTTTTTTTTCTTCTTCTTTCGTCAAAATTTCTCCTCCACCTGCTCTATTATTGCTTCCAACATTATTTTTTTTCTTTTCTTTCTTTTTCCATTTGCTTCTCGTTATAAATTAATGACGAATATTATTGCACTTCGAAATATCGCACTTTACGTATTGTTCGTCGCGTGTACGAGCGAGCGGTGATAATCGCGAAGGTCTTTAGTATCGATTATTGTTTTCCGTTTTCCACGAACCACCTTCATCGATCTCGTACGAATTTTTACACGCTCTTGATACGTGAATTTTTGCTTCTGTTATTTCGCCACTTGAGGACTCTATTTTATAGTATTTACACGGCAGTAGCTCGACCAAAAATGGCTGCGCATTCCTGCTCCTGTCGACAATGACACAAGCCTTTTTAATCCAACAATGTTATACTCAACGTTGCGTGTCACCTTAAGAAACACACGAGAATACATGTAGCTTTTTTTTACGCAAATCAACGTCACGCTGTGCCCTTTTTTTTTAAATGCGTTAGAAAAATCATAAAAACAAATCGACAACGTTAACACAGAATCGAATGGTCAACAAATAACACAATCAAAGCCGAATACTGAAAAGTAAAACAATAAATGTCACCTTCGCGCCGTGGATCCTCATACCATAAATATACTCGCAAGGGCACACTGCCAAATGATTCCTCTGTCACTTGAATAACGACGTCAAAACAGCCCCCGGTGCCACAGCTTTCTATGACACAGAATACGATTCCGGTTATGCCTATACCCTTTGTCTCCCTCGTCTCATCGATCGCGTATAATTATGTACAACCACCACTCTCCCGACATTTTCTTAATAACTACGCGAGTTTGAAACAACACGGATATTGCCTGAAATCTCCACACGTACGCGCCACACGATTAAAATTCACATATGTACAAGACGCCCTCCATCGTTTATTGAAGAAAAAAAAAAAAAAAAAAAAAAAAAAAAAAAAAAAAAAAAAAAAAAAGGAAAAAAAAGGTGGGTTGGTTGGCGCCCCCAGAAGTCACACGAAAAGTCAACAGGGCCCTATACAGAGCGGACACAAAAAGACGCTTGGAGAGAACACACAATGACAGAGAGTATATTATATATAGGGATGAGAGCTCGAGATCGTGACAATGCGCGATCGCGTGGCTGTGAAAATATTTATAATCCCAGCTGAATACGAGAGAGCGCGTCCCCCTCCTCCCCAGAGAGGCATACCAATCTCTCCGATTGCCGCTGCTATGCGTTTTTCGAAAAATTGACGGCCACGCCTATCTCCCTTCTTCTCTCTCTCTCTCTCTCAAAGTAGCCTATAGCTCCACACGGTATAGGTATTGCCCGTACCTGCGGTATGTGCGGGTTTTCCAGCTCGAGGATCACGATTTACCGCGTAGTATACGCATACATCCCCTGTTATACATTTTCTTCGAATTTTTCGCGCGGACTTTGTGCCATGCTCACTTATTTGGGCTTTGATGGATCGACGACGAGAGAAGAGACGAAGATATACGTACGCGTAAACGGGAAAGCGCCAAGCTGCGGTTAACTGGATGTGTGTTATGGGTATTAGCTGCTGTTGATGTTGATTGATGAACGCCCGAGGGCAGAGTGATGGGGGGGGGGAAACCTTTAATTAGAGGGATTCTGAATTTTCGTTTTCGACCCTCTCGTGCTAGCACGAGTGTATGGGAGATGCGAAATCGCTCGATGACGTGTTTTTTAAGTGTTTCCACGAGAATTCCCGGTGACAAATGCAGTCCCTGAAATAACACAACCCCACACACAATGGAACTCCTCTCACCCCGAGACGCCAATACATACACAAATGTGTAAAATGTAATCATTTCAGCTGTCTCCGATGGATACACCGAGAGTAAATGATGATGAAAATTATAGAGAAACTGTAGCAAAAATTTATCTTTTTGCACAGTAAATCGGATGAAATCTAGAAGAGTTATTATTTTTACCAGTAAAAATTACTACGCTGTAAGGTAAAATTTATTAACCTATGCTTTTAAGATTTACTGTTCCACCATGGTAATTTTTACCATAGTAATCATTGTTTTTACTGTACAAACCATTATTTTAACTGTTATAACAATAACGTTTACGATTGAAAAAATAATAATTTTTGCCAACTTGTATCCTATTCACCGCGCAGAGTGGTAATTTTTGCTGGTACTTCTTTATCATTTGGATAACAAAAAAAAAAAAAAAAAAAATTAACTAAATGCTTGCCAGCTGCTTTCGTACGAGGTCAACGATAAATAATCAACCAACCATAGGATCCACAAGGTGCATCATATATATATATATATATTTGTGTATACATCTACATCGCGACGAAGGGTCTCGTTAGGGTGTATATATGTATAGGCGTGACATTCGAGCCTCAGCGCGGTAAGCTAAGAAGTCCGACTCTTTGCACCCCCCTTCCCGTTCCCCCATCCCTTGGTCTCTCACCTCGAGGATGACGTGCCACCCAGTGGAGAGCCGAACGTACCTTTTCAAAGGGCGAAACCCGAGCCCCGCTCTTGTTGCCTTTTTATTTCTCGCAGCGCGGATAAAAGGCAAAAGAGCTGCCGGGGCACCGCTGCCTCTTAACATGCATGCACGGTATATATATTTTTATTCATTCATTCGCTCGCTCGCGTCTTTTACCAAGGAACAACATACCCATATACCGCACCCCACACGGCCACGTTGACGTATTATAGACGCTGATCTCAATTTTCGACCGAGAATAATCAACTCTGCCGATTCGCGAGGCTACACCATATACATGTACTATAGTCAACTAATCGATTTTTTCTTTTTTTTTTTTTTTTTTTTTTTTTTTTTTTTTNTTTTTTTTTTTTTTTTTTTTTTTTTTTTTTTTTTTTTTTTTTTTTTTTTTTTTCTCAAGAACACCATTTGTCCGCTCCGTAAGCTTCTCTTCTCGGAGCAGGACTTTTGATTGACGCCCCTTCGTTCGTATACATATGTATATGCAATATACATGTATAGGTACGCGCGATCGACTCGTTGAAACAGTTTTTTTGAATTATAGCCGAGAATATTATATACATGCGGCTGATTGATTGCACGAGCCATATGGATGCCTCCGCGTGTGTGTGTTTTCAAGGAATGCTCCGGCCCATGTACGATTTGTAACTCATGAAAAAACATTAATCGCGAGAAAATAAGCTGACAAATCAATTTGTCTCGACTCTCGTTTTGATTCAACGCTGCTCGTTTGGGGATCCTGAACGTGAAAAAAAAAAAAAAAAGGGTAATCATCTCGAGTGGAAAAAAACAAACTCGATATATATTACTGTAAGAGCAAAAAAAAAAAAAAATTGTACGCGTGACGCGTGCAATTAAAAAATAGTTTTGTACGTTGATAGATTCCGCTTCTGAAAAATAAAAATGAAAAATCAACGTCGGGGATGATGGAGTGCGATTCGAGGAAGGTGTACCCGCTTGTTTCGTAATCCAAAAATCAAAGCTTCGCTTGGATATACGTCTCGGGATAAGTGTGCCCCTGCGGAGCCCGTACTACCTAGTTGGTATACCTGCGGTCGATCGAAATTTCGAAGTTATATTATGGGTGCGCGTACAGGCCGATCGATCAAATCTTCTCGCTGAAAAAAGAAAAAAAAAAAAAAAAAAAAGTGTTTGACAGTCCATACAAAGTGTCCACTTACGCGGCGCGCATCGATCAACAAAAAAATTATTCGAGACTCTTCGTCCTTAATTATGCTCTCTCTCGCTTCGGACGCACGAGTGTGTAGTGCTTCTTTTATATAGTGCGACCCATTAGATTTCCCATTTAGATTTTAACGCTGCTGCTGTTGGTGGTGCAGGTTCTCGGAAATGCTCATGTTTTATCGAGATCTTAAACACTGGGATCTACATGCTCGTGATTATTTTGCAACGCCGTGTTTGGTTTGGTTTACAGTTAGTATGGGAGACGTTTTTTTGAAAGGGATAAAAAAAAAAAAAAAAATTACAATAATAAAGTGCCCGAGCATAGATTTTATAAATGATGTTCGTACGTGTACGTGATCTTACTAATCTCGCTTTGGACAATAATAACAAACTTTCTAAATGACAGCGATTTATCACGAATAACGGAATTTATGACGACAGTTAATTCGTGATCACCTCGTTTTAGAACATGTATGGCCGAGTATCGACGTAATATTGTTTTACGATGTATGATAATAACTTAATGTTATTAACGATTTCAGCCGCAGCTCACGCGATCCAATTACCATGACACCTATTTCTATATAATTATTTTAAAATATGTTTGTTTTACCATTTAAGTTACATATCTCACTATACGTCAGAAGTTGTTGAAAATAAATATTTTTTTCCTTACCAACATACGCCAAAAATTAGTTCGATTCACTCAAAGTTGAATTAAATGTACACATTTAATCTTATCATTTTCATATTGATGAGGTTATTTAATTTTGAACTATTGCTCATTCGTCTTAACTAATCATACAAAAAATAAATAGATTTGCATTACTTAATATATTATATAAGACTAAAAAATTCGAGCTCAATGTGATTGTATCGAGCCCCCCGCAACCAAAGTACACTGCGTGCATCTCAATCGCACACGCATATATACGCAGGGAAAGGTTGTAGGGTATCTACCCAATCGCGGATAGGTATAGATGAGAAACAAAAAAAAAAATCATAGAAACTGGCCAATCGGTCGTAGAAATCTTCTCTCGTCAAAGACGTGGGTGATGGCAAAACAAGCCACGGGGTGTCGACCCCCCCAAAAGTCCGTCTTCTCGCGCGTGTTTCGTTTACATTGTGTGTGTGTGTGTGTATACCATCTCGTTGAATACTATTGCTGGAGTAACAGCAGTAGCCATAACCAGTACATATCCCCGTGACGTTTCTCCGCTCGAATAGAATGTGTATACGGGGTGTGGAAGAAGGAAAAAAAAAAAAAAAAAAAAAAAAAAAAAAAAAAAAAA
>NW_019379587.1:1264422-1282211 GCF_000648655.2 Copidosoma floridanum
AAAAAAAAAAAAAAAAAAAAAAAAAAAAAAAAAAAAAAAAAAACCTCCACACCCACTGTGTAGTAATCAGTACGCCGACGACTGCGCGCGGGTCAGCCTCGACTACGAGGGCGAGAGGTCCTGGGCCTCCCTGCCCAAACTATCCGTGGGCGAGGGCGTGGTCCGCCTCGAGGGCGAGGAGCGCGTCGAGCCGATCTGCGTCGAGGACTTGAGCGGCGTCCTCGAGTACGGCGAGAACCTGTGGTGGGCCAAGTCCCTCAGGGCCGAGGGGTAGACGGGCCGGGGCGCCGCCGGGCCACCAGCGGGGCTCTGCTGTTGGGCGGCGCTGGCCGCGAGTTGTTGCTGCTGGTGGTGGGCCGCAGCGAAGAGCGTCGGCCCGAGGCTGGAGGCCCACCACAGTTGCTGCTGTTGTTGGGCGGCAGCGGCCGCGGCGGCTGCCTGTTGCTGGTGGGCGGCGGCTTGTTGGTGGCTCGAGCCCGCCGCGGCGGCGACCCCGGGGTAGACCAGGGCGGGGCTGACCAGCTGGGCGTAGGGACCGACCGCGGCGGCTGCCGCTGCCCGGAGGATGATCTGCGACCGGGCGGCCCACATGGCCTTCTCCTCGAGGCTGAGGTTGCCCGTTGCCGCGCTGGACTGCAGCTGGTCCATCTCGAAGGGGAACCGGTGCGGGAACCTCAGCGTGTGCTGCTCGTTCAGCATGGACTCCATCGTCTCTCTGTAAGGGTAACTGTGAACCGTTATCGGGCCTGCCGCGAGCACGTGTTTTTTATCCTATATAGTTCATGGGTGCTGGGAAAATTAATGATATTGTCGCTTGAGGGATCTCGGGGATGGATGGTGTTGCCGTGCCGATCGAGTCGGGGGTGTGTACAGCGTGTGAACAGCACGTCTCAACTTCCTCGATTGCTTTTGCCCCGAAGGGTGTTACGTTTTCAGAATTTTCAGGAAAACCGGGAAAAACAAACTAATGACTGTACACGACTAAAGAAACTTTGTCCAATAATTTGACGACAGTTTTCTATGAAGATACTGTTACAAAATTCGGCTCACCCTGTCCAAATGATTTTGTTACAATTTGGTGAGCCTGGACATTGAGGAAAGAAAATGTATGTACCGTGTCAGACGTATCGTGCAAGGACGGGGGTGAGTTGGGGCTCGATCAAAGGCTGTACACGTTGGAGGGGCAGGGAGGAATCAAATTACAACGTATAAAGTAATTGAACCAACCTCTCGAAATCAGTGAGCCTGGACGAGTCCCGAAAGCCTTTGGCGAAAGGATTGCAGTCTATCTTGAGTTTGGTGATCTGTAACACAGAAACAGAGAAAATGAAGGATACAATACAATCGCAGCCTTTTTTTTTTTTTTTTTATACTGCCGCGCACATCGTCAGGGGAGACGAGCGCAATCTCCGTAAGCAATCATAGTCCCACGCAGCTGCAACACGTAGCTATATACGTACAACTCTGTCGTGTAAAACATAAAATCAAGTGCGTGCGCCCAACGATCCGTGAGAGAGCGAACGCGCTAAAGGACACGAGGGTGGAGAGTCTTTCTCGGGGCGCATCGATCCGGGAGCCAACGGCTCGTAAAATTAGCACCGACGCACGCGGGGATGGGGCCGAAGTATAAGGGGGCAAATCGGCGAGGGGGGGTGGGGCGCACTTGCTGATATCGCCCCTTCCTAGAGGCTGGGTGTTGCACGCTCCTTCCTCCGGTCTGCTTGAAAATTTAGAGCACCGGGAAGAAAGAAAACGACATTGGCATCCACCCTGTAGCTTCGTAAAACGAGTATACGTATACATTTTTTTTTCTTGTTCTCCAATACGTGATGTCGTTTGTTCCTAGAGGGGATAAGGCAATCGATTTCGCTGTATACATGTGCATCGTTACTTCCCCAATCGAGTTATGTACCGCGTATATACGTGTCGTATATTGTATTTATGCCATGGTTCAATGCGTACAATCGCCGCTCGCGTTGACCATTATTTGGCTACTCGAGCGGTGCGTCGATTAATCGCGAACACGCGGAATATAATCACAGAGAGTCGTACAGCCGAGGATAACTTATACGTTTCGTTCTCACAGTCGTGTGGGTATGCGAGTATATGCAGCGTGCACCGGTGGCTTTTATGCATATAAGTGGCCGGTGCGTATGGTCGTAAAGGGCGGCGAGGGCATAATATTACCTATACGTACAAGTATACCTAAGCAAGCGAAAAGAGTCGCGGCACGAGTGTAATGACAAGCCGCCAACATTTGGCTATCAATTATCGCGTTTTACGTTCTTGCCCATTAAGTATGTAATTATACATATGTCAAGGACCTCACATGCAGCAGCTACCACCAACATGCACTCACGTGCCGGTGTTTTCATAACTTTGCGCTCGATCCTCAAATTACATTCGCATGCGGATGCACCATCGCCTTTTTTCTCCTAGGCGTGGATTCTTCGCGCGTGCAGTGCGCATGTGGGTTGTGATCACTACTAGACGGTGTAGTTTTCGAGAGTTTTGATAGTACCGAGGGTGAAATCGGTGTCGATGCGTTTAACTGCAGACCGGCTGCTGCATGGATGTAAGGAGCAAAGGCACTTATTAGGCAAGTGCATAAACTGTATAGGCATCAGGCAAATAAGAAAAGAGAGCACAGTGATGTACGGATATATGCGGAAATGTGTTTCTTATTATGTAATTTGATGTGCACGGTAAAACGGACGCAATTGATAAAAATAAATGTAAAATAACGTGGAAATGAATTTGAAGGAAGAAAAAAAAAATGAATTAGGAGGAAGAAAGCAAAGAGGCACATTAAAAGGTTTGGTTCGGTAAAAAACAGTGAAGAAGGTTTGGAAAAAACGAGGAAAAGAAAAAGAGCGTACAAAACAATCAGTTAGTAAAAATCAGGGAGCTCGAAAGGGACGAGTGAGTGCGAAGGAAGGCAAAAAAGTGGTGATAAAAGGAGAAAAATTTGAAAAGAAACAATTGACAACGAAAGTAAAATAGATGACAGAAGAAAAGGTACAAATAAGGAGTATACTTATAAAAAAGTAGAAAAATGAAATGTAATCAAGTGACAGAAAGAGAACACGGCGGAAGAAAAAAAAATGTTTTTATGATCACATGACACTTGGAAAAAACAAAGCCATTACAAAAGAGGTGAACCAATTGAAGATTTTTTTAAGAAAAAAAAAACAAAAAAATTCCCTCTATTATATTATTACCCGACACGGTCTCACAACTCTCACACGCAAGTTCATACACGTAAAAACGCTTACTTTCCCCCTTAAACCCGCACCATCAACGCACAAAAGTCAAAAGCCCAAAGCTTCGGCGCATCTCACCCCTCTCATCGGCTCAAAAAAAAGGACCATCTCACCCCTACATTGGACGCGCATCCTCGGCAAAGTATAAGCGTATGGAACCCGATTTCTGATATACGCGTTTGGCGCGTGCTCGTGGCCAATGCACGTGTACTTATACGTATAAATTTGGAGACGAATAGGAAGGGGGTTAAAGTATGGGGCGTAAACCCTGGCCACCCAGGACGCCCCGAACGGATGTACAGGTGGCAACAGGACGAGGAGGAAGGAAGAAAAGTAAGCCACCCCTGAGAGAGAAGCAACTGTATCGGCGAGGAGTTGGAAATTTGAGCAGCAGCAAAGGAGGATGAGGATACGGACCGTGGAAAAGAAGAAGGAAGAGCAGCTTTGAGCGCGTGAGAGCGCTTGACTGTGTATGTATGTACACGTTTGGGCTTCGACAAGCCGAGGCTCTCTCGCGCTTAAATCCTATATATATATACCCTTTGTCTCCCTCGTCTCATCGATCGCGTATAATTATGTACAACCACCACTCTCCNATATACACGAAGTTTAGCATTTTCGTGTTGGATCTGATTTACTCCGTTCGAGGGCGCGAAAGAGGTATGCCGGGGTGGAAGAAAAAAAGAAAAGGAAAGAAAAATAAATTGCAAAGCTCAGGGGGGTGAAAGAAGCGCTGCTGCTGCCTGTTTTTGGCACTTTACGACGGTCGGGCAATGAGGATTGGCATTCACGACACGCGGGAGCACTTAACGGCAGATCTCGCGATGCTCGCGCGTATTATCGCCCACGCTCGTGTCTGTACAGTGGCCCGCACGGCGAGTCAAAAGGCGACGAAGAAGGAGGAGAAGAGACGAGCTCGGGAATGAGGAAAGTGAGTGACAGTTGGCGAGTTGCGGAGCCGAAATCGTCGGTCTTCTGTTATGTTCCCGAATGGTATGTGCGCCAAAAAAAAAAAATAAAGAAAAAGAAAATAAAGTAGACGAAGAAAAACGATAGGCTCTGCATATTGGCTTTTAGGAGCAAAAGTTCGGTGCTGGCACGTTGTTTGTCATGGCTACTCTTTCGGTAATAGGTCTGACGGCCAATTGCCGAGGTTCGTACGCAAAGGCGGAAAGGGTACTCTTGGCTGCGATCGCACAAACTGTTTTTTAGTTTCAGGACGAAGACGATTAATTGGGCAAACATCTCGGCTCACTCGTATATAGTCAACCACGCGACAGACACTATATGCAAGTAACAAAGAAAAGACAAAAAAATGATGATGTTATTTAGTGCTCGAGCATCGTACATGTACGACGAAATCGAGAGGAGAAATATATAAGGTACAGCCCAAACTGCAATGGTTGAACAATTCCCTTCCGAAGTATTTCACGCGTACGACTAACCATGAATCATCAGCGGTCCCGCGAAAGCACCCCGGCTAATCGAGACATCGAGCGCGCGACGTCCCAAAAGGACTTTCCCAGGAAATCGGGCGTATAACTCAAACCCGACAACCCCATCGGCTCTGATAACTCTGGAGAAAGGAGGGAAAAAAAAAAAAAAAAAAAAAAAACGAAGTGCGTACCAGCAGAGCGGGCGCTAACGTGCCAAGAGAAAAAAAGGAAAAGAGCTTTGGCTCGAATGATCAAAACGAAGCGACAAATCTGGAAGTCGCGCGGAACTACCGGGTGGCGTGTACGTAGCGAGTCGTCATTCGCGCTCTTGGGCCGATCTCGCGACGAAAGGGCGGCCGATCAAAGGCCCCTCGCTTCACCGCCTCCTCGAGCAACAAGAAGGGAAAAAAAAAAGAAAAAAAGAGAGGCTAAGCCGTGCTCGTGGCGTGTATGTGCGCATGGATCTCGTAAAGCGGCCGGGAAAGAAGATCTACGGCGGGGAAGTGGGCCAGATGTGTTTGGCTAATGATGTCAGTCAGGAGTCGTAACTAAAACCGAGCGGGAGTGTCTTATTACGAGGGTGACGCGCGCGAGCACGTGCTGCCACGGCAGCGCGAAACCTCCTCGGTCTTGGTAATTGGGGGACCACCCACCGTAAGTAAGTATACAGCGAGGGGCAGAGGAGGCGTCATTCCGCTTCCCCCCCCCCCCCGCCCTCGATCCATCGTTTTTCTCGACTTCCTTCCTCCGTACACTATACCCGAGCAAACAAACTTTCGTGCATGTACTTGCGGAGCGCTGAGATTCATCAGACGCCCTGTGGCTCGGGTGGGTATACCAAGGAGGAGAAGGAGGCAAAAAAGCCAAGTCGAATGGCAAAGTCGATCATCCTTCAGAAGTGGCAAGTGTACGTATAGCTGTCACGGTTGCAAGAGCGTATTAAGTATACAGGGGGGAGTCTCGGTGCCACTTGGAAATCGGAGCTGAATCGAGACGAGAGCTTTTGCGCTTTATTTTCAGCGGTAAATTTCAAGAGATTTTTTTTTTTTTTTGGGGGGGGGGGTTCTAATTTCGGATGTAACCAACAGACACTTTTATAGTAATTGTGTCTCGAGCCAACGCGTGGATTAGGTGTACGTTTAAGTGAAAATACTTTTCGATTGGATTTCCGTTTTAGCCAACGCAAGAACAATTGCCTCATTGCCATAATCACAGAGCAATACCATTTGGATGGAAATTGAAAATTCCCGATCGGTCAAGTATGTACATTATTCCTGTACATCTTTCAACATCGTCCAGTACAGTATACACACACTGTCCATTGCACGTTGCCTTTTGGCAGCCATCCCGGTGAGCCCATCGTATAAACATTCCTCGCGGGACACTTTGCGCCCAAAGCGACAAAAGTAGGTGGAGCAGCTGAACCGTATGGAAAAATATGATCCCTCCTCGGACGCTTTTTATACAACGACGCAGGAGCCCATCGTCTCGTTTTCGGATTCACACTCTGGCTCTCAGCGTACCTACACACGTATACATGTACACGCGATGAGCGCGAGGTCAGTTTTGGCCGTTTTCCCAAAACGATTTACACTATGGCCACTCGAGCTCTAGAGAGAAGAGAAGCGAAGCAAGAAAAATCTGCAGCGGCACGTTGACAGCGGGTACGTACGAGCTGCGCAAGGCAATGGGGCGCCAAAGCGACGAGCCCATCGAGTACAATAAATAACGGACCGTCGACGAAAACGAGCCGGCGATTTTATCGCGTATACCATGGGCCATTATACAAGGTGTACATGGAATATTAGCGAAAGGTCCGCTTCTATATACTTAAGTGGGTATCATTAATAACGCGACCAAACGGAAGTGTATATATATATATATGTGCTCGAGCGTTCGATTTTGGCTGGGGCGCCTCGATGAAATCGGGCTCTCGAAAGGAATGACATAGAGAGAGAGAGAGGGTGGGCCAGGGAAGGGGGTCATTAACGGAGTTGGACACGGCGAAGATATGACGATGCGGCCCCGATGCTTGATCGATGATCCGCTTTTCAGCGCTTGTATTAAGTATGTGTATGTTGTGGGAATATACGGATGAATTTGGACCACGTTGGCCGCTTCCCACTTGATCGCACGTGCTCGAATCGGTACGTATGTGTGTGTGAGGGATTTGTTGAAACTTCATCGCGGATTAAGATCAAACGGTCTCGTTGTGGTTGGGGACGCGATTGTTTGGACCAGTGTGACTTGGAGATTTATCGCTCAAACATTATAGTTTTGACGAGCGATGGTAAGCTCTAATTTTGTAATAATAGAATTTTGATTGTATACATACGTATATATAGATTGTTAATCGGCAACGTTTATCTAGATGAAAAAGGAGTAAAAAGCTACATCAGCTTGGGAGGGCACATGCGTGACGCGACGAATACACGGACAAACGTAACGACGTCGCACTCGAGGGAATTCCGGTCGAGTCAACGATTTGTTTCTCGTTAGCGGCTCGCGGGTGAGAATCGATGCAACGAAGGTACATTTTTCATCCGCGTGAGCGTACAATTCACGAGTCTAATTTATAAGCGTGAGGTATGTCTGGCGCAAATATCGAATTGGGGCTTAAAAGAGGAAATTTGTCAAATTGGGGCTGGACGATTACCTCGTTTTTTAATTAGTGTCGAATTGGGGCTGGGTCATTATTCAGTCGTTAATGAACAAACAGCTGTAACATCTACAAGGCCTATACCCTATATTATATAACATACGAGTTTATTTACATGCTCGATATGTTGTCATCTTTTGACCAGCCCCGATTCGACAGCGGCCATATATGGATAATAGCTTAATGGGGACGATAAAATACACAACGATACCAAGAAATCTATTTTTGTAGCAATGGTATGTAATGAGTGATGCGATAAGAGGCAGTCATTTAGTGATTAGCTGTGATAAGTGGTGTCGATTAAATATAGTTGTGAGCAATAATTAGGCAACTTGTGATGAGCACGTACAGCGATAGGCAATAATCAGTGAACTCGTGATAAATCAACGATAACTGTTAAATTGTTTTTCATAATCTTTAGAGCCTCAGTTCGTCGTTTAACTTTGGATGATAATTCCGGAGTTAGATAACAGTTATACCTGATACAATTAAAAACATATACAAGGTTTGTTTACATTTTTTACTATATACGACAGTAGATAATGTGAAGCGATTAATTGTCAATATTCAGTTAGCAGATAAGGCATACACAACTCCTAAACGGTTCAGTGAACTTGTAATTAAAGTCACACGTTATGAAATATAATCTGGCCTCATGTATCCGCAATTAATGACAATGAATTCCTTTTTTTTTTTTAATTTACTTATTACTGCCAACATCGGTAAATTCCGATGTATCGTTTGCGCACTCACGCACAAATGACCAAGAGGAGGGAGATGAAAGCAGGACCCATGTCACGCAATCCGCAGAGTTAAAATAGTGCAATCGAAGGAGGGCAATAATGAGAGGATTATTATGTAGCACGAGAGATGCATATTTTTTTTTTTGCACGTGACGCGCACTCGAGCCGCCCACCACAAGCGACGTTTAAAGGCTCCCGGAGGGTAATTGAAAGGGGTGCTCTCTCTCTCTCTCTCATCGTTATACTTCTAATATTAGATTTAATAGAGACACGCTCATTGAGGAGCTTACATAGAGAAAGGGGAGTCTCGGTGCTACACGCAAATTAGCCATCCCCCCCCCCCCCATCATCTTTATTCACGTGTGTGCGTCTCTTTCCTCTTCCTCTCTGATGAAATAATCGCGCCTCCGCAGAAACGTCTTCATTATACATGCTAACGCGGGAAGCGCCTCCCGAGATATACGTCGCGTAGTTTTATGGGTTGTAGGTATGGCTTTCTGGATGCTCGCTATAGTTTTATCGATGATTAATCGCGAAAATTTACCAAGTGCCCCTACATGTGGTTTATTATCAATGCAAATAAACAATCCAAGATCGCAGCGCTGGGTGTGCGGTAACGATCTCGATGATTCGTGTACGTGTAGGCGCGTGGCTTTTGTGCGCCCCAGCTATACTTTTATACCATATACACAGCAGAGGGACTCCTCTCTTCGTCATTAGCATCATCGCCGTCGTCGTCGCAGTCATCATCATCATCGAGTCTTCCTCCTCGCGCCGTGTGTGGCTTCTCTCTCTCGCCTTCCCCTCTCGAGCGCGCGCGCCCGTCTCATTTGAACGCGATTATTTATGTTTGCTCTCCGTCTCGCGCGTGTATATACATATATATATTACTCCACCACTAAAACCTCTCTCTTCCTCCCCCTAAAATCCTATACATCTCTCTCTCTCTCTCTTGACGCCGTGGTTTTTTTTTTTTGCTCGCTCGACCTCTTTCTTCGGCTCCACTCTTTGAGCGGATGCCGCTCTACACCACTGCGCAAATAAACCGGAAGGCGAGAACGGCCCGGGGTACACCCACCCCCTCGTTCGCATGATAATCACCTCGGGCAAATTATTGTCACCAGACGGACTACACGCTCGATAGAGATGAGCCTTTGAAGCGGCTTTTTTCTTCTTCTCCTTATACCCTCGAAAGTCAATTATCGGCCATGGACTATGATGCGGCGGTACACAACCGGACAACGTGGAAAAAAAAGGAGGAGGAAGAAGCAGGTGTTTAGCTCCTCGAGGGGTCGGATGATAATTGCGACGGGGAGCGTAAACAATGTCGCGCGACGACACCGCGACAGCGACGAAGAGTAGTGTCCGGCGCCTATAGATGTATATTATATGTATAGACAGACTGCGGAGGCGGATGGATGGACCGCCGGTGCGGGAGAAACAACAAAAGGATAAAAAAAGAGTGAAATGCGACCCGCTTGAAATACGCCGAGGAAACAAACGCGTGCTCACGGGGGAGAGGGGAATAATAGTCGGACACCGTGTCGTAATTATTTCACCCTCGCACTCGAAAATAGAGTGCGCGGAGCAAGTGAGTATATGTATAAAGGTGCGACGGAAATCGGCGAGGAACGTATACCGGTGCTCCTAATGGCCTTATACTTCTCTCGACGCGACGAGCAAAAATAAAGTATAGCGATAAAAATTGTTGAACAAGCGTGATTAAGAAGCGGCACGCGGGGAAGGGAAAAAAAAACGGGGCGCTCGACGTCCGCGTAATGAAGGAAGCTGCCGCACATGCGGGGAACGAGAAGGAAGAAAGTTGGAACGTGAAATTATACGTTTTCTCGAGCCGCGATGTGTACCGGGGTCTCGGAGACGAGGATGAAAAAAAAAAAGAAAAAAAGGGGGGGTGAGAGGAGCATCACGTGCGTGTACAACAGAAGCCGTGCGTCGAGAGAAAGAGTTCCTTTTATTTGGGCGTGTGGATCGTTAATTGCCACCAGAGGCCCGGTGGTAATAAAGACGGTGGCGGTGCTCTCTGGGCCAAAAAAACACGAGCGGGCGTCTCTTTTTCTCGCAGACGAGCGAATGATAAAAGGGAAAACCCGATGGGCCCCTTCGTGCTCTGCCATTAAAACGCGATCATAATTAAATTAGACATCTGCGCCGACTGGGCTGTGACTTGTACGGCGATTGCGAATTTGGTGATGTTTTCACAAAAAAAAAGCACGTGGGTTTTGGAAACGTTACGACGGCTTGCAAATAAGGAGTAACAACTGTATTTCGGGTGGCCCTTGCATCTAAAAATATGTAAATGAAGGAAAAAAATTGGTAGTTATTATACAACTGGAAATCAACAAAATGAAAAAACATGACGATAAACGTGAAACCTAATGAATCGGACAAGTTTAGCCAAATTCGTCATAGTATACTGCAACGCACTGCACCCGATCTCGAGCGCATCAGCCAATGGATCTCTCATCTCTCCCGTCCAAATCTCTTCCCGCGACCCAAAAGAAAAAAAAAAAAAAAAAAAAAAAAAAAAAAAACTCCACTCTCATACTCCTTGAACACCGACTCGTTGAAAGTGGATGGATATTCGGTTGTGCCCGCAAAAAATGTCCCTCTGTCTCTCGTTTGGTTTTATTTTGCCCCGGCCGCATTACGGACTCAAAGCGTGCCCGCACCCGAGCAGCCAACCAAGGGAGTGTGAAAAAGTGAGATACGCCGTTCCGACGGCAGTGTGTGTGTGTGTGTGTCCACAGCGAGCCGGCGACGACGGAAGAGGAAGGGGACACCGCAGTTAAGTTATGAATTATGGGGAGCGAGAGAGAGACGAATCGGACTGTGCGCGCGTGCGAGGAGATCGTTACGATATTATTTCGCGATGCGCGGGAGCCGGCGAACGCTGCCAGGCGTTTTTTGTACACGCGAAGAGAAGGGGGGGGGGAGAAAGAAACCAACGCGTCCAAGGGGAAGAAAAATCACGGCTGCTTCCGCGCTGAGTGATGACTCGTTTTCGGACTTCCAGCCGGGCAGGAGTTGCTTTCCATAAATACACACGGGGAAATATGAAAATCACTCCCCCCCCCTTTCCCACTTGAGATATGTGGAAAGCTCCTCCGAGTGATAATTATTCTTCCATGCCGGTGCGAACAAACGCGCATTGTGGTGCCGGTATAATTATAGACTCGCTAGAGGGCTCGTTTATATACCATCAGGATAAATATACGTATATAGAGTTCGGTACACTGCGGTGCGACGCTTATTCTGAAAAGCCTCCTCCCCCTCTTTCTCGATTTTGACAATAAAAAATAGTCGCAAAGACGCATTAGGTGTACAATGGCGTCGAGTGCAACCGGAAGACCAGAAATGAAGAAGAGAGAGAAAGAGCTCGGGTGCAAGAACGATAATGACGCGGCGAGTGGCGAGAAAGACATCCTCGCGTCGCAGGGGTAATTGCCGGGGCATCGGGGGGAGGGGGTCGTCTCTTCGCACCTCATCATCGTCATCATCATCAACTGCTGCACAGCGCAGCTCAACTTTCGTTAAAGGCGCGAGATGAGAGGTATAGGTACGTGTGTGTGTGTGCGGTTAGCGAGGGTAGCAAAGTTTCGCGAGGACCACCCGTGACTCTTTAAGCTCTCTCTCCCTCGAGCTTATAATATACCTATGTGGTCTCCCCCCGTGAAAGTCGATCGGAGGATGTATAATACAGCGGATGCTCGCTCGTATAATCCCGCGTCGTGTGCCCTACCTCGTACAATATTATATATAATACCTGCACTCCCTGTACCACCGACCTTTAATACTCTGTATACGTATATGAAAAGAGCCAGGCCAGAAGTAGGTTTAATATCGGCCCCTTGCGAGGTGCGAAAGGGTCAGGTGATGTTGTTGTTTTTTTTCTTCCCGGCTTATTTTTGGAAAAACCTTCGGCTACGATTCCGCGGAAACCCGCTGCGTATATAGCCCACGTATGAAAGATTTACAGACTGTTTGTAATTAAAGCTGCGCGCGGAGGCGAGCTGCGTGGGAGTGTCCTCGTTCGGTTATGGCTTCTCGGAAATTCGAGCGGTTGGGGTTTGATCCGATGCAGGTTTTTCGCCAAGTTTTATTCAATTTGGTTACGAAATTTTGTTAGGATTCCTGGTTTGATGCACGTTAACCTGGCGATGAAAAATGAAAACGATACTCGATGACTCAATCGCGATAAATGCTTGATCACTCGTGAGTGTCTTACTTATACTGGAAAAAGCAATAGGGGGTCCAAACGAGCCAAATCATTGGAACAAGAAAACCCCAACAAGTGTACAATTACGTAGTGTCGCGAAAGGGTAAGAAGCGCGAGACAGGTTTATGACGCGCGGGTCAACCATACGATGAAAAATCAAATGTTGCGCCATTAGCTCGCATATTGGCTGGTGAAGCAACGAGTTACAAACGAGGCCGGCTTCCACGAGCCATTCGTCCATTGGCACACGCGGCTGTGCGTGCGATATATAATACATACTCAAGGACTATAGCTGGTTCCGGACATATCCAGTAACCGAAGAAGACGTCGCAGTGAAAGGGGAGGAGGACGAATAAAAGAAAAGGGACCCTAGATGGGTATATGTGTACGATTCGAGGGAGAAGGGGAGCGAGGCAGACAAGAGAGGAAGAGCGAAAGAGCTGCCGGAGGAATATCGTATGTATTATATGCCCTCTGGCGGCGCGAAATGTAATATATAGGGAGCGTCTAGTCGTCGAACATGTGAGCCACGAGCTAAGGAGGGACCACACGCATGCCATGACAACTGTATGTATCGTGAAATATGATTATATCTTTCCCGCGACTCGCGCGACGCTCATTTCGCGACTCGCTTGTCTACACAAGTGCAAATGAACGAATTCTCGGGGTTTTTTTNTTTTTTTTTTTTTTCTATTTTTCAGCACCCGTCGTAAATCTAGCGGTGATTTATGGCATAAAAATGCAGATTAAAAAAAAAAAAAAAAAAGTGGCGTTTAACGACGCGAGACGCGCCAAGGGGGGAGAGGAACGAGAGGCAGAGTATAATTTATGAAAGAAAGTCACTCGTTGCGCGTGAAAAAAGGGGCAGGTCTGTGCGAACTACTTACGCGTGCGCGTGTTGTGCAATTCACGTGTATAATAGAATCAATTTTCTGTGTCGTCATTATTAGCTCTAATTTTTTCTTTTGCACCACAATTTTGTACGGATCAGTCGATTTTCTATTGGTGATTATTATCGTAACGACTTAACACTTGTCTCACGACGCATTTAACATCCCTAATTACTT
The DNA here is from genome assembly GCF_000648655.2 of Copidosoma floridanum. The sequence goes on from NW_019379587.1 coordinate 1,277,828, forward strand.
TACTCGTGTGACCATCTCTTTATCATCATCTAAAATACGACGGTTATCAATCTTCACGAGTTTATCATAAGATTGTCGTTTATTGCAACAATTGCTAGTATAGTTGATGTGTAGGTACATAATTTTGAAAAACAAGTATTCATTACAATGACTTTCTCGGTGACAATATTGAAACTGCATGCCCCAATTCTTTATTAAAAATATTTACGACTTGTTTTTTTTTATTTTTCAAATCCATTTTTTCAATTGTTTTCAAAATTTGAGAGTTTTATAAGCTGGTATAATTAGCAGGTCGTCCATGTTGGCAACATTGTTTTTTTACTTTTCCCCATGATGTTGAGTAGAGAATGATTTTTTTCGAAAAATAGCTTCGAAATATTTAAAGTTTCCTTCACGAAGTATATTGTGCAAATAAAAATTAAAAAGTCTACGTAACTACGTGGGTTTTTTTTTATGCCAGGTGGTAGTTTCGCTGGTATAATTATGAATGAAGTATAATTTATCTAAAAATCGTATCCTGTTGTAGTAGGGAGTCTTAAAAAAAGCTCATAGGGTTCCCCATATTTTGTTTGTAATGAAAATTAAAAAAAATTTTTTTTATCAATGAATCGTTTAACAAAATAAAGTTTTTGCTGGATTCAATCATCTTTCGATTCAATGGCATATATTTAAAATAAGTTTTTAATTTGGCTATGTTTTTCTTATCACTGTGAAGGGCTGCTGCAGCGGGAGCAGTGACGCCAGTTCACACTAAAGGTTCGTATACGTAAAAGAGAGGTATATGCGCGTGAAGGAGGAGCAACGAGGAGCAACGAAAAAAAAAGGCAACTCACGAGCTGGTTCTGATAGGCGGTGACAGCGGTGAATATGGCCTCAGGGAATATAAAGGTCTTGTGCGGCTCGTGCTCCAGATGCTCTATGGGATCGCAGTTGCTTCCACCGCCGCCGCTGTCCGGTCGCTTTATCAAGTGGATACGTGGCTGGTACTTGTGCATCGAGTTCAGCACCAACTGAAAATGTACAATTTCATTTTTTGTTCTTTTTTCAAGTATTAAAAAATTCTTACTACATAACTTTTATCACAAGCTTCAAAGGTAAATATAACGTTACTGCTATCATTTAACTCATTTTGTCGATTGCCATTTAAATTAGGGACCGATAATTGTATCGCATTCTTTCATTCGTTTCAATAAATTTAGATTTTGATGTTTTAACTACGCTTTGATCGTATGAATCGTCGTATTATTCTCATGTATAGATGAAAAAAACGGAGCCTCGGTCAAGCCAAGCAAAACAAACCGAAATAAAAGTCAGACCGGCGTCTTATAAATCTTGAGGGTATATAACAAGTAGACTCATGAGATATGCAGATTCACGAGACACCAGTCCGAGTCCGATGTCTACATATATATATATACACCCAATGCCAAATCGGCATGCTCGTCAAGAGCCGCGCGTGTACATATACTATTTTAAGCCCCTCAAACACACGCTCGCACCCAATATTATACATTTACGTGTATATACCATACGACTGCAGTCCGTGGCAGTATACGTAGCGCGGCGAGAAAAGCGCGTGTATAATTAACACCTTCATTATGCAGCCTCCGCTCTCGCGACGCGTCCACGCGGACGCTTTGAAATCTTGGTCGTCAAATCCGCGAGCACCTCGCACTGTCTATACTATACATATACGTTTCCCCGTGATGTACCAATTATAACAATCGCGGCTATTTTTACCCCGGGTCGTCCCATACCAGCTCTCATGCTCCGGATCAAATTACGACGCGGCCCCGGTCAGACTATGATTCATTAAAGTGCCGGTCTGACAGCTCTCTCTTTCTCTCCCCCTCCCCCTTTTGTCTGGAATATCTAATCGAATGTACGTATCAAACCCTTCCCTCGAGACCCCCTCCCCCCCGCACGCAGGCACTTTGTACGAGTACACTGGTGTCGTTGGTGCAACGTGTCCCGATGCATATTAAACTGCAAGCCGCGTAGAAAATTCGAGTGAAGCCGTAGCCTGTCACCTGGCACTTTGCTCTAAAATTGCAACGAATAAACTTTATCCCCTCTCGTCGCAGACGCTGATAAAAGATGTACTCACATAGGTATACGTCAAAAAGTATATATACAATGAAAAAGAAGGGGAGCAAAAAAAAAAATAAATAAATAAATCAAACTCACGTGTCCCTGCTTGTCCATGTCGTTGTTGGTGAGTTTGACCTTCTCGAAGGAGACGATCTGTTTCCTGAGCTGTTCGCCGGTGAAGGGCGAGTCGGGGTGCACGTAGAGCCTCGCCGGGGCCGGTGGGTCGGCCTTGCCGGCCACGAGCCAGCAGCTGCGGTGGTAAGCGTACCGGTAGCGCTTCTCGTCGACCGGCACTATGTCCATCGCCACGGAGTACCGGCCCTCGGGCCTCAGTCCGTTGAAGGTCACCCGGCACGTCGGGAACATCCGCCTACAGGAAAATTCAGAGACAAACGCGAGCACGCGTTTCGTTGTTTTGAAACTTTTCGAGCTCTATCGTCAACGTACGTTTTTCGTTTTGTGTGTATATATATATATGCTTTGCGGGATGGCTTTTATCACTCATATGCACATCTATACTTGAAATACTTGACATACTCAAACATACACCGATACGTATTATATAGGTTATCGATCGGGCAATTTTATGGGGGTATAAAAAACAATGGGAAATTTCTTAAACTATTCAGTTAGGCGTAAATAATACACAAGCTTCCTTTATACCCAACGTATAAGGACACAATAGTATGGTTGCAATGATTCGTATTATGCAGCCGTCACGCTCGGCTGAGCGAGTCAACGGTACAATTTTAAAATGATACACGCGTTTCACTCAAGTGGAATCTGAATTATATTATGCATTTTCGCTTCGATGACTTTTTTTATAGCTCATAGTTTTTTTTATTCCGGTCTCCAAGTAGTCGCTGATGTTTATTCCAATGCTATTTTCTTGGGAGTTGGTATACACCCTCTGGACCACATTTTCGTAGAAATCACGTAATTTTAACAATTTTCATTCCCGAGCTGTATTGAAGTTTAAAAAACTGATTACGCAAAATCGTCGCATATAAGCGTGTTATATTATGAGCAAGGCAGACAAGAGAGGAAGAGCGAAAGAGCTGCCGGAGGACGCCGGTGAAGATTATATGCCCTCTGGCGGCGCGAAATGTAATATATAGGGAGCGTCTAGTCGTCGAACATGTGAGCCACGAGCTAAGGAGGGACCACACGCATGCCATGACAACTGTATGTATCGTGAAATATGATTATATCTTTCCCGCGACTCGCGCGACGCTCATTTCGCGACTCGCTTGTCTACACAAGTGCAAATGAACGAATTCTCGGGGTTNAAGTATAAATTGAAAATCAATTTATTCTACCTTTAGCGCGAAAACGAAGGATTTTTTGGGGGTAAGTAACCACCAGAGGCTGGCGCGAAAAAATTAAGAAATAATTTACCAAGGCACCGGGGCCCCGGTATAATCGAGACTAATCACGGGGGCATCAATAAAATGAAGATGCAAGCCGGCCGATAAGTATGAGAGCGGCCCTTTTGATAAGGCCCCGAGGGGTTATACGCGAGGATTAATCGGGGGGTCTCCCTCAAACTCCAAACCGGCAATCGTTTAGCGATTAATCACTAGCGCGGCATCTCTTACACCTTACACTTGCACCTCTTCTCCCCTCCTTTCGTTAGCATCATCCTCTGGCTCACTACCTAATGACATTTAATCAGCACGTGTGGGCATTACATTGTATATACGTATCAGAGGAGTATTTATCAGATGTAATGTTTTTTTTCTTTTTTTTTTTTTTTCCTTTTCCTTGAGATACAGAGAACTGGGCAGAAGGGTTTCCAACGATTTTTTTTGTTTTTTGAAGCACGTGTAGCATTTATATCAAGGAAAACTCTTTTTTTTTTTTAATATTTTTAATTCAAGTTTATCAGTATAATTTGCACAGTAAGGATCGAAAGGATTAATTTATGCAACAAGTATACGCTTTTGGAAGTTACAATCGGCAAAAAAAAGGACCCCTAGACGACGGAATATAATTATGCCAGTTTATAGCTTCAATTTTTCGTGCTCTACTGGACAGTCGAAACCGGTAGTAGTAACAGCATGTTACAGTAAGACCCCAATGGAAGCACTTTCTAAGCAGGTACCAATAAGTTTTGTCTTTTTTATATTGTTTCTTTACAAAAGCCAAGGGATTTATTCGTTCGACGGATATTCCACCGAGTAATTGTGTATAGTAGGTATACCCTGCAGGACCAAGTACACGATGATGAAACATGTACTTTTTTTTTTTTTTTTTTTTTTTTTTTTTTTTTTTTTTTTTTTTTTTTTTTTTT
>NW_019379587.1:1283740-1359276 GCF_000648655.2 Copidosoma floridanum
CAACACACGTACCTTCCGGCGCACACCCCCTTTAACATCCCATGCAGCCGGGCGACCTTGAATCCCTGTCTCCTCCAGTATATTATATTATCGCACTCTGCAGTCTGCTCTCACCGGTTAATATAATATTATATATGTATATTGTCACTGTTCAATCATTGGAGCAATTCGTGATAGATTTTCTCTCTTCTCGTTGACGAAGCAAACCAATCAACCAAAAACAAAATATATATATACATCAACACGACACGAACCAGCACATCCGCGTTTCACTTGTCAGTATAATATCAGTACAATTATGTCGTTCACTTTCTTGGTTCTAATATCCCGTTTTTTTTTTTTTTTTTTTCGTTCTGTTGCCCCTGTGGACTATGACAGGCCGATCCTATTTATACGCGTCCACGGGCGCGCGTCGGAGCGATGAAATCATTTTGAGGAAAAATTTTATACGCGCGGCCGACGGGGTTTGTTTGCTCGGGAGCTTATACGGCCGATCGTAAAGGCCGCCCGGCTTTATCTGTTATTTGAGATTAAACAGCTGAAAGAAGTTAATAATCACGCGCGCGCTCAGCATTGCCTCCTCTGAGTGGGAGAATTAATGTTGATAGCGGTGATTTGTGGCTGGAAAAATAATGTATTCGGGAGAGAAAGAAAGAAGAAATAAGGTCTCGGATCAATATTTATCCCCCGTAATTTCTGGGACTCACCACGTGACGTGACGAATGAACGCGCGTTTCGTAATTCCAAGCGTCATTACGTCACTTCGTTTTCATACACATCTGGCGGTGTGTATATACCTATACTTCTTTTTTGTCACAACAAAATCGAAACGGCCTTTGGACGCTCAAATGAAACCCACACGCGTATACATGTGCACACGGGGTGAGGGGGAAGGGGGAGGCTTTAATCAGCTGGAGCGAGCTATTGGAATTTTAATTAAACAAAGACTGTTCTCTCGCTATTGGCACACTGCAGAAGGGCCGATAGCAGTATCGTTACCGTGTAGAGTGTACAACAATCGACAGTGTACATAATATACTCTGTATGTGGGGTACAGTGGCTCATCGATCGACAGCACTGTGGTGGCACACGCAGTGAGTCTGTCGCGCGCGTGGATTTGTATTCGCGTCCTCGCTTCCATATTCAAAACGAAACAACGAAAAAGCACGGGACGCGAAACGGCGGAGCGTGTGAAAGCCGAAGGAGAGGAGAGAAGGAGTTCGGTCGGGTCATCAAGAATTTATTAGTTTTTGCCAAAATGAAACGAGTCGGTGGAAATAAATATTCATGGGATGAGTGGAAAGGGAGAGGAGGGAGCGGATACAAGAGGGGAGGAGAGGGCCATTTCGTGCGGGAGAGGACGGGAAGAATTTCGCGAAGGGATCGCGCGAGCGAGCGGCCCATTAGCAAGATTGGTCATAGCTTTGTGAAGCGAAACTCGAATAATGTCCCACGCTCGCAAAATTTCGCCGCCGTGTGTACGCGCGTATAGGTATACGCTCGGTGGAGCTTGCGAGAGAGTTATACGCGCGATGCCTCATAGGAAAGCCCGTGCTTTGCTGTACGCGTGCCCTTCACGCGTGTATGGGATGGATTTTAGGAAAGCTGCTCGAGCGCGAGTAATTTTTACGCCTCGTTGCTCCAAAGGCCCGTTTTATTATGCACGTATATATTTAATGGAAGCATCTGCTGTATTGGTGATGGTGATTTATGGGACATGTGCATTAGTTGATGAAGCTTGTCTTTGATTATGTTGGATTCGGTGTAAGCTCCCGGTTGACTGTCAACGATTTGGATGATCAAGTGGTGCTCGAGACTTTTTTTTTTTTTTTTTTTTTTTTTTTTTTTTTTTTTTTATTATTATTAACATGAACATATCTACTTACACGTTGGCAGTGAACCGGCAGTTGTCATTTTTGCTTTCGGGATATATGAAAACTGGTTGCGGAGAAATTATTTAGCAAACCGTGAATTCCACGATTAATACTCCGTTATAGAAGGGGAAAGGGGGGGGGGGACAAGGATTCAATTCCATAAAAGCAGTCGAATAGACAAACGAACCTCGGCCCCTCTCCCCCTAAAAAAAGGGTCCAAGGACAACATCGCGTATACCTTCAAAGTCGACGGCAGACGCGCTGGGGACACAATGATGGAACGCTCCGCGCTTCGTTCCGCGGGGAATTATCCGGAGCAACCCTTTTACCGAGCCCATCAATTGCATGTACATGTATATACACGGGGCGTCCAGCGCGCAATCGCTCTTCTAGTCCTCGCGCTATTCGACGAGCTGATAAATTGGGAGATCGAGATTTAACAGCCTGACCCCTTTTTGCTCCCTCGAGCGCGACGTGTGTGTGTAGGCTCTCTTTCATTATCTCTCTCTCTCTCCCTTATACGGTCCAGGTCGATGATTTTTATTGCCTCGAGAAAGGCGTGGGGGGTTGCACCAGCCTCGTTTATTTCATTGACAAATAACAAGTAAAACTAATGAATCACCGCAACTTTAAGTTCTTTCTTTCACAAGGATAGTTTGTTCGTTTCGGCAAAGGACAACAGAGGCTTCCCCGGGAGTTATACAAGTGAAATTTTTGTTTTTGTTTTTTCGTTGGGCATTGGGTTCAAATGTGGGAAAAAACGTAACTCACCTCCCGGTCTTGGTGATGATCATCTCGGTGCCAAGCTCGTTGAATTTGTCCCAAAGGTCCTTGGTCTCCAGTTGGCAGGTAACGTGTCTCAGTTCCTCGCAATTCGAGCGCTCCTGCAGCAGGGGATTGATGGGCGAAGGTGCCTTGCCGCTCGTGCTGCCCGTGTCGTCGGTTTCTGGCTCGTCGTCCGGATCGATCGAGGAATCGTGCTGCTGTGGTGGTGGAGGTGGTGCCGGCACCGTCGACGATGACGTCCTCGACACCCCCGACACGCTCGCGGAGGACTCCCTTTCTGCAACCAAATGCATATATATATATATATTTGTATAGGTATACACGTGAGGTTCTCGAAATAAGAAAGATAGACGGAGGGAGGAGGTAGTGAGTTTAACGTCGGAGGCGAGGCATTAATACCGCGTCGGACATCCCGCTGGGCCGATCACTAAAACGCGAGGACACCCGCCGATCTTATCTCCTGATTCATCGTCTCTGCCTCTGATGCCATGCTGACTCTTTACTGTTGCTGTTGCTCCTACTGCTACTTCTGCGTTGAATATGTCCCGGTACACATATATACATATATAGGTATGCATTCAAGTGCCCTCTCTCTCTCTCTCGTCTCCTGTATATCTGTATACAAATGCATACATGTATGGTGTATATACGTATATATTGTAGCAACGAGTGACTGAGTAATGCTTTTATTCATCAAAACGGCCTTTGTTAATGAATCGACGCAGCCCACGGAGAGACAAAAAGAAGACCGAGAGACATGTCACAGGGGGGGGGGGGGCGATTGGTGTGGCGAAAGGGACGACGGTGACGTTTTCGCGGTCCAACGCAGAGTTTATCAGTCACCCGTACTAAAAAAACCTTTCCCCTACCCCTCCCAAAGAAATAGGTACCGTAGTTCGCAAAAGCCACTCGGAGTCGTTACGGTGCGCAAAAAAGCCACAGGTTGAGAGAGAAAACGGCCCAGCAATCAACCAAACGAGAAAAGAAATCCTGCAGTTATATATACCACGCGCCCGTAAAGTGTATTAAAACGTACATCAAACATCAAATTAGGCCTCGATACACTTTTTGCCCCGACCCCTCGGGTGTATCGGTATTATGTAGTAGTACAGTAGTTCATTATCACTTTGTTCTCACTCCCACAGGCGAGAAGGAGTATATATGTGAATAGGAGCTGCGATGGTGGGTGTATGTATACACACGGTTTGTTGGGGAGGCCGTAAGTTGACATCCAAAGGGAGCGACGACCAGTGTTGCTACTGTTTCCACCGGTGGCAGCTATACACGTAGGCCGAAGATCTAATTGCAGCCGGGGGGTTGTCGAGGATATTCCCCCGGGAGGAAAGTGGCCTTCGCGAGCGAGGAAGCCCAATTAAGCGTGTAGCTCTGTGGCGTGTGTACACACTCTGCTTCTGGATTTTTCCCGGTCGCAGAGATGGGGGGGCGATCTTATCCGGCGCCTCGTCGTTTTTTCAGCGCCAACGTGTACGCGAGAAGCTTATTCCATACATGTACAACGCGCGGGTCTTTTTTTTTCCATTTTGCTCACTTTGGAATGCAGAGAAAACACGAAGCTCGCGTGCGGGAGTTCGGTCCCAAGGAGCTACCTCAAATATTTATGATGGTTCCGTATATGTGTCGAGCGATATCGCATCAAGTTATTGACCAAGATTTCTTTTTTTTTTTTTCCCCCCCCGTGAAGAAGAATCATCGTAGGCGTGCGTTGAGTATTCCCAGCGTCGATTCATCACGCACCCGTTCGGTTATTTTGACAACGTTTAAGAACGCGATAAATTTTTCCGTCCGACTCCGGTCCCACCCTCTACAACCCCCAAATAAAGTCGTTTGGCCACGCTGCACATCACCCCTTCCAAGCCCCCTTCTGTCGGGTAACAAAACCAGCCACCCCCAACAACTAACTAGTCCTCTTGCCCCACTGTGTGTATAGAGGTAGATACTATATACGTCGAAGAAAAGAGTAGGTGGGAACCGTAGGGGAGAGAATGTATATACTATAATCACACGATACCCCCCCCTACCATCGTATACAAGAGAGAGGGAGAAAAATAGAGTATCAAGACACGTCTCGTGGGTGTTGTATCGTTGCTCGTTTACTGATTGAATCCGCGCTATGGGCGACGCGTGCCGGTCCCCATCGGTCGTATTATACGTAGAGGGGAGTCATCCGTGTGAATGGTAGGCGTTAGAGCTACCTCGACCGGACCATCTCGGAAGGATAAAATAACGTATTCGGATTAGATAGACTGTGCAGTGCAGGCACTTTTTAATTTTTTTTTTTTTTTTTTTTTATTATTATTAACATGAACATATCTACTTACACGTTGGCAGTGAACCGGCAGTTGTCATTTTTGCTTTCGGGATATATGAAAACTGGTTGCGGAGAAATTATTTAGCAAACCGTGAATTCCACGATTAATACTCCGTTATAGAAGGGGAAAGGGGGGGGGGGACAAGGATTCAATTCCATAAAAGCAGTCGAATAGACAAACGAACCTCGGCCCCTCTCCCCCTAAAAAAAGGGTCCAAGGACAACATCGCGTATACCTTCAAAGTCGACGGCAGACGCGCTGGGGACACAATGATGGAACGCTCCGCGCTTCGTTCCGCGGGGAATTATCCGGAGCAACCCTTTTACCGAGCCCATCAATTGCATGTACATGTATATACACGGGGCGTCCAGCGCGCAATCGCTCTTCTAGTCCTCGCGCTATTCGACGAGCTGATAAATTGGGAGATCGAGATTTAACAGCCTGACCCCTTTTTGCTCCCTCGAGCGCGACGTGTGTGTGTAGGCTCTCTTTCATTATCTCTCTCTCTCTCCCTTATACGGTCCAGGTCGATGATTTTTATTGCCTCGAGAAAGGCGTGGGGGGTTGCACCAGCCTCGTTTATTTCATTGACAAATAACAAGTAAAACTAATGAATCACCGCAACTTTAAGTTCTTTCTTTCACAAGGATAGTTTGTTCGTTTCGGCAAAGGACAACAGAGGCTTCCCCGGGAGTTATACAAGTGAAATTTTTGTTTTTGTTTTTTCGTTGGGCATTGGGTTCAAATGTGGGAAAAAACGTAACTCACCTCCCGGTCTTGGTGATGATCATCTCGGTGCCAAGCTCGTTGAATTTGTCCCAAAGGTCCTTGGTCTCCAGTTGGCAGGTAACGTGTCTCAGTTCCTCGCAATTCGAGCGCTCCTGCAGCAGGGGATTGATGGGCGAAGGTGCCTTGCCGCTCGTGCTGCCCGTGTCGTCGGTTTCTGGCTCGTCGTCCGGATCGATCGAGGAATCGTGCTGCTGTGGTGGTGGAGGTGGTGCCGGCACCGTCGACGATGACGTCCTCGACACCCCCGACACGCTCGCGGAGGACTCCCTTTCTGCAACCAAATGGAAAAAAAAATATATATATATAGTTGATCACTCTGCTACGGGTGATTTTTCATATCTCGAGCGTGCAGCGCTTGTGACTTAATGACAGGAAACGGAAAAAAAAAAAGAAAATTTTTTTTTCTTCCACTTCAAGGCAGTACCCACGCGTCAGGCGAGTAACCATTTTTCTTATACGCTCGTAGTTTTTTCGTGCGACTTTTTCTTCCTCTACGAAAATAAACTCCCCGTCAAAATAGGCGATGTACTTCACACTCCGTCTGTTTTTTTTTTTTTCTTTTTTCCTTTGAGGTGGTTTTGTCATTTACAAGTTTACGTTTAGCGAGACACCCGTGCTTTCAAAACTCTCTTTTTCTAACGCACTGCGAGTATGTATATACTATACACATATAAGTACGCTCATGACATGTCAATCCTTAAAAAAGAGGAGATGAGTTGTCTCTCACAGGTATATGCGTAACAAATGTTTGTCTCTCTCCCCAAAATTCTTGGCACGCACAGGTAAAGGGTGAAAATTAATTCAATTCAGCCGTCGGCGCAATACAATTATGGAGAGCGAAGGAAAACATAAAATAAAGGGGGGGGGGGAAAAAAAGGGCAAAACTTCACTCTGGACACATTAATTCGTCACGGCTCCTCGCGCGCTTTGCTGGCGTATAATAGCAGTCGCGCGGGATGGGAGCGCGAAAAGAAACGAGAACGCGCGGCGGCGCTCCCGGCCGCTGCTGCCGTATCCCTCTCCCTGGGGCTTAATTTGAATTTATGTGCCTCTATCTCTTCCTCCCTCCGTCTAAGGCGCCTCCCCCTCCCCCACCCCTACCAGTTTCTCATATATACGTACGTGGACACGCGTGTATATAACATGTACACATGACAATGTTTGTGGCCCTCTGCGCAAGCATGGAGCCACCACCACGACAGTCCGGATGTATTTTCATTCGCGCTACACGGTCTGGCCTTTTGATTTACGCCACCCGATGGCAATTAATAAGCGTCGCATTATAGTTTTCGCGCTTGGTATAATAGTGTTTCGGCATATATACCTACCTACGTGTATACACAATTCGGACGAAAGATAACTGCTAGTTTGGTGATGCAAGGGTACTTGTCCGTAAGTGGATAAGTTGGTTCACCCATGAATTATCGCGTGTCGTTGCGATATCCTCTCTCTCGTTTGGGCAACGAATAGAAATCGAGAAACGTTATACTGCTCCCAGGTATTAGGTATAGCATTATAATGCGAACGGTGGAAGAGGGTAGGGTGCTCTCAGGTCCAGGTGACTCGGCAGCCAAGCCCTTTTCAGGCCCAGTGGCCCATTATTCATTTGTTTTTCTGCCGAGCTCACAAATGACATGGACAACTAAACTTATATAGCCTTAGCTCGTTACCTGATATCCATAAAGTCCTGCTAATCTAGTGTACAAGTCAGAGCAGAAAACGATGATTTGGACAAAGTTCACGTTCCCCAATGTGGATTTTGCCTTCACTGGAAGAACCTTTGGTTTTCAATTCCATTCTACCTATTTTCTTTGGGCCATTATGGTATGTATACCAGACAATGGCCTTCTTACACCTCTAGAATGGTCGCGCTCTCTCATCCTTTCGTTTTGTTCTGATAGTGCGTCAAAGTTGAGTCCATCACCTTATTTTGTTGTATAAAACCGAGACGATGGATGATTCAACTTGGGCAATCTTGTTATTCCTTCGATCATCGCCATGTCAACCAGGGAGGACTAAACGAGGAAAAATCATCTAAAGACGCGGATGCACGGTTCCCTCGATGTACTCGTACAAAGCGAAAAGATCGAAGTGGCTCGGCGCGCACCAGACGGACAATTAATTCTCCGGCGATGGGCGAGAGAGAGAGAGAGGGGGGTAGTGCTGCTGTAGCACACATCAACGTGTGTACCCCCGAAATTGATAGCCGGCACCTGACGACCGCCGTTGTATAGCGATACAATTCTAGCGTCAGGCACGAAAACGAGTAAAAGAGAGGGAGGGAGGGAGGAGGGAAGCTTCGTAACTGGCCATTACCAAGTTTATTATGGTTCCCTCGCCAGTTGCGGACGCCATATCGGCCTGCCGCCCCGAAAGATATATGTACGCGCATTTGCACGTGTAGGCCGCACTGCCTGTATAGCTGCCGACTCGCCTTCTCTTTGTGCTCGCGTACCGAGACTACCGTGGATCGGGGAGGGAGCCGAGCGAAAGGGTTGATATATAGAGGCACGACGCTTCGCGTAGGGATTTTATGTATAGAGGGATGGGGGGAGAGGATATCGTGGTTGGCTGGCGACGCGACGTTTTCTCGCTACGAGGAATGACCGATTGCTCGTACGGTCTGCCTACTCCGCTTTGGCTTTTACTTTGGACTCTGATGGAACGGGTTTCAACAGATTTCTCAGATCTCTCCTCCTCCTCCTACTACTACTCCCTGTGTTGTTATTCCTTTTGCATCCAAGTACACAGCACCTATGGATATATTCGAAGCTTCTATCTATTGTTAACTTCATTTTGCCACATTTTGCTACCAATAGACTTGGTACTGGAATACAAGTAGAAACCTCAGTCAAAAAGTAATCTTTCGTATCATACAGTTGAAACCCTTGGATTAAATTTTATGGAGGTTTAGCTTAACTATTTACTAGTTGATTGTACCTAGTTGACTTCGTATCGTAGGGATAGCGAATATCTGTCCGGATAGTGTACATTATTATTATTATTATTATTTATCATCTAAAATTGGAACGATCGTAGTATGATCTCAATGAAACAGTCAATACAAAGATAATAGAGAAATGAAAGAAACTTTAAATAAACTAGACTGCGTAGTAGTAAAAAATAGTGTACTAGTATTTATTGGAAAGAAAAAAAAAAAAATTTTCATCACACATCACGACTGAACCTTTATTGTTTCATTACTACACTATTAACAATAATCGCTTCTTATGATTCTATAATTTTTACTTGGTGATTTACGTAATGAATTGATCAAGGTGTAAAAAATGTAAGATTTATAACTTCTTGCTTACTTGCACGTCTGCTAAGTCTTGAACCTAATATCATATAATGCGCTTAGTTGGACTTCCATTTAGCATGGAGTAACCAAAATACCTACTCGCGTTCGGTATGTCACACATCTATGGCGTGGATGAATATATGGATGGGCTCTCGTCGCGACGTGCAATATAGTTAACGCATCACCCAAGCTCGAAAGTGTGCACCTATGTAGACACGAGACAACATGTATACATGTATGGAGCAAGGGATGGCAGAATAAATGCCAGAGCGCGATGAATGATGAAACAGCGGCGAAACTGCAACTACTCGCTGCAGGATAACATTATATGTATACCTGACAAGCGTAAGGATCCGTCCTGCTAGAGTATGTGTGTGTGGGGTGCACTTTCCCTTAATTACACTCTCTCTTCACCCTCCCCCCCCCCCTCGGTCTGTCTTCTTGCTAGTTTATAAGCTCGTATACAGGGAACAGGCAAAACTTGAACTTGGAAGTACACGCACCTGCACGGAAGTTTATTCTTGATTTGTTTATTTTGCCATTTCCTTTTTTTTTCTAATTTCTTATCTTTTGCATGGGTAAATTAATTCCGTTAAGAGGAAAGGTAGCAAATGATGATGGAGGTAATCTCCATCAATAGAAAATTGAATGTATACGTACACGTAATAGAGTATGAGCGAAATCTTACTTAAATTACTCTTCGGCAATTTCGAGAAATTACGTAATTATCGGCAGTAACGCAGGTACACGTATGTATTATACACCTATAGTCTAAAACTCGATTTGATGCGCAAATTTTTCCAAGCACGCGATATAAAATCCACGCAAGTGCGGGGGGTGCATTATGGATGAATGTACTTGGCAACCCACGAGACTGCAGTGATCTCGCTGTTACACACAAGTAAACGATGTGGTGAAAACTATCTCCTCCTCCCCCTCCCGAGCCCCGATGGTTGGGTCATAATGTGAGCTATTTTGCGGCGTCATTAGAGAGGGAGGGGGGGGGTACGTAAGTCGGCGTTTTAAATATTTGAAAAGTATAAATCGTGAGTTGCATTGACTTTACGTATATTCCATCGGTATCGATTTGTGCATAGCAAATGCTCATTTTTCTTCCTCCCCTAGCCGATGAGGTCGAATCGAGTGTGTAGTACACGAATCGTGCAGTACGTAGGGATGAATCGACTTCCCGGACTGGTTTGTTTGTATGATTCGCGGGACGTGCGCCCATACGTATGTGTATACCACTCGAAAGCGCTCCGATAGACAATGGATAAAGCCATGCTTCCACAGCTATTGCATGTGTATCATACATAGGCAAAAGCTGCACCAAAGGAATCAGGATATATAGCTGGGCACTTGCGCGATGGTGGTCTGCTCTCTATATGTGGTGTATAGCTGTGATGTGATGTGTGTTTTCTCGCGAGCGCCCAGCGGTGGTTGTATATATGTGTATGTAGCGTTGTACAGAGCACAGCCTCTCGAACGGATCATCGCGCCTCCTCCGCTGGTATCGCGCTAATTGGTCGAATGTGCGTGTGGTCTTCTCCTCGGGTATATATGTGCGTAGCGAGGAGCGGAGGCGCGATTTATATATACGTACGCAGTGGAGGTGTATTTTTACATCGGTACACGCATACGGATTGCTTTTTTCATCGTCGTCGTTTTTTGTTGTTGTTTGTTTTCCCTCCTTTTTTTTTTTTGCGCGCGATGCTGCCGCCGTTGCGGAATTAATTAGGATTGTAACCCGATAGTTCGCAGTTGCGTCTTTATTTATATGGAAATGATGTTTGCGCGCGAGGGAAGAAGAAGAAGGAGTCCCGTGGTGCGTCAGACTTTTTTTTTTTTTTTTTTTGCGAAACTCGAGTAACGATTTTTTTATTTTTTTATTTTTTTTTCAAAGCTTTTGAATTATTTGAGGAGCCAGCCTTTAACGAAGGCGCGTAATGTTCACTTGGAAAGTTACCGGCGGTCGCGGCCACATTTTTGGTTTTATCGTATTGTCCAATCCTATAACGTGTACACCATAGTATAGGGCAACAAGTGTTTCGTAGCGACACATTGTTACTGATAAGCCAGTCAAGTATATCATTTGTCATTAAAGTACCTACATATATAGGTAAGCGTATTATTGACAGTGAAAACTGATTCCTCGACGGACTTTGCGAGAACCTCTGAATAAACGAAACTCGATATCAATTACGGCGCTTGTTCTTTTGCACGCGGGTACAGAGAGAAAAAGATAAAGACGAGGATGGGGTAAAAAATTTACATTTTACCCGGTCATTAATTAACACGTCACGTCATCTCTCGCTTCCTCCTTTCTCGAGCGCCAATTCAGCGAGCAGTGTAAACTCGTTACCCCCGGTACATATATACAAGCGCACGGCTATGGCGCGGCAAGAGAGAGAGCAAGAGAAGAGGACTTGGGATTTAATTAAAGAACATTGCTGGGGCTGTATATATATATATACGGCCAACTTGTCGCCCGCCCGCTGAGCCAAACGCGAAAATCCTCTCTCCTGCGCAATAATTGTCGCGCTTCGTGTGTGCTCTTGTTGCGCCCGTGTCTCCGATTATATACACATAAAATAAGATGCGTACGACCGCGCGTTGCTTACATCGCCCCCCCCCCCCATCCACCGAATGGGCCCGTCTACCTTGAGTCTGTCGTTTCGTCGGAGGTATATACATATTTATACTGGCACATTACTTTCTCTCTCGGCGTATCGACTAATACCCGTACCTTTGGCTCTATAGGCTCGCCTATACATCAATTTCATTCACAAAATCAAAAAAAAAAAAAAAAAAAAAGCACTGAACCGAGGGAATTACCTTGAGCGTATCGCCTATACTCGTTGGCCGTAGCTTCCCAACGAAAGAACTAATGTACAGGTACACATTGCTACATATTTATCAATAAAATCAACGGCATCGTTCAGCGCCTCGAATCGCCAAAATGAATAAATTTCGACGCGATTTTCAAGAGTCGCACACTTTCGTGGCGCGGCTGTATTGTACGGAGAAGAAAAAACCAAGAGAGAGAGAGAGAGCGGACACAGTTGTCCGCAGTCCATTAACAAGCTCGCAAACACGCTCAGTTCTCTCCGATTGCGCGTCGATTCATAAAATCGGGGAAATAATGGAGCCTCGGAGTCGCGCGCAATCATACATATATATACGCCGTTCCGAAAAATCGCGGGACAAAGATAAAAACATCGGCGCAGCTTCCTGTCGCCCATCATGTGTTTATTAATTGTGAAACGGGGGAAATCGTGATAGAAAACGGAGGGAGAGGGAGGAACAGTGTCGGTCACACGCGCACGCGTTCGTTTGTTGTACGCATGTACGTATAGCCAAAAACGAGGGAAATAGGAAGAATAATCGACGTATGGACGCGCCGTTGATTATCCAAAAGAAACGCGGATCAACGATCGCTTAAGTATATATTCGTTCGATATAAGCTGCAGGCTGGACCATCATTACGCGCGCGCGTGTGTGTGTGTGTGTGTTTTATCATCATGCATACATTACAAAAAGCAAGCGGGACGCGCAGAGGTGCTAACTGTGCGCTCTCGTACACTTACAACACACACACAGCATATATATATATATATATATATACGCCCACGAGGTCGCCCACGCGCTGCCTTTCTCGCCCCGCGGCCTGTTTGTATAATATCATGCTGGAGATATACATATGCGTGTGTATGCCTTATACAGGTACTCGGGTATGGGTGTATATTATACGTGTAGCACTGCTTAAACAACTTTGGTGCTGCGTGGACGACTACCTGGACGGGAGCACCTACCTACCTTTTATCGGTACGTGTATTGTATGCACGCACCCATGCATGCGCGATGTGTGGGTGGGTATATACATGTATATTTCACGTGTACTCGTTATCTCGAGCTGGGGATCTATCGCTCGTCGGAGATGCGCCGCGCACACGCTCGTGTATACACATACGTGTATGTAACGTTGTTTACAAAACGTATACCTACTGTGCGATTTATAGTGAGTGAGGGAGGTGTGGTAACTATGTATACATATATTATATAACTCGCCCTCCGCTCTGTTATCGCGTGATTGAAGACACAATTGCGTATACCTAAATATACAAAGGGAAGGGAGAGAGGAAGTTGCAAGAGTAATTTCGGCCCAAGTTTTCGCGATAACCTGTTGGCTGCGCTTACCCCATCCGTGCAGTTCATAACAATGCCGTATGTAATATACTCGTTTATCAAAATTGAGTTGTAGTTTCGCCGACCGAAAGTTTTTTGTTAGCAGCAAGTTACGATATTACAAATGGGTACAAAAATATTCCTGGTTTGAATTGATTCTGGTACCTACATAAATATGTGGTAAAAATTAGCTAAAATAATAAAAAGTACAGTGAAATATTTTCCAACAAGACGATGAGCGAAGAAACAAACACCCCATGTACAAACAGGTAGGTATAATATATATATATACCGCACAAAGAGAGTATAACTGCAGCCGTGGTGGTGTACATGCACACGAGCTTCGGCATTAATTTATTGGCTCTCTCTTTACTTTTAGTAGCTTCATTCGGCCTCCCGTTTTATATTCCCTCTCACGGGTCTTTACGTACGTGGTACATGTTTTGTAAGCGTTAAGAATACCTACTCGAGTGCACATATACTTACACATATAGAAGCGAAGCCGCACCCTCGCACAGCCGACCGCCCGCGAGTTTCGCACAATGCCATGATGCAGCCACAGCGAGAGAAGAGAGGCTGCGTATACCTTTATACCCTTGATTTTTTTTTTTTTTTTTTTTTTTTTTTTTTTTTTTTTTTTTTTTTTTTNTTTTTTTTTTTTTTTTTTTTTTTTTTTTTTTTTTTTTTTTTTTTTTTTCTCATATTATCGAACAATTATTTGAACGCACATCCGCGTGCTCCGCGTCGGAAAATCAATTACCCACGCCAAGGTAAGGCCTTCTCGTTTGTTGCTCTCTTATAGGTATCCATACATCATGTACGCGAACTATCGCGCTAACAAGCATAAATATATCGCCGCGAAGCAGGAATAGAGAGTATATTATAGAGCTCAGCGCCATTTCCGCCTGTGCTTATAATATTATATATTACACGTATATATAATACGTAGTTTTTTGTTCCCGCGACAATGGCGCGGAATTTATTCCACAAGCAAAATCAAAAGTACACACCACGAGCTCCATGCATCATCAAAAGTTTTTGCCAAACCGGATTCATCTCGACTAATACACTTTAAACCCCCGTCCGCTGCACGAGCGATTGTTTCCCCGAGCCAAAATGGTAAAAAGGTCACGAGCACATACATATAAGGGAGCAATTATCGAGCCGTAGAATATCAGGAGCCTCCCATCGATACACATCCGCAAAAAGAAACGAGCAAGGAGGAGGAGGAGGAGGAGGAGGAGGAGGAGGGAACAGTGTCGAGGATCGAAAAATCTCATCTCACCCAAGCCGAGTCTCGCGGGGCAATTATCTTCTTGTACGAACAGCCTCGCGTTAATATACCCGTATTATATATACGTATACATGTTTTTACATGTATGTGTGTGTGTGTGTACGTGTAAGAAACTGTGTGTGGGTATACATTTAGCGCGGTGCGGATGAAAAGATGGCCGGCGGAGGAATCGATCGAGAGTGTATTTATGTAATACACGAGGGAACGGGGCATGAGGGTCTCTCGCGCTTTGAAGTGGTTTTCGGGACCGGCCGGTGAGACGTTAACAGCCGTACACGTGTAGGTGCCGTATTAGAGTTGTATAATGGCGCAAGAAAAAATAACGAGGGAGCAGAGCATGTATACATATATATATATATATACATGTACATTGGTGTAGTGCGCGGAACAAGGAGTGTAATGTGTACGACCGGAAGTGGCCGTGGGGCGGCTTCCCTTTGACCAAGGAGGAAAACACCGAGAGCAAGGTTTTACGGGCGCGGATGGGTGCTACTTGTGCGCCGGTTGCGTTGTTGCACCGCCGCGGGAGATAACGCGCCGATCACCTCCTATATATATGTATACTGCTGTACCGTGTATTATATACCTTATACATGGTTCCATTAGACGTGTTCGCTGCCACTCGGACCATTGCTCCTCTCGTACGCGTGTTGTGCCGAAAGCACCAATGTAGGGATGACTGTTTTTTTTTTTTTTTTTTTCTCATTCTACTAAAAGCACCTACAACGGGAGAACCTACTGCTTCGTTTTTTCTTTATCTCGTCGCGTGTTGGCTTTCGCTTCCGTTGAATTTCATCGAACATCATATATTATATTGTTTTAAACATTTGTTTTTCAATATACATTGCGACGTATGTGTATGGACTTTGGAAACAATAGGGATGAGAAACACCGAATGACAGGTTTATCGTGGCGGGATTTCTCCTTTTTCACGAGTTTTGTGTTTGTTTTTCTCCTGTAAATGACAATGCGTGACTCGAAACAATGGAAAGAACGGTGATAATTCATGTGACGAGCGGCGAAAAATTTATTTGACGGAACGCGCTTATTTTCATGAAACCCAATTCGTCATGCGTCCCTTGGGAAAAAAAAAAAAACCTATTCAATAAACATGCCTCGGATCGTCACTCGGAGAAAAAGAAAAAAATGGTCCCTACATCAATCGTGAAGACCAATTCAGGCGCTGTACGCCATATATGATACGCTCGTATGGATTAAAATTTCGCGAGTGCAGAGCACTTGAAAAATTTACCACGCGTGCTTGCGTGAGTGCATGACAAAAGCGTGAGCCATATACAGCACGCGAGAGATAATTGATTCATTGAAGATTGGCGCGTCATTTAGGGCCTTAAAATTCCAGAGGAGTAGAGAACCAGTTGCTCTACAAGCCGGCTTTTCTTGCTCGCTCGCTGCCCGCGTTACACCGTCTCCCCTTCTGCCGCTTAAACCAAGTCATTGGCTATTAATTACTATGCAGTCATGAAACACCTCAAAGGCAACACCAATTGTTATTTCTACTACTTTTGGGTCCTATTACCCTCTCTCCCGTCCTTCTCGCAAAAAGTTTTTTTACATGACTAATTGATAGGTGTATATAAACACACGAGACGTATTTTTCGAATTTCCCCGAAAAACTGTATAAGGGAACAAACCATGCAACCCTTGAATAGTCATTTATTCACAAACTTTATTGTTACTCTGCATTAACTTGTCTATGGTAATATATTTATACGTTATTCATCAAATCGCAAGTATGTTTTTCTCTATAGACATGGATTGAAAACAAAAATTTATTGTCATCTCCGTGAAAGCCGTACATCTGCCTGTCTCTCTTTCATTTTCTCCACGACTTTTTCCTTCGATAGTACGAGTATACGATCGCGCTGTTTATGGATGTAAATAATTAATTTGCAAATGGGCAGATGACATTGATAGGAATGTCCATTTAAAAAAAGATAAGTTTGGAAATTCCGTTGCTTGGGTGGAGGGCGGTAATATATTGTAATCATTTAATCAGAGGTAATTTTCTTGGTGAGTTGCTAGAAGATATTCACTTGGATAATATAATAAAAAACGGTACCGATTCGAACAAGATGGTAAAAAAAAAGTTGTTTCAGGTGAGATGATAAAAAAAATATTGACTTGGACGAAATGATGGAAGGTATGATAGATCGGATGGAATGAACTAAAAAACGAATAAAATCAGGATCCTGAACTTGTAAATTTGACTAACGGGTTTGTGATTTCCGTACAGGGGGCTCAAATGGGCAATGCATAGTAACAATCAAACTTGGGTCGATTTGCACGAGTTAAAGCGCTGTATCGTCAAACAACTTTTTTTCCTGCTGGTCTAAGTGTTTTATTATACGTAAGTTTTATGAGTTACCTTTTGTTATCCCGTCTCCGATATTACCTTATAATAAAAAACATTATCTTGCTTGAGCTAACATTTATATTATCTTTTTTGAATTATTCTCAGTATTATATCCCTCAGATCATTACCTTTTATTTGCTTTGTCTAATTTCGTAATATTTGTGCACTTGACTGTTTTGTGATCTTGTCTATAAGTTGTAGCCATTTATCGTGTTAATTCCTATTTTATTATTTTCAATAACTTTTTATTTCACTAGACTAAGTTATTACTCTTTACTTCGGTGAAGCGATTAAATTTATTGCTTATTACAGATATTACGGCGATAATATTGAGTTTATTGTCTGGGTTATAATTATTTATTAATGGTATGTCAAGCTACTGAAACTTTTCTCTTTAAATTGAAGACAAAAATATAAACTTTAGTAAACTTTCACGCTGCAAAGTAAAAAAAAAAAATTAATATGTTCAACGCTTGCAGTTGACATTACTATTTTTAATACAATTATTTTCTACAGCTTCAGTGAGATAGATTAATACGTAACCAAATATATTTATTATCAACCTCTTAGCTAGTTCTACTCTCAATCGAACAAAATTGCACTGAGGCTCAAAATAATCAATGATATTTTTATAAGCGCGAATTGTTTATATATCTCTTCTTCATGACCCCGAGATAATTAAATGATTTTTTGTCACGATTATTTTAGTAAAGCAACAGTCTCGTGACCAGTAGATGACACAATTAGATATCGCACACCAATTGGACAATTAGGTTTAATAATGTATGAAATACCGAAAACCGTGAAAATAGGTATAGCGGTAAAGGGTGGAAGCCCAACTTACCCGTATTCTATTTTTAAGCAACAAAACGGCACAGCGATCACCTCTGTCCTGATGAAAACGCGCTACATGTATACAAATACACGTTATAGCCGTATGATATTCATAATTGGATCGGTAGTGTTGCGCACGAAATCGCGTTACGCGGGGTCTTCGCGATCTGGAAATGCCGATTTTAACTTTTCAGCCGTTGTCATCGTGTGAAACGCTTTGGGTGTGTTTTATTCACGAGTATAGCGAGTTTTATTTTTGAAATAAATTCATTTCCGTGCATTTGTACGTATCGAGAACAAGAAACTCTACAAGAATTCACCGAATTAACGTCGAGACGCTTTTCCATCGATTATTCATCGTTTGTCCTTTTTTTTTTAACAAACTGCGCGCGTCTGACAATGATTTTTCGTTTGCCACGGAATCCATCGAAACGTCAAATTGAAGAAATAATGGGCACCTCCACGAATGATAGAAGCGACGGACCACAACGAGCCACTCGCTCGCGACAAAAGATATGAAAAAACGAGGAATATAAGCGGGAACAAATGGAAAAAAAAAATTCACAATGCAGACTACAAAGAACTTTTCTCTTTTGAACCGTGAAACAAATTATCGAGTGGTAAGCTTCAAACTTAAGAAAATTAAGACAGTTTAAAAGCAAACAAAAAAAAAGTCAGCTGAAGCATGTCGAAGCAACGTAGAAAGACATTTTATTTGCGTACTTAGTCCTCATAAAAAAAGGAAAGATAGAAACATTATTTTTGTGTACCCTTAGCTGTGTACAAAGAGTTAAAATATTGTCGATCTTGTTTTTCTCGAGGACACGAGCCTTCATTAGATGGGTAACAGCGTCTAGCCTTATATAGGACTTTCCTTTACAACCTCGCTGACCTTTACTTTCCTGTTTTTTCTTCTTCAGGCCACGCTAATAGATCGAATTCTCATATTTCTTTGCTTTCAAAGAAAAAAAAAACACAGATAATTGCTATGGAAATCTTATAAATGCACAATTTTAAAATATTACGAAGCACTTCAATGTAACAATCAATAANCCAATGTAGGGATGACTGTTTTTTTTTTTTTTTTTTTCATCATTACTTTCATGGGAAGCTTGAATTCTCGAGTGGATGGAATAAAATACATGCGTATGGGTTCTCGTGCTCGAGGAGGGGGGGGGGAAGAAAAAAGAGGAACGGTGCAGCCACCGAATTTCTCACCCATATATCCATCATATATGTAACGTATCTGGGGATCTCGGAGGTGTCGGTGACGCGCGTCACACGGAATTCCACGACTACCGTTCACACAAAGGAAGCGCAAGCCATCGGTCCGCCAGTCACTTGGACAATCCTATCGGTAGCCGGAGATCGGCCTCGTGTAAAATATATACATACGTATAATGTACCAGCGTGGAAGATCAATCGGCCGAGATCATCCTTTCTCGATTCGCTCGGGGCCGAATTACGCATAATTTCGTATCATCCCCGAGGAGTTTGCGCCGATGGTGGCCGCATATACGCGAGGAGAGAAGAAGAAGATAAAGGAGCCGGGGAAGGGGGGGGGGGACGCGTCATGTGTGCCGAACTGCGCTCTCTTACATGCAGGCAACGCGTTAATCTGCTTATGCACGCTATCTGACGCTCATCCGGACAAATCGCCGCGCCGCGCGGTTACGTGCTCCCTTGTGTACCTATGTGTGTGTATGTGCAGCATCCGACGGATATTTCGCGTTGGTGCTTTATTACTTATTCTTGAAAAAAAAAAAAAATAAATAAACAAGCGAACGAAAAATCAAGTTTATTGTATATCTCTTGAGAACTGGTCTCACCCAAGTGAGAAAAATCGTCGTCACCCTGAATAAATGGCACTTTTGACGCAAGTTGCTTCATTGATTCAAAAAGTTGCCTTCTTTTTTTTGCCATGTATTAGACAGTTTGAGTGAGCGTACTGACCACAGTTTACAGAGAGAGCTTTTTCACGGGAGTCGTCGAGTTTCAACGGTTACGAAAATCCCCTTAAAATAGCAACAAATGATTTCGGAGTCACTTTAAGTATTTATTTGGTGGCTACGTCAAGGGAAAAAACACCCAACATGAAAATTGCCGAAATTTTCCAAAGCAAGTTCTTTGAAACGTTTCCAAATCATCCACGACATTTAAAGACTACAAAAGTCTCAAAATAATTTCCAGAACTCCACCCCGAAGTATGAAATTTGTTTAAAGAAACATCAAGAATAATATCCATAGTTATTAATTTTATTGAAACCTGCAGTACACACGTTTCCTTTGGGAATTAATGTGTGCGTATCGCCAGGAGGATCAAATCATATAAATTTTGTTCACAACGAGAGATAATACATAGGAATTAAAGCTTTAGCCGCGTCAATCTAATGAAAGCAACGTTACATTCTCGCGTGAACTAGCACATATTTCTTTATCCCGGCAGCTGCTGGGCTTGGGTATAATTTTCGTGTATTTTCATACCGATCGAGGCGACTACCCGCCTATCGGTGATACGGTATCTCGTCCAAAGATATGTATACGTGCAGCAAAGCTTATAGCGTACGCGCACGAAGCGGCTGAGCCCCGAAATCAATCACTCCGAGTAAATTAGCCCAATAATAACACTATACGTTATATACCGAAGCGACTCGGGAGAGAAATTATAAATTTAAATCCGAAGCGCTCCGAGTCCGCGAAGCAGTTGGAGAAGAAAAAAAAAAAAAAAAAAAAAAAAAGAAAAAAAAGAAACGGAGATCGAAACGTGAAGAGAGAAGAATCGACTAATGTATATATACGCGCGCACGTTGCTCGTGCCCGACAGAAAAGTCTTTCGTCATCGCAGCCTCCGGTCGCCCTTATCAGATGACTCGTCATCCCGCGCCGTGGAGATTTTCTCGCTCGCGATCACCCGTAAGTGTACCACTTTTTCAATTCTCGTTTTGCTCCCCGTGTACTTATCTTTTTTCCCTCGATCGATCGCGCGCTGATGCATGTGCTACCGAAACGCGCGGGACAGCCTCGACGGGACATTCCTTCGAAAGGACACTACGTGGATCGCGATTGCGTGAACTGACTCGGAGGATCGACAACGAGGCCCGAGTCCTCTCCCCTCCCTTATTTCTTTTTTCGTTCGACTCATCGATAGGTATCTTCGAAACGAGTCCCCCGCACTCGAGGCTTCGCGCCACCTATTTTTTTTTTTTTTTTTTCAACCTATTCATACTAATCCTCGTAGTTGAAATTTATTTGAGGGATGATGACTCGATAAAAACAACGTGTACGAATTTCTGAGATAAAACGAGCCATCGGCTCCTCGCAGGCTTTTTCAGCGCATCATGGGCTTCTCTTTCATCGTGACCGGCGCACGACTTTGCGTTTCGCTCTCGTGCCGACGCGGAGTATCATCTCCCTGTGGTATACCATAAAAACGGGGCACCTCAATCGCACAGTGGAGAAAGTAAAATCTTGGCAATAATCGGGCGTACGTGACATTAGCGAAGCAAATCTCTCGTACTTATTTACAACATGCAAATTTATGTACGCGACGCGCAGTAGCGCGGGTAAAATAATAAGCCCAATACAAATATACGTGAGCTCTAAAGCGATTATCGCGGGAGAAAATTTTCTTGTGTGCATCAGAAGCCCGCAATTTTCGTGTGTTTCGGCAAGCCTGCGTGCGGTCACGGTGATGGCTCGTTCATGCACGTTCCTTCCGAGCTTCAATCGTTTTTTTTTTTTTTTTTCCGATCTTTGTTTTGTACTCTTTATTGGCTCATTGTGGGAAATTTGAGGTGAAGATCCACACGTGTGCACCTACTTATCATATATTTGCAGTGTACACGAGTGTGCCATGTGGTGTAAGATTTGTAGCACTTGGGGGTGACTACTAGTGACTATTTTCTCTTCATTTTAAAACTTTTGATGACCTCAAAGTCTTTCAAAATCATAGTGCGAAAGCCCTTTCTGGTTCATCAGTTATTTCCCAAAATATTTTTTATTTTCTTATTTTTTTAAATTCATCTTTGCCGACTTGCGCCCAGAAAGTGTGCAATACGTATACGTATCGCTCACTCGTGGGGCGTTCCGACACTTTCTTTCATCTTGCTTTAAACAAACAGTTCGTTCGCGACGGTGTCGTCCACAAAGCTGTATCACCACTGTTTTAGGGAAAGACAGTTTACCCCATCGCATACTCGTAAAAGCCCGTGGGTATAAACAGACGCGAAAACTCGAGCTCAACCGCTGCTTCATCAAAAGCGAGGCGAATAAGTACACACGCTCTCTTCGACCACATCAGACGCATCGGATTACCTCGACGCGACCAAAAAAATCGTTGGGCCAAAAGAATTTTAACTTTCAAGAGAAGATTTTTCCTTTGAATTTCGCTTTCTTTTTCTCCCCCCTCCCCCTTCCCAAATAATACGAAGGTATTTTTCAACGCTTTCCATCGAAAATCGGTTATGGTGCAGTTAGTATGGAACGGATATCGTTATAAGCTTCCCCATGAGTAATACACATACAGTAGCCGAATCTCGATTCTAGGGCTGCGAAATTAAAATGACTATAGAAAGCTTCTTTAGAACGACACTGCGGGAGACAAGGTGCAAATGATTAACCATTTACACGGTGTACAGATGACAAACGGTACGTAAGTGAAAGTACGTCGGTCTATTTTTTTTTTCTCTTCCTATTCAATGAACTCGTACTTTTCAAGCTCGCGTGTTACACGGGTAATCATATTACGTCTCATTTACTCGAAAATACCCCCTCGATGGGCAAAAGTTCTTTTGAAAGGGGAGCACTCGAAATTTTCGAAAAATTAGCTCCTCCTCGAAGCCAA
Organism: Copidosoma floridanum; assembly: GCF_000648655.2. The sequence continues at coordinate 1,306,351 of NW_019379587.1, forward strand.
AAGAGCGGCACCGCGTCAAAGGCTCGAGAGCGGCCCGGTGTGCGTTGGCAAACGAGCGAGAGAGAAAAATAGAGCTTCACGCGAGCTTAACTCTCCTTAGCAGCCGCGCGGGCTCCTCGTTTCGAGTGTGTGAGCGCGTGCCCATTGTCGACTGCTCCTTTACAACTAATCCTCGCACGAATGTTGTGTGCGGTCCTGAAAAAAAAAAAAAATAAAAAATGAAAAGGGCCAGTGTATATATACGACGTTACACGAAAACAGAGAGAATAAGTCCCACTGTGTACGAGGTACATGTATTATATGCGCCTCGACGTGTGCTAAACGAGACCGTCAATCATTAACTTGTGATTTTTTGTTTTGTTTGTTTGTTTGTTGTTTTTTCCTTCAAATACAAGAACGAGTTTTTTGTTCGCGCATGAGAGAGAGAGAAAGGAGGTGCTCTCTTGCACACACATGTGCCCAAGAGAAAACAATGGACAAAAGGCGATGCGAGACGGAACGTGACGAGGAGTCGCAACTCGTTTGGTTTATGTGCACACCGAGATCCCATTGTGTGAAAAATATAATGTGCACACATAAACAGCCTCCACGGCAAAATTGATTTTTAACTGGCACACAAAATAATAAGTAGCAGAATAATTTCAATGTCAAAGTTTTATTGCTTCCTCGATGCTCATTTGGACCAACAAGTTTAGCTTGGACTTTGATAAATCATATACAATTACTTTGGAAATTTGAACTGACTCGATAATTTATTAGACTTTCAGAAATATCAATGGATTTCCATCTATTAGAAATATATTTTAAAGTTAGTCAGTGACTTATTGTCATTGAATAAATGGCCTTAAAGTTTGAGTCCAACTGAACATAATTTTGTATTTTATTTCTTGAAGGTACTACGTACACGATAAAAAAAAAAAAATAATAATAATAATAGTAATTCAAGAGTACAATGTTAGGTTTATAACATTATCTTTGGTAATACATTAAATCAATTGAAAGTCATATTGATTAAGCCACCGTAGAGGCATTCAATCAATTGGATTTTATTGACGAAAGTACAAAATCCTTTGCAAAAGTCAAAGCGTCCTCTATATATATATATGATTACATAAAGTTGAAATCATGATTAAATATTATGTAGTTGATATTTAAGTAACAAACATAATGATATCAAGAGACTGAAGTAATGAGAAAAACCAAAGAGTCGTACGAGAAAACCACGTAAGCGTAAAGATTTCAAAAATTTATTTCAAACCCTCTCAGCTTCCAATTCTGCCAACCAACCAAAAGACCATCACACGACGACGATCACGCCAAAAAAAATGAAACCAAAAAGTCCTTTACACACATTACACCGATTTCTTTGGGCCTTTCTAACTTTCGGTCTTTTTAAATTCACCCACGCCCACAGAACATGTAATATACTTAAATAAGCTATACATGCGTTTTGTACAGTCGCGCGAGCCCAAATTTTTTGCCAATTATACACGCGAGCGCTTCAAATGCACAACGAGCCTAATGAGCGGTTCCTGCGACACACGCACCGCAGCATCAGCAGTACAGTTCCCGCGTGGTTCTTTGCATTCCCAAGTAACATAAATTTTTGGTTCCACGGAGCCATCACTTTGTCATCATCGGGATGCAGGAGCTAATAATTCCTTTTTTATTTCTATGCGAGCGCGAAATCGCTCCTTCCCTCGATTGCTCACCAAACTTCAAAGAATAGCACCAGCAGCAGCAGCTGAAATCGTTAACGAATTACAAAGCGAATCATACAAAATAAAAGCCGCGAGGGACAGTATATACGCGTTATATTTCCGATGTAATCGAACACGCACACGTATATGCATAATACATGCTCGCGCGCGTCGATAATACAACACGCCGAGGGCGGCCTCCTCTTTCTCCCGGTTGCAGCGAAAAATCCGCCTCGAGTTCCTCCGTTTAGCCACTCGTTCGCTCGGCAGAAACGATCCGCTCTGTCAAAACGCCGATGATGGATCGGCCATTAGCTGGCGTGGTTTTAACGCCTTCGGCCGGTGCACCGCGTACACGTATAGCCCAACGCATACTCACACGTATGCGCACCGACTTGCGCGAAATTGCCGTAAATGTGTGCGCTGTGGTGTGCCAAGTTTTCTTTGCCGATCGTGAAAAGATCGGTAAATTAAAAAACCAATACTGCACACATCGATTCCCCCCCCCCCTCCGGGTTGTATGTAGGTATACACAATTCCGCATACGGGTAGTAGCGGTAAAATTTCCCAATTAAATAAAACGCAAAGAAACAAACGCGAAGCCATCACATGTACTTACTTGCCGTATGATTGAGAAGTCGCAAAATATATTAGCTCCTCTTCGGTGGCCGTGCAACTGCGCGTGCATTCCGCATATACGTAAATGGGCATTACTTACCCAATCTTCCCTCATTTCCGAAGGTATCGAACGAACGGACCCCCCGCTCGCATCTCCATCGGCTAATTTCCAAAGTACACGTATAACGTGTGTAATTTCTATTTACCATATATATATACACATACTCCCTCCCTCCGTCTCTCTCGTGCAAATGACTCGGTGCAATACCACCGATCTCAATGTACCTAATATATACGGGCGATGGGGCGCACAGAGGCTGAGTGTGTTTGCTTAATGCGTCGGTCGATCGTTGCAGATGTAGGTATATACATATATACGCAGTGCTTTGAAATCGGCATCGTGTGCGGCCGGAAATTACAAGCGCGAGCGTTTGATTTTCCGCGTGACCTTGGCTGCCGTGTATAACCATGCGCGCGGCAATTCCGTTGTTCGGCGAATCTATAATGACCAGTGGCTCGTGAACGCGATGGATCAGGACTTATCCCCCGCTACCGCGTCAATTTCCCCCCCCCCCTGTTTTTCCTGTTCTTGTGTGCGCGTCGGCGAGCAAATTACGAGCTGCGGGGCCGTCATATTAGCGTTATCGCGGGGGTGGCGGTATACATATACGCATAGGTATAGGGTGTAGGTATGTATTACTTTGTGAGTATGACGTTTCGCGCAAATTGAACCGATCCCACGTGTGTATTCGGTTACGCTCTACATTTTCTGATTGCTTGATTGGCGGCTATTTTGTTTAAATCCCCGGCTCTATAGATTTTATCGCATCCGTTTGTGTAATATAATTCCATGTATGTATACAAGTTGTGCTTTGTAGGTGTACTAACGTAATATTATGCGTTAAGATGTGACCTGAGGGGACAACGAGCGAACGATACAGCGGGAAAAGTTGACTCGGTGCTGGAGAAGAGGAAACATTTTCTTGTCGCCATAGTAGAGGTGAGAACGTTCCAACTTGAAAAATGTACAAAAGGGGACAATGCGATGATTTAGAACAAAGGAAGCAAACTACTACTGTTGTACCCTGGATATCCTTTAGGTTCGATATTTGAAACGATTAAACATTTGTTTCCAACGATTCGATATCCTGTAGATAAACCGCACAAAACCCGAAAAAAGTAGTGCGTAACAAGCCGAGTCGTCATCTTCTATTCCAAATTAAAGTTGTAATTCACACATGGGAAAGCCCGTTGTTATCGTTTCCTTTACTTCCGATAAAAACTGTCCCCCGAAAAGCGAATGGCCACGCAGGTATGCTACTTTCCAAATGAACCTACGATTTAGTTGTCCTTGCACATGGTGTGAGGGGTATTTACTTACCACGACCACGGAACGGACGTGATTTCGTAACAATGAATTTTGCGACACGGCTCGTTTGCCTTTACACGCAATATGCAGGATACCCGACAAACAGATAGAGCTCCCAAAATTGCATGGAGGTAACACCTGACAATCGGCGAAACCTCTCTCTCTCTCTCTTTTGAAATCGGACCGCTATACTGGGTGGTGGACGCTCGACTTGGCGTGTAATTTTCTCGCGCAAATCCGTGTGTATACCCACCCAACGCAACTGAAACCATACTTAATCGCTCGGCCACCAGAGAACTGTATATACTAAAGGGAGAGAGCCAAGTGCCAGTGATTCCGGAGCAGCTAAACGACGTCCGAAGAAGATAGGGGATGAGCAGGAGACGCCCCCCCCCCCAAGTACACGCACACAGTTGGCGCCGCTAATCCTCCCCCATGACGCGCGCACAGAGTCAATCGGCTAAAGAGGGAAAGATGGAGCGTCCCTGCCGATCCGCCGAATCGGTATAACCCACCTCGAGGCTGCTGTTGCGGACAATGAGCCAGGAGACAGTGGTAAACGAGTGGAGCGAGCAAGGGGTGCCCTACGAACGACGGATAAGTCGAGAGAGCCAAGGAGACTCGGGAAACAGAGCCGAATAACTGCCGAATCTCGTGTCTCCCCCCAAACCGGCTTTCGTATACCGGGGACAATCCTAATCCCACCCAATTACTGCAACAGTCGCGTGCACCTACTTGTACCACCCCGGAGAAGTCCTCTGCAGCCTGCCTTCGACTCTTTTAACCCTCGTCGGTTGTAAGATAACCCCTGCACCCGCTCTTTTCGCTGTACCGTTGGAGCTTTCCATTCGAGGGGGGTCTCTCGGCTTTTTTCGCTCCCTCAACCCTCCGCCCCTTTCTTGTTTTCTCATTCCGCGTCTCGTATACGCACTTGAACACGACTCCTCTGTGTGTTCCGCGCCCCGAGCGTTGCAACTTCCTCGCTCTAAGACTATGGATTTCGTGTATTTACGCATCAACTTTCCCATTAGCCGAGGGTTATTTAGCTAAAAATAACGGGGGTTGAGATTACGTTAACGCAACGGGTTTGGCCCAAGGGGTTTTCTTTTCTGTACTCTCCCACTGTACTTACATACGATTGGTTTTCCAACTTATTGCTCCGTTCTTCGTTGCACGGAGAGGTGATTTTACATTCAAATGGTTTTTAGTTGTCACGGTTGGGTTTTTAACTTGCGTTTGTTCGAAGATCGGTGGCTGCGCTGAAGATTACGTTTCTTACGATACAAAAAAAAAAAAAAAAAAAAAAAAACAATTACCGTATGTTCATATTATTTCTTCAATCTAAGACATTTTGTTTTCATCAGCGAGACTTCATTTTTCATTTTAAATCATTGTAATTCATCCTGTTCCCTTACTTTCTCTCTTTCTTTTGTATTACAAAAAAATTTTAATTTAAAAAAAAAAACCAGATGAATATATTGCTTGAGGAAGTTTGGTGCTGACCAATTAACAGCGGTTTTCGTGCAAGTTAATACATGGATTTTTGTCTGTGGAAATTCTATTGGTGACATGGATCGGTTTGTAACGAAACTATCTCTCATTGGGATTTGGTAACGGTTCATGACAATTAAAACGCAATGACTCAAAAAAGTAGTAAAGAGTTGTTTCCATCCGTCTTCAGAGTAGACTTAATTGTTAGTAGTTCTACCACACAATTTTTTTTTTCACCCATTAATCTCAACTATGCCTGTTATTATTCGTTATATATCCTACAATAAAAAAAGGCAACTTTGTTCCTCGGTACCGCACGTAACATATAAAAGGACAAAAAAAAAAAAAAAACCTTTTTTCCCCCTAATTTCGATCCTTCAATGTCGCATGTGGGGTATAAAATGTTTTTAAAAATTGTTCAAAGACACACTTCTTTTTGTGCAATAACACACGAGTCCTTACACGTATCCGCGTGCCCTTCAATAGTAGTATACAGACTGCGGCCGGCCAATGACACCCTCCCCAAGTAAGTATGTAGCGTATACAAACGAATCGGCAAAAGCATCGCTTAGATTTTCAGCACAGGTGTCCATCGCCGTGTAACAACCATACAAAAAAGCACACACGCGCAATGCACTCGCAAACTCAGTGGAGGGACAAAAAATGAGCTGGCCCGCTTGCAAGTATAGTATCGATATAAAAATGTATCGGCGGCTCTCGCACATTCGTACCTATTAAATCGTGTGCAAAACCTGCAGGTAGCGAAGGAATAAAAAAAAAAGAAAAAACAAAAGGGGGGGGGACAAAGAGGGAGCGAGAAAACATGGCGAAGCTGAGAAATGAGCGAGAGAGGGGAAGGGGGGGGGGATGGGTGAAGTTAAGAATGAATATGATGTAAATAAATGATGAGATGGCCTTAAGGGAGTAGATATTAGGGGGAGTGGGGCAACCGACGGGGGTAAGAAGTGTTATGAAACATAATTAGCGAGGCGAGGAGGAGCACACCGCCACCGACTACTCGGCGATGATTACAGGGCGGCAGAGAACTGAAGCGTCGTTGCCGCCACGGCTCGGCTGATGCGTGCAAGCATACACGTACACTGGCGAAAGAGAGTAGGTATAGACACGGACGCGCGAAAGAAGAGGGGGGGGGGGAAAAAATGGGCTCCTACGCTTCGTGGCTGCCACGTACATGGCTTTCGCGAGACCCTACACACGTATACACCCGTACGGTAGTGCTCCTTTCTAGAATATATATATGTATAATTATAGAAGAAAACGCCCGTGCGAGCATTATAATGACGATCGGCCGCGATTGCTCGTAAAAAATTATTCATTTAACTGCCGCGCCGGTGCGACCCCCTCGCCCATCAGCGTTTTACAACGGAGCCCAAAAGCGGACAACATAATATAGGCTGCGACCTATAAGATTTAACAATAATTGCGGGTGACGCTGACGATTACTTTCCATCCGATGTATACCACATACATGTACATACATACGAGCCATCCAATTGTCCGTTTTGATAGAGAGAGCGACGTGGGTGTGTATACAGTGCTTTGTTCTCCGCTGCGTGTATGTATAATATGCGGGGCTGTTGGATGTTTCTCGTTACTCGCGTTATTAATGAGCACGACACAAATACCCCGACGGTGGTTAAGACGTGAATTTCGGCGGAAGTTGTTTATCACCCGCGCTGTTGTCGTCCCGATTGGTTTTGGCCGATCGTTACACGCGATATGATTGGTATTGGGGAAGGGTAGGTATATAGGGAACGCGTTCACGGAAAGTGTACGAATGTTACCGCGGGAGCGCGTTGTCCCATTAAAAGTCACCGAATCGTACACGGGTGAAATGATGAAATTCAACGTTTGCCAAACGGTCCACTCTTTGTATGAATAAAAATTGCACCCGCGGGTCGCGAGAGGCAAACATAACATGCCCGATGGATCGGCTGCGCTATATATACCGCGAATCACCGGGATTTCCTTTCTCGATCCGCGATAAGTTAAATCTCTCAATTCCCCTCCTTATTTTCCTCCACATATATATATATGTACACACACACTTCATTGGTGTACATATATATACGCGAGGCCCACCTACCGCGGTGCACACGAGTCCGCGCGTAGATGAGAGACTCCCGGGGCTGCAGATGAGGAGGATGGGAAGCCGGAGGAGTGTGGAGCGTATGTATATATATATATGTATACACACATCCCCGATGGCCGATGATTGCACGCTCTCGGTAATTGCCCCTGTGCGCGGGGCTCGCAGCCCCTCTCGATGATGGGCGGGAACTGCACCACCCTATATATACACCGCACTCCGTGTATATTACACCTATACCTGTAAAAAGACTCGTGTGCGCGCGTGGATTTTTCTCGGGGATTAATGACGCGGGAGAGCCGATGATAGGAACGGTGTATCGTGCAGGTGTAGGTATACATACATGTATATGTACGGGTGGCTGTGGGGGTATTTTTGCTGTGCACGCGCGACGGCAGATGGACGTATTACGTGGTGAAACGTAATGGCTGGTTTTGTTTCGCGTCCACCTGGAATTTTTGCCTCTTTGTTTGATATGTATCCGCGTGGATGCAGTGGTGCGCGCCGCGCGATGTAATCTTTGATCCCCCCCCCCCCCGCTCTCGGATGCAGGAAGATGAGTTGGGGCCTTTTGCCGATTGATTGATGGAAAAGGTACATATGTATATTATACGCTGAAAATTTCATTGGATTAATCATTGTGACTATTTTTTTTTTTTTAATCTTTCATAATGCTTTTTGAATTCGCGTGAACGGACTTTCCCACTGTTCGTTGACGTTATTTCCTATAAAGTAAGTACGTTGGTACAAACATTTTTAGTCCAATGCCTCTCCTGTGGTATAGGTATTTTTGTTGTCGTGTAAATATTACTATAGTCACTCTAAACTGTGGTACCCATTGTGCACTTTGTAAAAATAAAATCTGTGCGTCCATCCCCATTTGAAAACCATTCTTTCTTTTTTTTTTCCTCATCCACCAGTTTAACACGTTCCGCTGGGCACGAGCGAATCGTGTGTTTCAGAATAAAGTACGTAAATTTAGCGCAGCATCAGAATTTTCTCAAATAAACGCAGCGCTATCAATCTCGCGACAGAGGAAAAAAAAAAAAAAAAAAAAAATGTTAAAACGGTTCCCTTTTTCCCTCGAATGCGCACATAATTTTTGTGAAAACACGCGTGACTGTACCAAATAAAATGAAAGGAAAAAACGAAAACGCGCGTGTTACAAGTGTGAGGAGGGGTTGAATAAAAATTGCTCGCGAAAAACGCGCAACTCCGAGCGTATATACATATAATACACAACACAGGCGTGTGCACAGGTGCGCGTATGGCAATACATCAAGAGAGCATGGCAAGTTCCACCCCCTATGCGCGCGCCCAACGAATGCGAGGACGAAGAGTAAAAAAAAAAAGTGCCGGAGCTCGCAATTTTTCAGCAGAGTTGTTTCACGACCCATGCACATATATATATAGATTTTGGCTGCTCACAGGCGGTCTCCTTCTCTTGTTCATACATATGCCCACCTACGGGTATACACTCCAACATTACTTGGCTCCTGCGTCTATTTCTCTCAACTCTTCTTCCGTATATATATATATAGGTATATATTGCATTTGTGTTACGAACGAACCGCGGCTTCGGTGGCGTCTCGTTCGCGAAGGAACGAGGCGTGTATACATGTTTGCCGCCTCTGTAGCTACGTATACGTGATATGACATTTGCGCGAAAGAAGCGGCAGACTCGCCGGCTATATATAGGGCTAGATGTATATGGTGCTCTTCGGGGGAGATAAGCCGGAAACATATGACGTTAGGAGTGTGCGTTGGCGGTATAACGTATTTGGGAAAGGCAATAGTATGAAAAAAAATAAGAAAATGTTTCTCGAAAGCAATCGCGTCCAAATGCCTCATGGACCTTTTTTTTTTTTTTTTCGAAAGGTATACATCTTATACCGAAGAAGTTTCGCGTCAACCACCAGCTCTGACATCGGTTAGCTGATGCATTGAGCGAGTTGGCTATGAAACATCTCAACAGTAAGGGGGGGGGGGATAAACATCGATACGTTGCTTTTACTAATCAATTGCGTCAACCTTCTCATTCCACCCCCAATTTTTTTTTCCGTTTTTTTTTACTAGATAATTACCAACTAAACAGTATACCCTTACACGTGTGTATGATTCTGAATAAGTGATTTCAACGGTATAAACTATTGTGTTTCGTGATATCAGATGAGGCCGAAAAAGGGGAATTGACGTCAGTGTTGCAGAAATATACGGAGTACGAGTGTATTTAATGTAAAAAATCATATACGTTGCAAAAGTAAGCAAAAGATACCTTGGTAAAATTCAGCTCGCGTCTCGCCTCGAAAACACGCAGGTCGAAGTCTCCATCTTGTCTCGGTGCACGTGTAGAAAGCAAACCGCGTGCATAGCCGTGAAACGACAAAGCAAAACAGGGGAGGGAAAAAGATAATATACTTTGTATGCCGGTTGACACGACATGCGTTATCAGAATTATTGCGAGGCTTTCTGTGTGTATACGTACCAATACACCACTACACAACAACTGCGTCCTCTCTCTCTCTCTCTCTCTCGCTCTTCCCCAGCCAATAGAGGAGAAGAAAGGGAAGAAGCTAATGCCGCGCGTTAGCATTCGCGGGGTGTGCGCCCCCTCTTTCGAGCTTTCGCCATATTATACCCGCAAGCTGTGCCCGAAGCGCACCCCCTCAACCCACACATTCGTATATATACCCACCCTCCTTCGGTCGATACACATGTATATATGTGCGTGCTCACCCCCATATCCATATTATAATAATGATGCACGCGGCTATAGCTGCCGCATCCGCACTTTCCTCCGTGGATCCTATATACACGTATATAGGTATGCGTTATTGTTTCGTTTGTCGTTTCAGTTTCGATGACCGAGCAAGACATTTCGAGACCACCCCCACAAACCGGTATACGGGGGTTGTTTAGGCGCTCGATGGGTCTCCCTTATATCCCAAGTTTTTTGCAAACTGTGGCGATACCTTACAGAAAAAGAAAACTTTTTGTCAAAGCACGTGTACGTGCACATGCACGTTTGTTCCAAGTTTGTGTGCCTTATACCGAAATTGGAGGTATTGGGTAACGTATATATTATACAACTCGCGCTTGATGGGCCAATTATTTGAAATGCCCACGATCGGCGCTCGTATACATGCAGCGGGTTGATGAAATGTATGCTAATCCCCTCGTGAGTGTAAGTACATACGTGTACACTTGTGTGCGCGGCTATAATGACCACGTGCGGCCACCTCCAACTGTATATATGTAATACTTGGACCGTGAGAGTATTAGCTCGCGAAAGGTCTTTATCGTTGTGATGACACTACATGTATATATATACTTGCAGCGTCCTGACGCGCAGTGCCGCTCTCGTGTACACGAGGGAGGACAAAAAACCGTCCAAGAGAGTCTGTAAGGAAAGAAATCCCTTCGCATCGCGGGGGCGTTATTCATAAGCAATGGCCGACTCTCCCCCCGGTTTTTTTTTTTTTTTTTGTGCGCACACCTCGCCAAGAGAGAGGCACTCCCCCGTGAGTGATGGAGACGCCGAGACCGAGAATAAATATGTAGGGGGCGATAAAAGAAATCTGTCGCATCGGCTGAAACTCCGGGGGGGGGAGGCCATCGAAAAGTTCCGCCTCGGCGATTCGGCCAATATGGCCCCCGAAGCGCAAACTGAATACATCCGCGAGACGGTTTGGGGAGGGGTTCCCCCGCGCGTCCACGTGTGCATGACGTACGACGTCCATTCGGCAGTGGGCCAATAATATCGCGTATACATATGTGTTTCGTTCGATTTATACGTACGCGGACGCGGAAACGGCATCTTGCGGGTGGATCGTTGAAAGGGAGATTCGGGGGAAAACGGAGGAGAAAAAACTCGCGGCGTCGGGTGTTTTTTAGTACATTACACGTATATCCGAGTGAATAAAAAGGCGAGCGGACGCGTCGTCCGTCCGTTATTTCGGTTATATTGATTCGTCGATTTTCTGGTGTTGTTACAAAAAACGTGTATTACAGCGTCGTGGATTGCGTGACCCTCTCGAATGGCAATGTAGGTACAATATAACGTACGTTGTGGAGGCATCGATGAATTCCCACGACACTTTGCGCATACACGGAACGAGTCGCAAAAGGAAAACAGTAAAGGAGAAGAAAGAAATTAATAACAAAGTACGTACATAAAAGAGCCGGTAAGCGAACGAGTATACCTACACATATACGGGAGGAAAAAGTTGAGCTATTATACGAGGGGGGCTGTTTTTTTTTTTTTTTTTTTTTTGTGTATGTATAGGAGCAAAGCCGGCGGCCGTTTCGCATGATTCAGAGCCTTTTGCGGTAATTTCATACTATACGCGCGCGTTTTTTAACGAGAACGTTAAGGAGGCCGCGGGCCGAATTGACAATTTGGGAGAGAATAAAGAAAATGCTTTCCGTGTAAGAGAGGCCGCGTCACCCGGGGCCGATGGCGTTTTATGGCTTCCGTTGCGAGGAAACATTTAACTACCTCTGTGAAATTTACAAAAAAGAAAAAAAGAAAAAAATTTGTTTGGTTCCCGATTTGATTGCATTATTCCGATTTCTATTGTTTCACGTCATCGTACAGCCATCACTATTCTGATATTTGCTATTGTCGTATGGACAGTAAAAGTTCTGGCTCGAACCTACGAGAGAAAGAGTCCCTTGAATCATGTAAATCATGGTGGTACCATCTGTACTATTTATAACAGACGGCGAAACAGAAGCTTTTTTTTTGGTAACAGTACGTGCAAAAATGTTTGCTTGATCGAACCATCGGGCGGCAACCGATCGTACGCGGTATATAGTTGTCAAGGATCTTTGTCTGTATATCCACTTGCAGGGGAGGCAACTTACGTTTATAAACCGATAACTCGGGCATGCAACAATAGTATGGATGTATACATCGGTCCAGCAGCAGCTGTAACATTTATATGCCTTTCCTCCCACGAGATTGTAAATTTTCCGCAACGTGCGTGTTCCTCCTCTTGTCTTTTTCAACAGCGACAGAAAATCGCTTGGAATAACGTATCGGAAATACATATATTTATTTCGAGTCAACGGGTGCAGCAGAGAGGCCTTCAGTGACATTCCTGGGGTCCGGTGTTGTTGATTTTTTTCAACCCAACGTATACATCCGGTACAAATCGACGACTGACGGACTTTTATTAATTGTCACCCCCCCCCCCTCACCAGATAGCAGGTCACTCGATCACTCCCCACGTGTATGTACTCGCGCTAATGGCCGGTAATAATATACGCTCGACTCGCGGGACGCGCCGTGTAAATTTATACGTATACGAGCCTCCTCGTCGAAGCTTAAGCGCCCGATGTCAAAACACTCATTAATTATATATATATTAGAGTGATCTACATCCGGCTCCTTTGATATTTATTAATTAAGGGCACTACACAGGGCACTTAGCACTTTGGAGAAGGAAAGGATGAGGGATGATGGGAGGCCTCACAATACTGGGAGGGGGGTAGGGGGAATTAGGCAATTTTGCTGCGAGGAGGTCGCCTAAACCCTCCTCGAGGAGCATTGCGTGATGAAAAATCGCACTGGCCGGGAATCGAACCAGGGTCTCCCGCGTGTCTATCCACGACCTAACCGACCGAGCCACCGCGCGCTCCAATTAGATATATATCTCAAAGGAATCTCGGCCCCCAACCCCCCACACACACTTAGCCGTATATATGGATTCTTGCATTGGATGTTTTATATTACCATCATCCGCTGTTGTCGCGCAGATTCTCAACATCACGCTCGAGGTGCGCATCCCCGTCGGGTCTCACGGACGTGGCGTGCGATTAATCTCGGGGATTCCCCCGTTTTGACACATCGCGCCACTATCTCGAGATTACAAACTTGCTGCACGGCCCGTTCCTCTCTTTGTTTTTTTGTTTTTTTTTTTACACTTGTCTCTGGTGCTGCTTGTTCTTTTTTTCTTTTTACGAACGCAATGGGGTGGAAAGTGCACGCCGGGGGATGAGCTCCGTGGATAATCAAAGTGCGCCAGCACGCGACTGGACTCGTTTAAAGGGTGGGTATTGGGGGGTTGTAAAACTCGAAGATTATTTTCTCTGTGCCCTAGGAGTGAGTATCTCTTCGTATGGGACAGTGTTTTGTACCTATGCGATGTGTATTGGATGATTTGTGCCCCCATACGTGTCTCGTCGGTGTGCCTGTACACACGTCTGCGCTCATATTTTAAAGCCGGCGCGTATACAAAAACGGCGTCCATTTGACGTCACGCTGGATTACTATTAGTACGTTTATAAGCGCAGGGGCGTCGTAGGTGTACGTTTAGTGGAGGAAGAGCCCCCGTCCTTTAGCTTAGCAGCTTTGCTTATGGAATACCTAGTTTGCCCTCGTATGCCTGCAACACCCTTCTTTTTTCTTGTTTTTTTTTTTTTTTTTTTCTAATTAATTTCTTTTGTCCGTCGAATCAGCTAATGTGGTGCCGAAATCGAGGGGTCCCAGGATGGGCACGCCCGCGATCCCCGATAGGTGCTCGGTGCTGGAAAACCGTAAATTTCTCACACTCGTGGAATTTATACGTCCCATCACGGACCTACACGAGGTGAAACAGGATGAGTACAGGAGGGCAGTGGTGAATTTAATTTTTTAAACGCCCAATAAACCAATCCAGCTCTCGTGCGTGTGTTTGGTGTGCACCGAGCGGGACAAAGTGCACGCAGGAGCACAACCCACGGGGATGTGCGGCCGTGAAAAATATGTTTGGTACGTATACTACTCTGTACGAATCCGCGCTTGTAGCTGACAGTGTGTGTTATAGCTTGATGCTGTTGGGTGGTATGGTGTTTGATTTTTTTTTTTTTTTTTTTCTTGTTTATAACTCTACGTGTCGTCGTAATGTAGGGGGATGTTTCGCGTTTTGTGATGTAGTACTGTGAAATATACATGGCAGAAAACGCATTTTTCCTTCTCCGTTAAGAGAAACGAAAATCATTATAATCATCGCACAGTATGCTAAGTAACAAAAATAAAAAAAAACCTGCTTGCACGTAAACTCGCGGGTAAATTTCGTTATGCATACACACACCATTACAGCAAAAGGTGTATACCTTACACAGAAGGGAGTGTGTGTTGGGGGTGTAAATTCAAATGGGCGGAGTAGAGCACGTCGCGTTTATGGTATACATTCGCGAAACCGACGGATCCTCTCGCGCATAAAATCATAACTAGGCGACCCACGATACGTACATATTGTACAGGTATAGGTAATGTATATATACTCATAGTGCATGGAAAGTGCATGTGTCGGTCTGTTTGCAAGTGTAGAGCGATTCTACCTTTATTGCTTTCCGCTTTCATGCACGTGGCATTTTATCTGCAGTCCTCATTATACACACACCAGTTAGGGGTTGTTGCTGCTGCTATAATTATATTCCTACTAAACTTTATAAAATCATACGTTGGAAAGTATAAATAATAATTTTTTTTCATTCAATGATGTATATTTTATATACCCTTTTTTTTACTCCGATTCCAACTTTATGACATCTATTTTGCTGAAATTTTTTTAAAAATACATACGTACCTTTGGATTACAATTTACTTTGAGTTATAATATACATGAAAATTAAATTTTTTTATTTACTGTATAATCATCTTGAAATTAGGATCGAAATCCTTATTTTAAAAAACGCCAAAGTTGGGAAGCTACAATTTTTTACTGGTTTTTGCGATTGGATTTAAAAATCGCCTGAAAAAAATTAATACAGCGTAACCTTATAATAATATACAGATGCTGCTTTTATTTAAAAAAAAAAAAAAATTTATCATCGATCAACGAGTTATTCTCTCGTTACCGCTTATTTTATACTCATCGTTACTCACGACTGTTACCGATGATCATTTATTATTGCTCAATACAAGTTTGGCGGTTGTATTTTTTTTTTTTTTTTTTTTACACCCGTTGATATATTCGTTGGTCGGCCGAAACGTGCTTTTTTTTTTCGGGCACGCATGAATTTTTATAGGCATGCACGTGTGTTCACATATCATGTATTAATCTACAGATATCCTAGGTTTTTATAATGGGACACTTGACTTGTAATTTCACAACACCTTGGACGATATTAAAAAAAAAAAAACTTCGTTCTAAAAACTTACCCATTGCACGATCGGCATTAGATATATGTACCAACTACTTACCGCAAAAGAGATCGAAGCACGTATCGGAGGCGGTGGCTCGAGAAAATTGCAACGACATTAGAAACCCTACGAAATCGTCGCTCTCTTTGCCGACGTACCTCGCGGGCTCTCGTCCGCCACCCTATACGTGTATATATATACACGCTACCGCTCAATTACCGCGAGTGATGTTCATGTATTGTTGCACCACAGGTATACCAATACACAATACATGTAAGCGCACGGGGCACGCGTTCGCGTGTAATACACGCCCACAGATGTGCACCTGCAGGTGCATCATCACCATATATCGTATAGATATAGCCCAACACGTTAAATGACTCAATACATACTCGCGTATATATATATATATATCATACATACAAGGCACATATATATATACGTGTGTACGAGGTGCGTGGGCTGCCACCGCCGATGATGATCAAAAGAGGGGTACAAAGTCGCCCGGGGTGCCGGCATCGAGAGCCCAGCCCGCCATAGGCATCGCGTAATATCGCGCCTCCCAGCCGATACATATATACGTAAACGCGGCCTCTCCTAAGTATTAGGCGGCGGCGAAGTGTAATGAGTGCCGTGCACGCCACAGTCAATATATACGTGCGAGAGAGACCGTGTACAGTGGGCGGTCGCAGGTACGTACCTACCTACCCAACTATCATGTCCGTGTACATCTTCTATACCATACATCAGCTCGGCGTTTCTGTATAGCGATACATTGCCTCGCATTGGGGACTCTGTCGAATCAATTTGCCTTTGATTCCTCACTGTATGGCTTATTTTCGCGCTTTGCCTCTATCATATGCTGTTGTGTAATGCCATCGCAACGCGTGTGCGCGTAAGTATAGATGCCTCGGCCGCGCGGGCTGTGGATGTCGGAGAGGATCATTTTGTAACATTTGCCCTCGATCATCTTCATTTCGGTACCATTTTTAGTTCCCGGCGTGTAAAAATTAATTAAAAAAAAAAAGGACAAGAGAAAATGGCAAAGCAATTAACCGTCCGAGTGCATGGGCACTGTTTTGGCATCTCCCTCCCTCTTTCTCTGGCAAACGAAAAAGAAAGGAAAAAAAAAAATAGCCTTGGCAAAAAATGTGAATAACGTTAATCGCGAGGGAACGATTTTCAATCAACAGCTCGAAAAATGAAACGATCAAAACCGGCTGCGGGATAAATTCGCGCGCGGGCCGTTCGTGCGTGTGATCAAAAGTGATTTTAAGCCCAACGGCGTTTAAGCTTTGTTCAGCAGTTGCGGCGGATAGTATATGTATACCGAAGGCGCCCTCGCGAGGAGAAAAATTTTTACAACTCGAGAGAGGTGGACTCTTCTACCCCCCCTGCTCCTCGGAGTCGTTTGACTCGACGTGGAAGTAAGAGCGAGTTACTTGACGAGATAAAAAAAAAAAAAAAGACATCGAGTCTCTCGACGAGCCGCGCACGAGTGTATAATATGTGTGTACGAACGGAACGAGAGCTGCGAGAGCTAATGTAAAAATGACAAGGAAATATGACGAGAATTAACGTTGTACGAGCCCGCTCGGCTCACGGAGAACAAATACGATTTTTATTCAAAAAGTAAAAATAGTCTCGCCGAAACGATATGTACATGTACAGAACGAGACGAGGGAGCCCAAGCAAATGAATCATCGTGCCAATAAATAACAAAGATGACGACGAAAGAGCGGACGTTTCTGCCTCTGCCCTCCCGGTAAAGAGACGAAGAGAAAAAAGAAGTGAAATTTCATCTCCCAGCGGGAAATGCGGTGTAAAAGTTCATCGACGCTGCTGGCTCGTGAGCATATAAATATTATAAGCTTCGGCAGAGGCAGCGAAACGCGAGAGATTAGCATATATGTATATACACATATACAACTATACTTGTCACGTGGGAGAGACTGTTGATTCCTTCGCTTCGGGTCGAGAGGCCTCTTGTCAGCGATTTTTGCTCCGTTCCCCCTTTTTTCGCTCCGCTCGGAGGACCACTCGTAAAATCCGTGTATAGCTCGCCGTGCGAGGAGCCATCGATTTTTTTTTTCCTTCATGCTTCCTCGAGTGAGCGCTTCCTACTTCACGCCTTCGTTCCATTTGCTCAGGGATGCAAGCACCGCTGTAAACGATCTCCGTTTCCTTTTTCCCGGCCCAATCGGGAGCATAATCAAATGATCTCGTCGATATCGCTCCGCGCTGGCATTAAATCGGTAGTGACGATGAATTTCATATCGGTTGTTTGATTTTTTTCGTCTGTGCTCTAGTCTGGTTCTTTACTCGCTCTGTACACGTAAAAGTACGACTAGAGAGCTGTCTTGCCTCGTCAAAGTATATTAATATTAAGCTCGGCACCGTGATGTTTGCACATCTAGAATCGTTTTGTCCTTCTTTTCTGCCATACCTATATAACATACGCGTATAATCGCGACTTTTTTCGCAATAACTTTTAGTCGAAATCGCCAAGATAACGGTGAAACTTTCACTGCGTGCATATGTACGAGCGACAAAGCACAGGCAAAGTACTTGGTTGTTCTCTAAAACATCGACCAAACATAAGCGGTGTAAAGCCGTTTCATTGGGAGTCCTCCTCTACACTGCGTTGATAATTGTCCGTCGCATGGCGACAAAGAAAGAAAAACGGGGCTCGACTAGATAACACGTCCGCGAGCTCACCTCTCGCACGCGACTGACAACGAATAAATGGAATTTAATTCCTCCCTTCCTCCCTCTTTTCCTCGACTTTGAACTGCAGAGAGAAAGAAAAATTTGACGGCTCTTAAGGGAGAGGGAAAAAAGAGGAATAAAGCCGAGCAGGCGATCTCCCGGAGGAGTGTACACGGGGACCGAGGAGGAGGGAAAAAAAGACAAAGGAAACGCAAGGCTGGAGCGACACGAGTCGGGGGGGGGGACGGAGAGTAGGTAGCAACGTGGTGATTTGCTTTTCTGAAATTCACGACGGCCTCCTATACACTCCACGGGGGGAATTATTAATGCTATGCAGAGAGAGAGAGAGAGAGAATCTCCGCCACGCAGCAGCAGCACATGCAAAAGAACAGGAGGAGGAGGAAAAAGATAAAAGAGAGGCACTTGGAAATCCGGGCACACGACAGAAGAAGAGGGACCCACGCGGATCGCTTGGCACTATATAATGCTGATCCGTGAAACATCTTGTTAGCTTTGTGTATACACGCGCATCACCCACGAAAGGAAGAGCGATAATATTATATATACAACACGCCCCGACAGAGGATAAAAAATCCGCGCGCCTCGAAATTGATTTTTATTGATTGCGTGTAATCTTTTGTACCGCTCGCCCTCTCCTGTGTCTCGTACACTATCCATGTATGACGGACTATACTTGTGGAATATCTCCAAATGAAATCCCGATCGGATCTTGTTTTTTGTTTCTCCCCCCCCCCCCCTCCTCCGGTATAGGCGTACTCGCTTGCGTTTTCAATTATACTTGAGCTTATAGGCGTGGGATCCGGCGAAATATATGTGACAAACAAAAACCGACGAAAAAAAAAAAAAAAAAAAAAAAAAAATAGGGGGTAACTTTACGAGCAGTCCCTCCAACCCACCCCCACGTTTGGCGTCGTTCACAAATAACCCTTTTTTCCATTACAGAGCGGGGCTTCCGATCCCAGAAAACAATCAAACGGCCCGCGAAAGCTCTCTGCAGCGCGCCCCCATTAGAATACGTCACACTCGCCTACTCCCCCCCCACCCACCCGGTCTCTTTTTTTTCCCTCTTTTCCGCGTGTCCCTCCCGATTCGATCACATATATCTGTCAGAGATAAAGGGAGGCAGGAAAAAAAATAATTCCCCCCCCGCGTACCTACAATCTTTACGATCGATGATACATCTCTCCGTGATCTCTGGCTTTTCGATCGAGCACCACCTCCTCCACCTCCTTTTGTTCGTTTAATAAATATTGAAAAAAGAGTGGGTACTTTTCGATGCTGCACAAGAGCAAACGAGCTTCCATGTATATATAGCCATTGTTTGGCACGGCAATCGTACAAAATAGTTGGTTTTTTTTTTTTAATAAAGCAATTTGAAGGTAATGGCAAAGAAACCCTATAACGTTACCCTATCGGTTGCACCGGTGATCCACACAACTCCACTCACTGATGGTGACTAAACATCCGTGCCTGTACAAAGTTAAATACATGTATACCCATTTACCTGTGCCCAGTGCGGTCCGGCTCCGTTTCAATGAATGTCGTAAAGTTTCGCGATGAACCCGTTAATCCAAACAGCGGAGAAAACAATAAATAACAACTTCGGGGCGAACGACAAAGTTCAAATTAAAAACCGTAAACTACGTATACGTGCGCGTACGTGAAAAAACAAGGGAGAGATGGCGAGCGAGCTTTTTTCGGGGGCCACTCAAAAAAAAAAGCTCAAGGTTACAAGAGATGGAAGGGCGAGGGGGGGGGGTGAAGTACGGAGCGAGAAAAGGTAGAGATCGAGCGAGGGGGATAACACACACTCCCGGGCGATGTTATCGGGACGAGGGCGGATAAAAGGCTTCGCTCTCCTTTCAAAATCCTCTCTCTCTCTCTCTTGGGCACCCAAGAAGGATTGAAAAGATACGGGTGAGCCTGTATATAGACGCTGAAAAGAGAGGGACGGTATGGTGGTGGTGGTGACGGTGGCAGAGGAATGCGGTGACCGGCAGTAAGTGTCTGCAGCCTCTCCCTTTCATCCTTCCACTCCTTTTCCTGATGCTGGCACACATGACGCGAGGCCCCCCGCGGAGCCAAGCGCGTTAATTTACCCGTGACGTTGCAGCTGCACCGTAAAACTCGCTACCCCCTCACCCTTTCACGCACACCTATACCATGCACATTTATCTATAAATTGCACATTACGTGTATACCTACGAGTGCAGAGAAGTAGGTGTACGCCTCTTTGGAGGTTCGTATAAAAATTAAAGGCGGTGGTGTAGGTAGTAAATTTAATAAGCTTATATTATTTTCAAATAAAGAAAGTTTTCATCATATGAAGAAATCCTAATAATATTCAAGTCAAAAAAAATTTTTTTATCAACTATAATAATATATGTGCGTATCTGTCGAGTGGTAGACAGCGTGGCGTTCATTGACATCAATTTGTGTTACTTTATTCGAACGATACGTCATGTCCTCTGAGAATTCATCATTAACGCGTAGTTTGCTCCACCCGAAATCTTAGATAACCATCATCACGAACTAACAAAAGAACAATGAAAACTTGATAAGATGAGTACTAGAAGCCTGTATTTTAATCTAGAAATTCATTTTGTATTATCTTCGGTATGCGGAAGCGTGCATGTATAATTTGTATGTGAACGAATTATTTATCGTAAATCTAAATGTCTTATTAACATTTTTATACGCTCGAAAAAATACAGGATAAAAGTTTATCATAGGCGTTTTAAAATCAGCCAGATTAATTGTTCATCAGTTATTTAACCGATTGTATTATCATAGGAAAATTTAGAAATCTACAGTTTTCCTGCGTTCGTCGGTTCTAAAGAAAATTTGTCCATTTAATAGATGCGTTTGAGTTAAAATTTATTGACTCTGCCACTTCTAAAGCGTATAATTAAACCATTGAAATGCACTTTCTAAAAAATAAATATTTCAGCTGTTCACTGTAAACGTGTGATTGAAAAAATTAGATTTACAGTGATGATTTTGTTAATTCATATGGGAAAACGTTCGAAAAGTTTGTACACTGAGTTGTCTCTAATATAAACATTGATTTTATAATATTTATTATGCAACAAGCTAGTGCTCGTGAATTTTTATCAAAAAATAAATATATCAATAAATACAAAAAAAATGGTCCTTCGATCTAAGAAATAGATGTAGAAGGGAGTTGGTAATGTCAAATAATTGTATTTATTACATGAAGATGTACAAGAGATCCTATTGGTCTTAACTCTTGACAAACGGAACGTTTTCCTCGGCAATTGCTACAATTAATTTACAAAGAAATAAAGCTACGTAAAAAATTAGTCAAGTCAAAAAGAACGAATTCGAAGAATTTTATGATAAAATTGTGTTATATTTACGGTGTAGTATAGTATGACATACTACAAAACAGATTTCTTTTTCACAAAAACAGCTTTGTCATCCCTTTTAAATAGTACTAGAAACCGTGAGTTTCAATAATATTGTTAAAAACAACTTTATCTGTCAAGACTATCAAGGTAGACACATCGATGCTTCTTAAAGCTTAAAATTTTGTTTCGTGTGACATCATTTGAACTAAACTAAGTATTTTCCGAATAATTCATCGTTAATGAGTTCGAAAATTCGTATACAAAAAGTTCACTGTATGTGACTTCGTGATACCTAGAATCTTCCGAAACATCCTTCAAAGAACTAACAAAAGGAGAACGAAGTTGTGATAAGAGGAATCGAGGCACGCGTGCTTCTTATCTAGAAATCTATCGCAAAACAATTAGACGATATCCATGTGTGCACGTCTCAGAACTGGAGAATCAGATTTTCAAATTATAAATTTTCAAATCACATTATATCGAAAGAACATTTAAAAAGTCAAATTTGAAATCAGTTCGACAAAATCTTAAGAAATAACTGTTAAAAATCGCCGTATACACCACGATTGTAAGACATTTTACAGAAAAGCTTATTGTTAATCAGTACAACGTAATAAGTACTCATACGAGAAAGCAAAAAAAAAAAAAAAAAAGAAGAAAAAAAAAGAATTTCAGCATTGGAACAACTCAGGAAGAGTATCAGCTGAGGCTGTAACGCGAGAGCGCCAGCCGGCCGTGTANGGGGGGGGGAGTGTTTACCCGCGCAAATTATTTATCGCGCAGGGGGCACAAAGAGTAACGTTAATTGAATCCACGGCCGCTTCTTTTCGTCGTTACATATAAGCCTATGTATAATATATACGCGCGCGAGCGTTCGTCGATGATGTTTATTATCCGAGGAGGAGAAAAGAGTGGCTCTCTTTCTCTTTATATTTCTGGCATAGCGTGCTGACAGCATTTTTTTCCGACCGGCCAAATATCCGTTGGCGAGAGACGCGCACCGCGGGACGTCGTCACTCTCTAGGCTCATATTTTCTGCCGGTTAATAGTTTTTTACGCCCGACCCCGGGGCGAGCACATATAGTAAGGGGGGGGGGCTCCTTTTTTCCTCTTTCGCACGAAATAACGAGCCGGCGAATTTATATGCCCCGGGGGACTGTAACGTACGGGAATAAACGGCATTTCGCGGGACGTTGCCTAAATGATTTTCGTCCCGACGCGTTCGTTTTTTCGGAGGACTCTCCTCGGCAGGGACGCGCGGGTGAGCACCGAGGCGATGAGAAACCAAGTCAAGGCTGCGCCGATCAAGGACGGTGAGGTCCGCACCGATGGGCTCACCGGGCCGTAGGATACGTGCTTTATCACCAGCTCGAGTTTGGACAAAAAAATCACTTGGCCCGCGGGCTCTAACTCATCCTGCCTGTGTGTGTATTATATACCTCTCGTGTAACGAAAAGGCGCGAAGGAGACGGGGAAGAGGATTCGGGACACGAGACACCTGCGGAGAGCGCGACATAAAAAAACAAACAAACAAACAAACAAACAAACAATGACGCGACGTATTTATTGCGGCTTGTTATATTGCGTGAATTATGGCTTAATACGACGCTCCCGGCGTTGCTGCTGTCTATTCTGTTTTTTACGGAATTCCATATGGCCAAGGAGATTTCGTGAGACGTTATTTTTTTACCATTTCTAATGTACCTGTATATATGCAAAGTACATAATTACTATATGGAGGGGGGGGGGAGGGGCACCGAGAGAAAATTAATCCATGTTATCGCCTTACGGGGAAAACTATTGTCACGGAAAGCACAATTTTTTTTTCTTCCTACCCTACCAGCGGCGCGTGTAGCGATGAATTACGAAAAAAATGCAATCCCATGTAAAAAAAAGTAATAGGTCTACTTTTATCTCAACGAAATCAAGGTGCGCAGCAGAAGCGAGGTGCCGTTTGTGAGCGTCGATCCGAAGGTAGAGGGGAAAATATGTATAATGACGATGACGAGGAGCGGCGTGATTTTATCTGCGGCCACGTCAACCTGTCTTTAGGTTGTAAGCGGGGGTCATCATCTTGGCGGACGTGCTCCGTATGGTATGGATTCAAAGATTCACGCTTCCCTCCACCCCCCCCCCTGTATATACACCTTGACGTTTCGACTAAATGGATTTACGTGTGCGCGTGTGGATGTATATATGTAGATGTATATAAGTACGTGCGTGTACGGGTTTTCTGATTTTCAGGAGGCTAACCGATCTGTTCGCGCGCTAATCTGCCGCGTGTATCTCGGGCTTTTATGTCACGCATGCACGGCTCGCGCGATACGCTTCATCGGAATGGTTTTGATGCATCATTCGTTTGGATGTAATGTCCGATTTCAGTGGTCAAACTGTTACATCGGGGAGTGAGATCGTATCGCGATGGGTGCGTGTATTTGTATAGCGACCGTACGGTGCATTCCAACGAATCGAGAGCAAGTGCATGGTCCTTTTGAGAAAGTTCTTCTAAAAAGTTTAATTGGACAAAAGTAACACATGGTAAGACATGGGTATGGATACTTTTTCAATGTAATTTTTTGCTCAAAGTGTAATGCATTAAATGGGCCTAACTTTCTTTTTTTTTTCTTTTTTTTTTTTTTTCAATTTTCCTACTTACTTGTTCCAGAAAAAATAGTGCATTACGAAAAGAATTAAAAATAATATAAGTATATTTAAATATTTGATTTTAAATACTTTAATACCTTAAGTTTGTTGCAGTTGTCTGTCTGCTGGGAAAAAAAAATTTTTTTTCTCTTTGTATGGCATTGTAAATAGTGAAGAATGCGTTTGAAAATTCGGACGGAAATTGAGCCCATGTTTATACAATTATTTAAAATGCACCATGAGGATTGAATGACTTTTTTTTTCATATCTTCTCGAAGTTGATTCTGGTAACCAAATTGGCATTTTTTACAAAAGTGCATGTCCGTATTATTAACAATTTTTGGTATAGGTTCCTGGTAACGTAGTCTTTTTTTTTTTACGTAGGTATGCGTGTGAATTTAGGTATTCGTTGTAAAAAAAATTAAACTCAAGAATACATGTGTACATGTTATATAGTATATATCCACGCACTGAAAGTGGAAGGATGAGATGCTGAACTGGCGAAGATAACAACGAAGCCGATGACAGCAACGATGATTTAGCGGCCTGCCTATTCTTCAAAACTGGCTCCCTCCCTCTCTCGTTTTTTTTCTTTTTCTTTCACGTACCTATGGACCCCTGTGGACTCTCTCTCTCTCTCTCTCTCTCTCTCTCTCTCTGCTTTATGGTAGTATTTATAATTATAATCGAAAAAAGGAGGAGGAGGGGGTGGCCTCCTGGGTTCTTTTCTTTACCTTCCTCGAAACGGCGTTTCGTCGCTCCTTTTAAATATCAAAAATAACGAGCGGCCGTGTGGATGTCGTGATTTTTATTGGGACGAGATACTGCTGGGATGAAAATGGTCATTGTGCGCGTATGCCTGCGAGGACGGGAGAGCGATGAGAAAAGACAGCGTGGACTTGAGTTTCTTGTTTCCATACCAGACGTGCCAGTCATGCGTTCTTTTTTTTTTTTTTTTTTTTTTAGATAAACGTTTTGATGCGTTAAGATTTTTTTTTTGTAACGATTTGTTGAAATACGTTTAATAAAATACCAAAGAAAAATGTGCAGGAAAAAGAGTTTCTTTGGAACTAACATTTTAATCTGCTGACTATCTTAATTACAAATTACATTGATTAAATCTTTAAAAAAAGATCTATATCAGTAAAATTTTTTTTCAATTTCCCAACGACAAAGCTTTTGGGGATGATGAATTACTGCATCTTAAGAATTTCAAAAATTAATTTCATAAAAATTTCAATTTGTTATTTTGAAAGGGAGATTACAAAAGTCGTAAAGACCACAAATAAATCTATTTTCACTCGCAAGAAAACACATAATGTAGTTTTTATTCATTGACCTACATATTTTTCAATAGGTCTCAGACATATGACTAACGACTTCTTAGGATTCATTAATATATTTAATCGTTGTGGTACACAAATATTTACTTGAACTTCTGTCAATAAATGAAAATAAAACAATCAATTTTGTAAGATTTTCGTTCAGTTGGCTATATATACATACATATATGTGTGTATATATATATATATAAAGCCTATGTATAATATNATATGAGTTAAAGTAATCGTTTAGGTGAAATGCGGATTCGAGTTCTAGGTTGATGAACTCAAAAAAATTCATTCAGAGTATTTTCAGGCTGGAATTAATTATATATTAATAATAATTCATTTTTCAATATAAATTTTGAACAGTAATTGTCTACGTCGATGAATGGAATGGCGTTATCTATATTATGTTGTTGTGTACAAAAATATATCTTAATGCATATGTAAAGAATGCAACTATGTTATCGGCATGAAACTTACATGAAGAATTTTATCTGCGTTCCGACCAGTAATCGATTTTTAAATAGCTCACAAGTGTGTTACTGTTTTTTTATGTACATTGTTGTTTTTATTTTTCTTCTATTGTATTCACGCATTATCTGTTTGAATGAAGTTCCTGAAGTCGTTAGTACTGATAAGATTTGGGAAAATGATTTTACTATCTCGTGCTTCAAAGCATAATAACAGTGGAAAGTTTTGGACGATTACGTCGTCCATTGACCTCGTATACTGTGTTTCATACTTATTTATAGAAAAAATTAATAAAATCACATTTTTAAACGATCTTATGTTTTGCATAAACATTAACTTTTCGTTAAGTTTATTTTTTCTAATTCAAAACACATGGTGATAGGTAAACTTTTATATAGCATTTCCAAAACAATGGTTATGAATGTATTTCTCAAGTTAATGAAAAAATTTCGACTGTAATAATTTGTAGCACTTCATCTTCAATATTAATATTATGATATGTTTTGCTCTAAGTTTCAAAACGCTGAAAAACTGTTCATGGGCAAATTTTTTTTTTTTCACTCACACAAAAAAATTTTATTTGTGAGAAAATGTATTTTTTGTTTTGCAAGAATAGTCACTTTTAGGATGATTAACTTTAACTACTCCGTACTGATAAAATATGACAAAATATTAGATGAGAAAATCGATGTTTTCCAGTTAACACGGATAGCATCGCGTACGAGTTCATATTTTTGGTAAAACTACATTATTGTTTGTATAAAAATACAAGAAGAAATTATGCCCATGGTAGTAGAAATGTTTATTGAATATAACAGCTATAAATAAAGTATTATGCACAAATATTATGAATAATGCCAAAGTTGATAACTATGAAGGATGGCTCATCACTTCTAAACGAAACCGCGGACGTAAGAGAACTAATGAGCTCTAGGATTGTGTTGTTATGAAACATTCTATTACATTATCATCACAAATAAGTCATGATGTTATTATTTTTTTAAACTGATATTTCCACATGATAAACGACAAAAAAAAAAAAAAACTTTTGGCTCCGATGGACCGTAGATGATGAGAAAATTTTACAACTCGCGAGTATTTAGCTTTTTAAAACATTTTAACTTGTCAGCTTGATTATTAATTTTTCTCATTCGTAACGAGCCGGACTTGAGAGTATTTGAAGATGCTGGTCAGTGGAAACAATTGTCCAGCGTCAAGTCAGGTGCTAAGAGTGACTTGCTGGCGTAAGAGAAAAACAATTAATTAGAAGATGAATTTGCAAGAAGAAGGACAATGCGTTCCTTCGATTTATCCCCATCCCCACCAAACTTGAGATCTTCAGCCAACATCATTACACCACAGTGACTTCATTTTCCTTATGAACATAGGAATTCCTGAGATGCCAGACACTATATAAATTGAGCCAAATGGAGGTGAATTTCAGCATTGTCTACGTTTGCCTCTTGGTTTGTCGCGATCGGAAACATTCAGTAAGATGAACATTGCACTCGTGGTCGGTCTGCTGTCCTTGTTTTTCGCGCTTGCATCTTCAGGCCTGCTGTGGCACCCTGTCCGCTTTTGCATGGACGTTGACGATGATGCACTCAACGCGGAATTCGCCCGCCAAGCCTTTCAACTGCCTGCCGATGCTGGTGACTTTGACGTGAGTACATATAATTACTCTATGGTCCTACATTCATGTGTTTTCGGTTGATTTTGTGCACAATACGACATTGTACTCGTATAATTACACGATACCACGTTTTAATAAAAAAAAAAAAAAACGTACAGTACCTACACTTTTTTTTATTCCCGTGGTAATCATTGCACTTCGTTTTTCGTTAGAGAAGAGAATTATACTACCGAGTAAGACATGGATCAAGTTGGGCTGACAGTCATTGCCGAAAGTGGCTTAACGCCGATGAATATTACAGAAGAATGAATTGGGGCATCAGCGAGTTGCAGTTCGATTAAGGTAATTTTACACATGTAATAGTAATTTTGAAAAATTTGTAGCCTAATCTGCTACTCAATTACCCTTAGACTTACCTAGTTTTGAAAAACTTGGAATTGCAAGGGCAGATATCAAAAATGACCGTTGGGTTTATTTAAAGTAACAATTTAACTTTTAAACCAGGATGAATTTTGTAAAAAATAATTGCTAAGAAAATAAAACATTTTATTTGCACGAGATATTTTGCGAAACGCAATATTGAGGCAGTTTTATGTGTAGAAATACTAATTTCTGTCCGAAAAATAATAATAAATGTTCTAGGTATACTAGAAGAATCTACAAAACGACTTGCTGGGCTTACCACTTTGGCATAAATTACACCTAAATGGAAAAAAATGTTACTGAACATTGTATTTATCTTGGCGTTGGTCAATTAATCAATAAATATCGAATTTTAAGAATTAAAAGTGTAAATCCTTTAAAGTAAGTCATGTGACTCAATTAGTTCTCCAATTTGATGTACTTATTGAAGTTTGATTTTTTTGTAAAGTATATTTTTTGAACCACACTATAGACACACGTCTATTTCCATTTGATCCACACAAATTCAATTTCCATTTCCACTCTGCATATTAATCATACATACATTGATATGTTGTTAAGTACTAAGTTAAATCGCAATGGTCAAAATATCATCAAGGAGCACGAATCTGACCATTATGTTATGCATGGTCAACTTTACTTGAGATCAATAGCTTTCATTTGGAATATTTAATGTTTTTACCTCTTCAAACTCATATTTAAAAGTCATAAAGTGTATTAGTTTCAACATTTAGCGATTCTACATGAGCTTTGCTGAAAATGTACTTATATTAGAATTGTGTTTTATGGCGTGGAGTATTGTAATTTTCAGTGAAGCGCGCAACGTTCAATGGCATAGTTGACATGAAAATTTGACTTGGTGTTAAAAACAATGGAAATACGCATAAGTTGCCCGCGTAAAATCCTTATCTTTGCAGCCGCTAATTCATCATTTATGGTGATTACTTCGATTTTATTGAAATTGAAACTGAAATTGAAATTCTCAAGATGATGGGAAATTAATAACCGCGAACAGACCGTTACTGTTAAGCAACATAGAAGCAGTAATATTCGCTGAAATAGATAAGAGAAATTAAAATGGAAAAATAAAAACATTTATATCCATAAGTAAAATAGACCAAAAAATAAACGTTAAAAGAAACTAAACAGTTGTTTGTCAAAAGAATGTAGCGAAAAAACAATCAATCGAATTGCAGTAAAACAAATCACGTTGTACAATAAAAACACGCACGACTTTCGACCATAAAATCGTTTTGTTTTGCAGCCGTAAAATCGACGTTTATTAAAATGACTTTGATTTTATTGTAATTGAAATGCAAAATGAAGAAAGTAACGAATGTGCGTATATAAATCGAGTTCAACGAATCGACATTACGTACTATCGCTAGCGTTTGTCATGACGTTTGATCACAATTGAGTAAGATGAAAACCGCGTACGGTTTGTTGTGCTTGTTTTTCGCGCTAGCCGCATCGAAAGAGGGATCACATCCTCGCTTCCCACGGATTGTTAACGATCCACTGGATCCATTGGAAACCAGATCCAGGATGGAAACCTTCACCAAATTGTGTGAACAAGTGGGCACCGGACTGTAATTACGAGTGGAAACCGTCGCCAAAGTGGAGTCTAAACCAGACCCAAATTGGAAACCCCAACCGGAATGGCGACCGGAACCAGAGTGGCGACCAGAGCCATGGCTACCGGAACCATGGAGACCGGAACATTGGCAACCAGAACCATGGATACCGGAACCAGAACCATGGGGACCGGAACATTGGCAACCAGAACCATGGATACCGGAACCAGAACCATGGAGACCGGAACATTGACAACCAGAACCATGGAGACCGGAACCATGGGGACTGGATATATCGTGACTAGAACCAGAGCGACAATAACCTCACAATAATTGACATTACACCGTATACAAACAGTTTAAAGATACCCGTATCGTTGAGGCAGATGAAGTATTGTCAAATTCAGGGCACAAATATTAGTAACAATTACTTATATTGCCTATGATTTGTAAATTGAGTTTAAAATCTGTTTTAGAAATAGAAAGAGAAGTAGTTGTTGAGTTCTCGATTTTTTTTTCCTTGATAAATTGAAGGATTCCCAATAAGAAAGTCATTAATGAGTTTTCGTAAAGTTAAATACCTAAAAATAAGTTGTTAATACAGGTTGAGTTGAGATAAAATGGAAAATAGGCGATGGTCGATGATAATTATTGGTCCTTTATAAAACAACGACGTGTATTTGACCGCGACACCAGTTTGTCAGCAGAGATGCGACAAAACGATTCCAATAGACCACATCCGTTTTCTCTTGTCCCTTTAGTAAATGTTTCCATCACTACCCTGTACATGCACAAGCCAATGGGCATCTGTTGAGCATCTCATGGTGTATCAAAAACCCTTACCCTCGAGCTCAAGTTACACACTTGTCGGGAGTGCCGTGTATGTATGGGCGAGTGCGATGTCGATAAGTGTCCTTACGATGGGAAAAGTCGAGAATACAAACATACGTACAAAACTATGCAACATGAGTTTTTTAAACTGCAAAAGGACAAAAGAAGATATGGGTCAGCTGAGAACTGCCATGTGCACCCGCATATTTTGCCTTGTTTGTGGCTCTCTATTGTCAATTTATAGTTTACCTTGAAGAAGTGTCATGGTCGTCCAAGGTCTTTCCCAGGGTAATAAAGTCTTGTGTGCTTAAATGCACACTTTGACCTATAAGACGGGAAAATTAATAGTCACCCTATTTTATTTCACTTTGTACCAGGTATACACTCATTATCAAACGAATAGCCTTCATTTGTACGAACGATATTTGCTCACTCGAAACGGGTAACAGGTTGATAATCAAGAATGGGATATACCTATACTCGTGTGCAACAGCTGTCGCGCAAAATCTCAATTCGCGCGAACAAATACGTAAACGTATGAACCGCAAAAAGCTTATACATCTACAACATATCAAATGTGTACTCGAATGGCTGCACCGGAGGCGCGCGGTTAAATAAGCGAGTGTTTTTCAATAAATAGCCGAGAGTCCGCGAGACTGAAAATATATAAATATATATAACATCGCCATATTATCCCTTACCTTATGTATAAAAAATAAAAAAAAAAAAAGGCCGCTACGTATGTATATATACACACTCGTTAATCGACCTATCCATCAGGACAGTCGGAGAGTGCATGCACGCATGCTTATAATATATACCGGGGGTAATGAGCAAGCGGGGGGTCACTCTCGTCCAAAGCGAATGCGTTAATTGAAAATTCTCCTCCCTTTTTTTCAACACATACACATATGTTCATAATGTATACGTGTACGCGGCTCCGATGGATGGGGATACTTTTATAAACATATTATAAACGCGTACAAAAAGCGATGCGTGCAGCGATGCGCAATAAAAAAGATGCCCCGGCAGGTTGAGAATCTTCTTTGCTCCATATTATACGCGCGGAGGGAAGGTATAGCGCGCTGTTATCGCGCCGATGTATGCCAAATATTAAATTATTGCATCACCGTGTGTTTCTGACTATATATATATATATGTACACCCATCAAGGACCCAAGAATTCGTTAGCACCCTCGTTGCGCTGATGTTTCGTCTCTCTTTTCTTTTCGACACATAGGAAAAACCGGGTCAACCAACACTTATACCCATAATTTTAGATTATATCCTAATACAGCCTAAAAAACCTTGGAATAGCAGAGCCGTGCATCCCGCCCCTGTCCGACCAATTACTCGGCTCTATACGTTGTACATAAGTAAACGAGTTTGCGTACTCCTTGCACACACAATATTATTCCACAAAAGGAATAAGGCGAGTAAAGAACACACACGACTGTATAACCACCACCGACACAAGTCGAATTATCGAGCTGAGCAAAAGCATTGCTATAACAAAGGAGCGGTACAACGCGGGGACAGCCCTAAGTTCCCATGTATAACACGAGAGAGCACAATCACTGCATTTTTAACATCAGCGACTTTATAAAGTAAAATTTAAGAGGGCATGGGGCGGGGAATTTAAAGAATCTTTGCTTCGTATTTAAAGAATATACGAGGACATATAAGTATACACACGCAGCAGCGGCAGCGCGGTGTAGTCTCGGAAGCGCGGATTATAATCCCCCGCGATAAATAGTATGCCCCAGGGCTCTCTCTCTCTCGCAGGCTCATTTGTCGCCTCGATAATTATAAGGAGGTGTTATGGGAGCGCAGAGAGAAGCCTTCCCAAAGCCCCCCCGAGAAGGGAAAGGAGCATCTTTATGCGCGTTCTCGGTATATATATATACGGGACGCCACGCGGGGCGCCATATACGCGCAAACTGACCGTACCTTTTTTTTTTTTTTTTTTTTTTTCCTCCTCGAGCTGCAGCTTATGTGGCTCTACGGACTATAAAGATTCCTTCTCGTTCTGGACGAGCGGGTATACACCAGCAGCAGTTTCGTCCGGCGCTTGCAGCTTCCAACCCCCTCCCCACCCCTCCCCCTCTCTCGCATTCTTTATTTGCCCGTGTTGCTTAAATTTTCACTTAATTATCAGCGCGAGCCTTCTTCTTTGCCTCGTTTTTTCTCGTTTCTTCAGCTCTTTGCTGCACCAAAGGTATATGTATATGTATTTATACTTGATTGCATTCGCTCGTATGATTATTGTATACCTTTTTTCTTCAACGGGCATACACGTATAGATATACATTTAAAAGTCGAACGGGTGACTATGCACTCGGGGGACACCGGATCGCCCTACTAATTATATATCAACCTGTAGTTGTGTGTGCCATGTGTGTATATTAATACGTGCAATTAAGCTCTGGGAACCCGAAAAATCCTAAATTATGCGTATGAGCGCGAATTAGCCCAGCCTCTTTGAATAACCGGGGGAAGAAAAAAATTGCGGTATCTCCTCGAATGAGACAAGAAAAAAAAAAAAAAAAAAAAAAAAAAAAAAAAAAAAAAAAAAAAAAAAAAAAAAAAAAAAAAAAGGTTTCTCCACGCCTGCGTTTATAAATTTTTCCTCGCCGGGCACAGGTTATACTTTGTTCGCGGGCACGTAAATGACGGTTCTCCCGGTCTTTCCCATTAATTGCACTTCAGCGATCTTTACGAGAGGCAGGGAAGTAAAATTCCTCTCCGGTGAACTGGTGTTCCTATTAGCTGGCTGAGTTACGGCGCGAAAACTCGCATCTGTTTATTCATTAATCTTTCGCTCTTTCGCATGAATTGCACGGGGTGGAAAAAAAAAAAAAAAAAAAAAGGGCTTACTCACAGCTTCTGCAAGGTGGTCCCTCGGTGACGAATGCGAAGTAACCTGAGCAAATTTCACATGTACGTATGTATACGCGAGGCGTCCCCTAAATATACATGGATTCTTTTTTATTTCATTCGGCGGGCACAGGCGACATTCCCACGTATAAATGTATACATAGGGAGGAATCGGTTGGTGTACCCTCTAATAACTCGGAAAAATCCCCATTTCCGATCATTGAAACATTCATTTCCAGACATCAGCCACGCAAACGCGTTACCAATTCATCCTACCGTCGATCACTTTGGACTCCAATATCCGCCGCTCGAATAAGACCGTGCGCAGGAAGCGGACGAAAAAAAATAAAAGTCCCACACAGGAGTAACCTCTTGAATGATGGAAAAGCTCCTGGTTGGGCAATTGGAAAAATCAGCCATGGGGGGAGAGGGAGCAGAAACTCTCGACTCGCGTAATAATTGATTCGGGCGACTAATCGAAAACTAATTACGCGAAACTCGATTCCGCGCTCGTACGTATACGCGAGTCGCTTATCTCTCGCCAGCTTCTCTGAATAATCGAACGAATTTTCTCGTCTGCCGCGGGAACATCAGGAGCGAGGGGGTATTGGGTACACGGAAAGAGAGGCACGGGTGAAATTAATACCCGCGCAGCCGAGCCGGTGTGTTATTAATTATGAGCATACGGTGGCGCTGCTCCGTATACGGCGTGTGCTTGGCTGTGTGAGGGATACCTGCCTTTAATTTACATGCATGAATAATAAAGGCTCGAGCGTGTGCAGCCTCCTCCTTTTCTATACACCTCTTCTCGGGCACACGTTCCTACGATTCGATAACCGTAGCTCGATAGATATACGTTACGAAATAACGAGTCAAGTGGGCCGGGGGGGGGACTACAACCCCCGATTTTTCTCGATTCGTTCGTCCCGAGTGTGATTAATTCTCGGGTTTGTCGCTGTTACGGTGATTATTTGTCTGACGAGTTTGATTATTCATCGGCAGCTCACGTCGGGAGTGTACAGGTATCGTTGATCGATTGTCCGGAGCAACTCTGTATTTGTAGTGTGGAAGAATCAGCAGATAATTCCTATGAAATCGCGGAAATTCCTTTTAATCCCAACAAATTTCCAACGCTAGTTCTTTAGATGCATGCAATAAGTTACAATAATTTTCTCTTACTCTCGTAAATTTCTGCAGAGGTACCAAAAAAATGGCCAAAATGTATTTTTTTTTCGTCTTGAAGACAAAACGAACCCAAATCGTTTGGGCCGTTTTTTCGCAAATCGCAAAAAATTGCCATTTTTGGCCAATAACTCCCGAGCTTTGAAAGTAATTTATTCCATTTTCGACGGAACAAAAAACGAAATGTCCTTCCGGATTTCCTCGAATGAAAATGCAGAGAATAACAAACCAAACGATAAATCGATAAAACTAATTGTCATGTAAAAACGTCGAGTACACACGAGGTTGACTTTCAAGTGAATACGGGCACCATTGTTAACTGTAAATATATGGATATAAAACATCCACTACTTGCACCCCATACTTTTCTGTCGAGTAAATTTGAAACGAAGAAACAAATGAAAAGCTCGAGCAACGGGCGAGATGTAAATGCCCCTGTTTCGGATGTATAAACCAACACGGTGGCGTGCAAACGCGTCAGAGATGGCTTCCGGCAGCTTCCCTCCGGAGATATACTCGGAAAACGGACCTCTCGCGCGGAAAAGCTTTTTAGCGACAGCGCGAGGGGTACATCCCGCGGGAGTATGCGCAGCCACCCTGTTGTCCTCCCTCTCTTCCCGCGTCGCGTGTTTCGTTTCGATCGCTAGTGTGTCCCCACCCTCTCGTTTTGCGCGGAGCTTTTTGTCCGTATACCTAAACGTGAGAGTCAGCCGCGCAAGCTTCTGTCGAACAAGCTCGTGTAGGTGTGTGTCTGTGTGTGCGGTGCGGAGAACAACCGAGTTATTGGCGCGACGCGTCGAGGAGGAGACGGGATTTACTTTTGGGGGGGCAAAAGGTGACAGGCTGGTTTTACTTGTTAATTCGATTCTACGCGCGGGTTTACGTGATGCTTCGCTCCCACCCACGAAATTGGAAAAGCCACGTGGTTGCATTGGCAAATGCATTTGTTGCAAAAAGAGTAAGAAACCTTTCATACCAAGGATAAAAAGCTTGAAAAAGCTCCTTTTGGGGAATTTGGGCCCGAAAAACGCACACCCGACCCCAATAGTATAGAGGCGAAGACGCGACCTTATCGTTTTGTTCGTTTAGCGAAAAAACAACCGCATGGGGGCTTTTTCGAACGGAAACCAGTTACAAAAATGATTAAAAATTAAATCTCACGATCAATCAAAATGGCACGATTGGCCCATTGTACAATGACTCATGGGGTAAATCAAGGAGCAATCCTTACAACCTATATGTATGTGTATGACCCTGAGCGGCAAAATTGAGATTGTACCCTTACTGGTTGGGTGTTGGGGAGATTTTCTCATTTATTTTCGGTTGATGCGTGTCTATTTCAAGCGTTGACCGAATGGTTAACGGTTTGTATGGTCATCCCCTTACTACATCGAGAGCCAATTTAATGCTTGTCAACGACAAGTTATCAAGTAAGTATACACACGCATGTAAGGCTCAAATACAATGTTTGACATGTAATAAGTACATTTTTGTATCATTCCGCACCGTAATGAAATTATCCTTTAAAACGTTGAAAATCAGTTTTGCCATTAAGTTGAAATCAAGACTATACATGTACGAGAACTACGCAACTAACGACCGAGACATGCAAGACCTAAGTATTTACTCGAGCTTTTTCGAGATCAACGCAAGACCGTTGTATGGACCCCCCACTCGCTAATCTCGACTCTCGTAAATGTATATACACGTATAGTTTCGTTCAGCCCCTGCGTACCGATCGTCTCCTCGGTGGCGTATAGAGGGGCGCGGATAGAGACAATATCGTTGGAGCAAAAGAGGAGGAAGGGGGTAGGAGCTACGTGCACATACACGCCACGTCGCTCGACAAAAGAGTAGGGGTCGTAGGAGAGAAGTACGGGGGATGGAGAGGGCGATCGGGCGCCGGAGCGTGTAATTGAGTCCCGGTGCGGGCGACCGGCGCGATCGCTACTTTATCGACCCGGACTACGCCACCCCCACCCTATATAAGCTAGCTGGGAGCAAACTCGCTTTTTATACATATATATATATGTATATATAGTCAAGGGTTTGCTCGGCGCGCACAAAAGCTCGTCGGCTCTTAACTTTGGCTACGTGCCGATGTGCCGCAGTGTGCAGCTCCCGACTCTTGCGCGCAAGGATACTGACTTTGGTCTCGCCTTTACGCGCCCGTAACTTTATTAGCGAGAGAATCTCTTGCTGCCTCCCCCCTCTCTTGGTTGCTGAACTGTCGGTTCGTGACGAAAGCCAGGCTTGCTTTTTTTCTTACGAAAACGATGCCGGTCGAATTGCATCCTGTACATCCGATCGTTAAGGAAAATGGGGAGTTTTTTTTCTCCGGTTCGACAGTGTACAGCTTATCTCCATGTTCCAAACATAGCGCGTGCCAGAAGCGGAAGACATAAAAAAAAAAAAAAAAAAAAAAAAAAAAACAGTACCTATCTGTCCGCGAGTCGCGTGTCTGGCATGAAAGGGAAGGGGTGGGCACGAGTGCCGATTGCGCGCGATAGAGAAATGATTTGATTAAAATGTAAAGGAGCATCGGCACCGGTCTTTTACTTCTTGTGTTTGCGCATTTCACGGTCTGCTTGTATGAAAAAAAAAAAAACAAAAAAAAAACTAGGAGTCAGACAGATGGTAGGTAGTCGGCCGCACTCAATGG
The DNA here is from genome assembly GCF_000648655.2 of Copidosoma floridanum. The sequence continues at coordinate 1,343,495 of NW_019379587.1, forward strand.
CCTGAGAAATTGGATCGCGTTTTAACTCCCTTGCGCCACCCTCCGTCGTTCACCAGCCTACGTCGCTCCGTCGGGGCATTAGGATTCGGGAGAAAAAAACGGAGAGAGAGAGAGAGCCATAGAGATTACGGAGGAGCTACCTTATACTTACCCCTTTTTTTTTTTTTTGTTTCTTTATATTGTCCCCGCCTCGCGCTTTCTCCCTCGCTCGTTTCTTCGCCGCGAAAAGGACCTGCCTTCTTTCGGTTTTTATTATTTCCGAGGGTGGTGGAACCCCCCCCCCCCGTTTTTATGGTCGCTCCAGACGTGCCCCAGCCATGAATTTATCGAAATGTTTTCGGTGTTCCCTTGCGAGTTTGCCTCTGCGCTGTACATTTATTAATATCACCTTTCTTTTTTTTCCTTGTTTACTCCTGCCGTTCGACATTATACTCTCTTCCGCTTTTTCTTTTTGACGCATCTGCTGTCACGTACGCCACCTCAAAAGGACGACGTTTCGCCTTCGTCACCCGCGAACATTTAAGTAAGAATTTTCATCAAGTGGCTTTCACCGTCATGCTTTTTGGGTCGTGATTTGTTTTTTTTTCTGCACACCTTAAAATAAGCACTCAAATAATAATATTCAATACACACGCGCGTAAGTTATATATCGTACAAGGCAAACTCTGGGGAAAACTTTCGTGCCTCTCTATTGTATGGTTACAAGGAGGAACGTTTTACCAAAAGATAAAAAGAAGACACTCGTACGAGCGCAGTTGTACACGGAGCGACGAAACGCAACGAAATCAGATTAGAAAAACCAGTCGCTAATACATCATAAGCGCGAGGGCGCGCGCATCATGTGAAAAAACACACACGACATACACGCATGGGTATATACATGCCAACAAGGCCCAAACGCTCGAGAAGCCGCGTCTGCGTTTTCAGATACAAGAGCCAGATAACCGAGACACGAGAGAGAGAGAGAGAGAGACGGCAGAGGCGCTCGCACCGAAAAAACAGAAGCGCGTGTTTTTTCTCGACCAAAAGACCACACCGCCGTGCCCCTTTCTCTCTCTGTGTTCCGAGATAATCGGCACTTACGGAAGACGAATGCCCTCGAGCCGAGATGCACATGCTTAATACGATCATTTATCGCGCGCGCACCGACTCGGATGATGCACCACCACCAGCATCAATATAAATACACCCCCTCTGCGTCACAATATAATATCACGGGCGCACGCCCGCGGTGCATACATCACATATATACATGTACATATGTATGCGCTTTACTATTTGTAGTCATGTGTGCGCTTAGATTGTCGTTATTCGGGAACTCTCGACGCGGCTGGATATCGAAGGAGACGTGGAGAAGGACGACGAGGTGATTACGGTGATTGACAACTGGCTCGCTGCTCATTGTGGCTCGTATATACAACATACATGTGTAGGAGGGGGGGGGGGGGGTTTCGCTTTGGTTTCTTTATTTTCTCGGGGTGAAAAATTACATTCCGAAATTTCGTTATTTATTAAGCAACGCCTCCGTATAGTTTGGACACTGTGCGCATATATTTTCTTTTTCTCTTTTTCTGATCGCTATCTCTCTAGTCCGAAAACTCGATTCCCGTGTATATGCACGAAAAGGCAGCAAAAAGCGCCGTGATCCCATAAATATAAGACTACGATTTTTTTTGTTGCTGTCCCCCTCTCCCCCCCCCCCTTGAAAAGAAGCACCCAAGAACGCGTCACATATTTCCCGCGTCTCGAATATCTCTGGTTTTTTTGTTGTATGCACCCACCTGGACACGCTCATTCGCGAAAATAAACGCATAAATTTCAGGTGGCGCGAGAAAAATGCGCGCACGGTAGCGTCAGGCGCGCCAGCGATATCAACCCTTTTATTATATGTGCAGAATATCACACAAAGCGCTCTGCGCCACGCGACGAAATTTATTGCCCCGCCGAGCCCAAGTCCTGGACGTGTATGTATAAAAAAAGCAAGGAAACACAAAAAAAAAAAAAAAAAAAAGGCGAAGGACAAAAAGCAAACATCCGAATATCATTCACGCGCGTATTGAGCACGGGGTGCAATTTCGGAGTATCTCTTTTCCTCCGATTTTCCCCGACCGTCTGTACACAATGAAAACGGCCCGCCGCTGTATACGTGGGGCGATTAGACCCCGAAGCTTTTTTTCTCTTTGTCTCGTCCTCTACGGGGTTGTGGCGTGTACGTCGTTTGAGCACGCATATATATGTATATGTGTACAGGCACAAGTTAGGCACGTGAGCATCGTTTTGCGGTCGGATGAGGCGAGCCCAATTTGTTGATTAAACAACAAGAAAATTGAGAGGGAGGGAGTATGTATGTATACACGGGTGGAATCGTGATCGAGGACCGTTGTTCTATTTCTTGGGCTCCTTGGTTTATCGAGCGCGCGCCGGGTGCCGCGTTGTTTTTACGATCGCGCTATCGAGCCGGGGCTTTTAACGGGATCGAAAACAAAGCAATTATTACGCGCGGTGCTTTCGACGAACGAGCTTTTGCCGGAGCTTTCGGTATTTGCGTTACTGTTGTATGTACAAAGGTTCATTTTTTTTTTTTTTTTTTTTTTTTTTTCATATGTACGTACAAATGGTAATTGAATGGCTAAGTGTATTTCCACAACAAAACGCTTCGGCAACGGGGTTTTAAAACGTAAATGTAAAACACAGATGTTGTGACTTTTGTTATTCGGGCCGTAATACACAGCCGCGGGGTAAGTTACGGCGCGTGATATCCGTACGAAACTGTTTTCGATATTTGAGATTTTCCAAACTTCATCTCGTCCCCCCGTTTCACGGCCAACCCGGCGTTTTTCCGTAAAGCCATTTCTGGCTTCTGTGTACGCTTGATACCCATCACATGTACGAGGATTTCGTCTCCCCTTTTTACATACATCAGAGGCGTTTTTCCAATCCGATCTTTCTGGAACTAATGCAAAATACGTTGTATTGTATCAAATGGATTTTCTTTTGACGTAAGTACTTGTGTTATACATGCAAATGTCCATCCGTGGAACAAGTTGGCTTTAAACGGTAAATTTGTGTATAGTTTTATCAATTGTTCAAGTCTATACCATCGTGTGAAGGTCGTTTGCATACAAAAGAAAAAAATACTCTCAAAATCTCTAGAAGGAGAATTTTTAAATGATAAAAAAATGTGCCATATTCCAACGATATACATTTCTACCTTGAAACAATAAACTACTCAATTTAATTGTTAGTATAGGATCGTGAGCATGGGTTTATAAATTTTACCACTCGTGCATGTAAAAGCATCGTTAAAAGTGGTAAGAAAAAAAAAAAAAAAAACCACCACCCTCATAGACGATGAGATGGACTCCAATACAACGACAGCAGGCAGATATTGAAGGAAAAATCAACAATTATAGGCCCTCGGGGGGGAATAATCGTACGCCAAACATTTGTTTCGGCCCACGTCGTATATGGCTGTATATTACTTACCCTGAAAATTTACATCATCGAAAGTTGACATCCATCGAGTTGGCGGACACGATAATCGGCGACTACTTTATGAAATGGTCCCCTATTTGCTTTACATCACCTAATAGCATGCACGGACGTATTATATACCCATACCGGTAAAGTACCTATCGACCGTATTAGGTCATCGTTTCGTGATCGGACGTGTATTGGCACACATCACGATACAAAGGCATTATCGAAATGAAAAAAAAGGGGGGGGGAGAAACAATTGGTCTGTGGTAATATTTCCCGGAAATTATTCCCCGTTGAGATGCAAAAGCGCGCGGTTGAGGGTTTGATGTGAAATTTCATAGATTAGATGTAATATACATATACAGGAGAGTTTAGGGACATTGAGTGGGGTTTATCAAAAGGTGTATATATATATACTATCGCGCGTGTATACATAGGTATATGCATGTGCAAGGAGCGAGTTTTACGTCCACGCGGCGTTTACGAGCGAGTAAAAACAGCGGATGTGGGAGTGTAGACGCGAAAACCTACCAGTACAAATTGCTGATACGCGAATGCAGCGCGTGTACTGACATTCGTGTTTATCCGAGCTCGTGTACACAAATATATACATGTAAGCATGCATAAACAGGGAGAGAGCGGAGGGGGTACAGGAGTGGATGGAGGGTAGCGGAATTTTGTTATAAATTACGAGAGAGAGAGAGAGAGGCAAAAACGCGAGTTTGTGGAAAGTGCACGCAAGGGCGTACAAGATGATAATAACAGTGATAATAATAACAATAATAGCGGGGAATATTGCGAGCAAGCGAGTGTATATTGTTCAAGTGGTACACGTGCAATCTGCAAAAGAGGTATGTTCTTTTTATTTTTCATACGAACTGAAATTGCGTTGTATGGACAATATATAATATGTGCGAGCGCGATAAGCTAAATTATTGAAAAATATTGTTTTAACTCCTGAAGGGGAGGAGGGGAGAAAATTTTGTACCCACTGTGTCGAATAGTTAATTTAAACGTTTACATTATTTACGAGCCCGTAGGTGTTTTTGTTTGTGTGTACAATGATGTACACAGGCATTGTGTTCAAGGGCGGCAAATCCTCGTTATCGATGCACAACGAATTTTCTTTTACCGTACATGCGTTTTTGGATGTCAAGGTAAAGTTTTTAATAAATAATTTGTGTTTTGCTCCCTTATTTCTGAATGAAGATAAGAGTTATTGTTTTTTTCTTCTCTCTAAACACAATGGTTTAGTATAATAAGGAACCCACAAAGTTTTATGTAATATTTTATTCGGAAAAAAAACTGTGTATATTTTTCGAAACTTGCAAAAAAATTTTCCATTGGTCTCCGACAGTAAAATTCAAATACCGGTGTACTCAACAAATTATCTCTCTCGCATCTTTAAACTCCCACCGGTGGGGTGTCCTTTCATCCTCACCGATGATCCCATAGTTTTGCAGAGCACCATCGCCAAAAAATTTTCAACCAATAGTTTATCAAATCGCAAAACAAATTTTTCAACCAGTTTATCAACCAAACTGTACGCACACTAGCCGATTTTTTTCACTAATGCTTCATAAACGGCAATTTTCGCAAATTCTTATTCATTTTTTACACCATCAGCCCCGAACAATCCATTATCCGGAAACCACACGCGCACATACCGTCGCCAATACAAGCATGTATACGTATATGGCACAATGCAGGCGTTATTATCGAAAGCCTTTCGCAAAGAAGGGGACGATAGCATCGCGGCCTCGCGTTAAATAACAACCAATAACCGCGCTCGTTACCCCAACCGCCAGCTCGAAATAAATTTATTGTTGCGCTCTACAAACAATAAAAACTCCCGTGCCTATGTATACGAGCTACCAAACAGAGCCCGCGATTAATTAAGAAAAAAAAAAAAANCCGTATGTAATACAGTGTGTGCTCGCACACATACCAGTTGGCAAAATTTTCCTCACAAAACACTTTTACAAGCGGAGTAGGCAAACTTTCGCGACCCACTGCAGCTTATGGGCACTTTCCTTCCTCTCTCCCTATTTTCAGTGTCATCATTCTCTTCGGGAAAAAAAAAAAAAAAAAAAAAAAAATCGGCAGTTGGGGAGAAACGATGGGTTGTTGGCGTGGTCATGAAATTCGCGTATTTTTATACCACGCGGCGCGGATATGTACAGGATTTCCGAAATCGAATCGGTAGAAATTTACGAGAACAACGCGAGAAGCCATCACCTCTAGCCAGGCATGTCATCTCTCTCTCTCCTCCATGTATACATAGGTACTCTCGCGTGTACGTAATGACGAGAGAGAGAGAGCGAAGCGCATGTACCTAAACGCGACATGTGGCACGGGGGGGAAGGGGTCCCCCGGAATACAATTTGTATTAAAATGAGTAGGTATATATACCTGCCACAGCGACATACCATATGTAGATGCGGCTATGATGTGTTCCGGGCACCGCTGCTCTCGGCTCATTTCGTCGGGAGGGAGAACAAAATAGCGCCGGTGAGTGGTTTATTACACGCATGCAATGACCCTATAATCTTCGTTTTGTTTTCTCTTTCCGCAACCGCACTCTTTACTCTAATGGGCCAGGGGGGGGGAGGGCTTCTTTTTCTTTTTTTTTATTTGTTTTTTTATTGGTCAAAGAAATTTTCGAGCAAACGACTCGAAGCGTCGAGCGGTGGATGCGTCACCGAGAGTCGATCGCGTGTGCTCCATTCGAGGGTAATTTTTTTGTACAGCATGCCAGTACGTGTATGTTTAACAATAATGAATTGGAATCATTGTTATACTTAACCGTGGTGTCTGCGAATTTTACGATGTAAAGCGTATTGGTATGTACGTGTGGTGTACATTATAATATACATATTACGCGCTTGAGCCATGTGTTTTTTAAGAACAGATTAATAGCAGTGTGTCAGTTTTTGGGAGACTTTTCGAAAAAAGCCCATTTTCGGGCTTTATTTTACTCGTTTAAAAACTGCTTACTTCCGTCAGAGGAGAAGGGGTGAGAAAAAAATACGTATGATGCTTGTTACGGAAGAAGTAAGTACAACTGAGTAAAATAACTAAAGGGCTTTTGTCATTTTCATTGGACAAAAAAAAAAAAAAAAAAAAATAATAGTTTCAAAACGTATAAAGGATACAATCTACAATTTCTCTTGGTACATTTAGTATAGGTAGCATTGAACTATTGACCTCCTCGACGTGGAACGGTGCCAACGCGTTGGATATATCACAACTTGTTATTCCTATAGAGATAATGTAACATCTCATCACTACCAATATCATTAATCAACCGTTGAATGTACATGCAATCGCACCTATTTTTTATACGTGATTAAACAGTACCAACACAAAGACCTTTTGGTAAGACTGTTGTCAATACGCTCGTGTGTACGCACACCAAGCATACAATTAAGTAGGTATGTAAAGTGTAAACGCTAGAAATTCGGAGAATAGGATATATAATACACACGCCGAGAGATAGCGATCTGCTCTGAAGAGAGAGGGAAGGGCTGTCGGATCATCGTTAGCAGATTATAATGTCGGCGGTGGTGGTACAGAGTTGGTGCTATATGTATACATAGGCCTCCTCTATCTCGGCTGATCAATCATCCTCGACTCTTCTCTGACAATCCTCCGGCCAGTAAGTAGAACCTGGTCAGTTGCAAGAGCTATTGTTGCCACCCACGAAGCCACACCAGTTTACCTCCCACCCCCCTCCTCTTTGAACAAGTGTGTATGCGTCTGTCCGTCAAATTCGAGCCTTTGTCTCGCTCCGTCAATAACTTCATCTGGATGATGACGCGATCACGCGTCAATGTATACCTACACGAGTGCATTTTCTCCGTCGTTGTAGCTCGAAAAATGGTATATACATTAACTATCATTGGCTACTAAAAAACAAACGACACCATTATTTTGTTTATGAGGTTAATAAGTGTTTATATCAACATAGTGCGCCGTAAATTTAGATCGGAAGTTCAATGTGTAGGTAAGTACAGTTGTGAGGCATTGTGTTCAAGGGCGGCAAATCCTCGTTATCGATGCACAACGAATTTTCTTTTACCGTACATGCGTTTTTGGATGTCAAGGTAAAGTTTTTAATAAATAATTTGTGTTTTGCTCCCTTATTTCTGAATGAAGATAAGAGTTATTGTTTTTTTCTTCTCTCTAAACACAATGGTTTAGTATAATAAGGAACCCACAAAGTTTTATGTAATATTTTATTCGGAAAAAAACTGTGTATATTTTTCGAAACTTGCAAAAAAATTTTCCATTGGTCTCCGACAGTAAAATTCAAATACCGGTGTACTCAACAAATTATCTCTCTCGCATCTTTAAACTCCCACCGGTGGGGTGTCCTTTCATCCTCACCGATGATCCCATAGTTTTGCAGAGCACCATCGCCAAAAAATTTTCAACCAATAGTTTATCAAATCGCAAAACAAATTTTTCAACCAGTTTATCAACCAAACTGTACGCACACTAGCCGATTTTTTTCACTAATGCTTCATAAACGGCAATTTTCGCAAATTCTTATTCATTTTTTACACCATCAGCCCCGAACAATCCATTATCCGGAAACCACACGCGCACATACCGTCGCCAATACAAGCATGTATANTTTTTTTTTTTTTTTTTTTTTCCGACCATACTTACACTGTATTTCCACAAGCTACTTCAAGACCGCCCGCCTCATGATATTTTTCTCTACAGCTGATAATTCCAACCCGCTATCTGCTACGCGTCAAATAAACAGCTCTCAACGTGTATATGTGGATGGAAAAATGATCCTTCCCCTTTTAGAAGGAACAAGTAAAACATTTCACGGGTATAAACGCTATTTTACCTACAGGATCAGGTTCGGTGAATGAATACCTACGTATTTTTTTTTACTGCAAATTGGTGGTTCACTTTGAGAGAGTTCGCTATCCTGATGCGCATACAATTCATTAAAAATATAGTAAATGATCATAATGACAAAGTAGGAGTCCACAGTACGTCACGCATCACCAATTGTCGCTTGTAGTTTTATGCTATACACATGCCATTCATTGAACTTGCAAAATCAGTAAAATGATTACTTAGTCAATTTAATCACTAGTACAAGACTCCCTCGCGTTTCTGTACACTTTATGTGTCATTTAGTGACGCACTTTCAAAACACGTCACACGCAGCGAATGGTCTTATATTCCCGTTGCGCATCGTGTATTCCACCCGAGATGAGAATATACCTTTACACCTACATCATACGAACGCGTTCTTTTATTGCACGAGAGAGAAAAGTCACTCTAAAGTTGGGAAGCTCGCAGCTCTCTCTCTCTCTCTCCGTCTCATGAATATCTTCATTCGCTGTTTGTCTTTTATTCTTCTCTTACTTTTTCTATTTGTTTTTTTTTTTTTCTTTTTTTTTCGTCTGGCAGACGCAGTGAGTATCATATAGTATTCAGCACGCCACGAGCGCAACCAGCAACTGCTCTTCTTCTCCCTTTCAAGTTTCGAAATGAGAAAATGCTCGTATGTACGTATAAAACTTCTCCTCCATCTGCATTTGAATGTAAATCAAAAGAAAATTTTTTTTTTTTTATTTCATCTTCAGCTCTCGAGTACCGAGCGTTTGCGCTGTATCGTAAGTTGTATTATTCAGAAATGCAATCGCTGCAGGTGTACCTACGTAAGAAATTTCACAAAAAAGTATGCTTTGAAAAATTAAAATTTTATTTTTCGTCTTTGGAACTATATTTGTTGATGACATAATTATGTCACCTGATCTCTAAGGAGTAATAAAAATATGGAAAAAGTCACTTCATAATAAAATATGAGCTTTTTCCAGCAGCAACTGATGAGATGTTAAAAAAAAATTTGGAAAAATTCAATAAATTGCTCTAAACATACTCCTAAAACTGTCGAATTCGGAAGAGCACCAAAACTTAACAGAATTAATTTTTCTTCCATACGACCAATCACCCATAGATTGATAATCAACCTATAAGTCAGAGTTGTCAAAAAAGGCAACGACGTCACTTCACCTTCCTCTCTATGGCAAATCGATTCCCTCGACGCCCCTTTTTATACGTATATGTATTGCCCAACGTATACCTCCGCGATAGCTTGACATTTCAGCTCGCCAACTATGAGAAACGACACCGCGCACAAAAGCGTGTCATCCGACACGACCGTGCGGAGAGATAGGACAAGCAAGTAGCTCCTATATGCCGTGAGGACACTCCATTTTTTACCTCAGATCCACGTATTATATGTGCATGCAGAGACAAAAAGGGGTCCACACCCTCCAGGGCACGATGACTGCGCGCACGCGCGAAGAAAAAAAAGAGGAAGCCGCGACGAAGAAGAATAAGAGGTGGGACGAAAGGAGTAAAAAATTCCCCCGCGTTCCGTGCATACATGGGTACACCCTGTTGTTTATCCGATGATGTTTATAATGCAGGAAAAAGCGTTTAAAAAGGAAAAAAAAAAAAAAAAAAAACGAATTCCGATTTAATTTTTAGTTGCGAGTGGCGTTGAAAAACCCCCGTATCGGTCATGTATAGCATCGACCGCACAAGCGTCTCTCTTGGAGAATGTCCAAGTCATGCCTACATATTATATACACGTACAGACTCCGACTCCGAAGAAGACATTACAACACCACCGCGTGTGTGGCTCGACGACATTTTGCTTTTCTTCTCGCCCCAGTGGGGACGAACGAAACCAAAAATTAAGCGGGAACGCCCTTGTCTTTGTTTACAAAAGTATGAAAAAAAAAAAAAAAAAAAAAAATATTCCTAATGCGACGACTCTGCCTTATATACGTGCCTTTATGCGTGACATTTGTGGAAACACGCCAGGCCACAACAACGACCAATATACATATACAAGCAAAAGACATTGTACACCTTTGCCTCGGTAATATAATGTGCCCTGTATACGCAACGAGCTAATGTACCTATACGTATACGTGTATGACTTTTTGGAGAAAAAGGAAGAGGAGAAAAGAACAACCGGGGCAACGACAACTCACGGGCCCACCCGCAGGATTCACGGGAGACGCGGGGGGTCGTTACATATACATATATTGGGCCCAGTATATTGTACCTGAACGTTGACACAAGTCATTTTTACGCGCACATCCCACGCGTGCCAACAAGAGGAGAGAGCCTGAGTAATGCGCGTTGGGGAGAAGACAAGGCGATACGGGGGGGATATAGCTGCGGGAGAAGATCGCGCCCGCTGGGATGAGGAGCGGGGAAACCGTATGTGTGTAGATAGGAATCGCGGGAGGATCTAGGAGGCATAGGCTCGTATGTATATAATATAGGTAATTTGGATTTTGAGGCGTCCAAGGTTAAATTTTTCGAATTTTTATATATATATAAGTTATACCCGCGTGGGTGACAAAGTTTCCCACTAAATACATTACATAGGAACGATACGAGAAAAAAAAAAAAAAAAAANCCCCAAAAAAAAAAAAAAAAAAAAAAAAAAAAAAAACAAGCACAAGTTGAAATTTTCTCGTGCCATGGAGTAGGAGATCGTGACAAATTAGAATATTATTTTAGACCAAAAGTAGTCGTATAGCGGAACAATTATTTTTAAGTCTAAATTCCAGAAGGTACGAATAAAACACATTTTTTATACAAAAAATTAGTCTGCATGATTTTTGTTGAAACCGTTTTTACTTTACCGTGAGGTTACTGTATTTACAACGCAGTAGGTACAGAGAAAAACATTTTTTTCCGCACTCGGGTGGTTTTGGGAGGCTGGTACTTCCTCGGGCGAAAAAGCAGTTTTCCGGAACTCGTTCGAAAAGTCTCCTTTACGAACCTCGTTAAGTCCCTCGCCTTCGGCTCGGGCCGCAAACCTCTCGGTTCGCAAATAGAGACTTTTCAAACTCGTAGGAAAACTACTATTTTTTTTCTTTTTAGCAGATACTTAACTGTGATATATTTTAGCTTTAAAGTTTATTTTTATATAACACAGTGGCATAAGCAAACTTTATTGGCACATACAATGGATTACATCATCAATACGTGATTAAAAATCACGAGAAAATGCATCTTTAGCTTCGACTTACCGCAAAATGAAACCTGTCAAGGTCATGGAGTGATGATATGTATAACAGAATGTGCTTTTATAAATGTAAATCTTTGCTTGCATTTGCTTGAGTAAAATCCCGTGATGGTGGATTAATCGCAAAAGCGGTATATATTTGTATATGCCCGTTGTTTGTACTTTGCGTATGGGTAAGTATCACAAGTGTATACTTACAATGTATACGACTGACGGAAAATTGCACACGTGCCCCTCGCGTTGTTATTATTACTTATAAGTATAGGAACACCGCTGAAGAGAAAAGCATGTGCGCATTACAGAGTCGGTGTAATATCGCCTTTTTGATTGCTTTCCTTTGATGTGCGTGTATACTTGTATGGGTACTCTCGAGAGAAACTACTCGTGCGTATTTTTCTCTTTCTTCTTTTATTACCTTACGGAATCAAAAAGAAAAAATATTGCCCGATGCGATTAACTCATGTATGAGAGTTCAAGAGTTGTGACATATAACCATACAGAACAGCTGATATAGTGTTGCCTAATTTTGCATAAACAATCAAATCTTCGCCCATTGGACAACTTTTTTATATTTTTTATCGTCGATAATATATAAATGTGATTCCATAAGATGTTTACCGCATTGGTCAGCAAAGTAATTGCTTTATGTGCAAAAACACCTTTACAGTGCGAAAAATCATTGTTTACAGGGTTCTAAATAATTCACTTAAATTTCAGTTTAATTAAAATTCAATTGATAATTACACTTAATCGTTTAATTTATTCAAAATGTAATTAACAATTTAATTAGACTCTTTATCAAGTTATAGTTTCAATAACATCAAGTAAGATTCAATTAAAAATCAAATTTTATTTTTAAATGATTCAAGTATGTAATGTTGAATGTTATTGAACTGTTCTCAAACTTAACTAACAAGAAATAAGCAGATAAGGGAAGAAAAGTGTCGTTTACGACGTATTCATCCAAACAATTAAATTAATGAAATTCAACGTTTCATTGAAAAAACTTGCATTAAAAAATTAACGTAAATTATTAATCGTCACTTGAAAATTAATTCTTAATTTTAATTTGTAAAAAAAAAATTACATATTTTAAACCAATCATCGATATTCAACAGAAAATTATATATTTGCTGCAATGGTTATACATGAAGCAATACGAATTTTTAGCAACGTTGCAAGGCCTCGATGAAGATTCATAATCTTGAAGAATGTATATGAAACATTAAGAAGCGAAAAATGACCAGACACAATATACGTTTATAGAGCTTAAACTTTTTACCTCGGTTTAACGATTCATTTGTATTTTTAATGACGTGTAATTACAGTTACTTTTAGCAACAAAAGCTGTACGAGCGACAATTGTATAAACCAAGAAAATACGTGGCTCAAGTCACTTGATGTAGCTTCACCCGATGCGTACGACCCTCACGGGCATGTCGTGTTCAAACGTATCAGAGGGGGTGTCTCCCTGGAGTCCTGTATGAGCGTACACAAAGGTCAAATCACGTAAGTGCCTTCTCATCGCGCATTAGCCCTCGAGAGTGGAGGCTCGAATCGGTAGTAAACAATTTAGGTGTACCATTTTACGTGGATTAGCTCGCCCCCCCCACCCACCGATGTAATTGGATCATCTTCGAGTGGCCGAGTGATTCTTTCGCCCCAAAGATCGAACGAGCCAACTCGTGGGTAATCGTTAAACGTACACGTAGCGCGTCGTTGCCTTATTTCTTTCGAAGCTTCGATTGCGCAAAGTTTGGCATTTTGGTGAAATTGCATAAGAGACATCGAGCGATTTTTGCTTCGAATTTGTGCTTATCCATAAGGCGCGCGTAGCCGTTGACGATGCAAGTTGAGACAAAAGAAAAAAAATGGAGCTTTAAAGTCACAGTGTACGTCGATGAGAAAAAATGTAAGGATTACCTCCCGAAAAAACGTGCATCTCCGTTGTCTCCGGCCGGCTCGTCCCGTCGCACACAAATCGAAAGGTGAAAACGACACTCGCTCGTTCCCAAAAGGTGCCAAGAAACAACTCCCCACTGAGCCGCGCGGCCGGTTTATATTATAGGCGCACAGTTGGCCTTTTTTCGTGGAAAGAAACTCGTCCCGCAGCCGGTGGCCGGTGTCAGGGCCCGCAGAATGTATATGCAGTTAATACACGAGTGTCCGTATGGGCCTTATTTCGTTAGCAGCCGGATGATCGATTCGAGGCTCGTCTTCCCTTTGTACGCTCGGGCCATTTTACAAGCACGAAAGAGACCTTTGAGGGGTAAAAAAAAAAAAAAAAAAAAAAAAAAGGGACGAGCGTTTTTATTGCGGGTTGTAATCTCGAGCTAGGATCTGATTAGATACGAGGCCATTTTGGGTGATGCCTTCTTTTGTTCTCTTTCGAGGTGGGGGATATAGATCTAATTCAAGGCGAGAGGAGAAAATTGGGTTTTCGTGGATTAGAGAGAAAATTGGGTGATAAACAAGTGAGGCCTGTCGTGGTTTTCCAAGATAAGATGCAAAGTGGCGTAAAAATGTAATTTAATGTTTATTCAAGAATATTCCTTACATAACAATGTGTGCCATTGTAAGAGGGACGTACAAATTAATCATAATCTCTTCCGAGTTTACGCTTTCGATAATTAAATTTAACCCTGCCTGGATTAACATATACAGTTATTCGATACGATAACAAGTACAATGATCAAACGTGAGAGAGGCCATACAAATAAATTTTACGCTTTCGAAGATTAAAACATTAGACCCTGCTTGCGTTGACGCGGTTATTTCGTATCAACAAAAATATAACGAGCTTTCTCTCTTTCATCGAATTAATTATTCAACTTTCGCTTTTCTTTCTCTCACAACTGTTTAAAATACATGATTCAATACTGTTCAAGTATTTTTCATAAATAATATCTCAAAAATTGGCTACAACCTTTAAAAAACATTACGAAAATTCTGACGACACTATTTTAAAATCATACATACCCGTACTCTCGACGTCGCACAGTTGCTTATAATATATTAGTAATAATTAGAATATTAATTATAATGGGTTACTGCAACTGTCAACTAACGATAGTAATTAAATTACCTAATTAAATCAGTCAGTTCTATGTGCCGGCGAATCATTTTTTCAAAATTTCATCGTTCAATACAGAAAAATAACGAATTAGGTGCGGTCCCGAAAATGCACTATGTTGTGTGTTCCCTTAGTATATATTATACACATATATACTCAATAGAATTTGTCAAAAAGTGCCAAAATCACGGCTTAAATTTACGCAAATGAGTATATTATACGCGAGCGTGTAGTACCTGGAGATTATCATTAGGGAAATGTGATAAAAAAATCGACAATCGCCGATTTGTCGAATTACACTCGATACATAGTCTCAAAAATCTCTAATTCAATTGTTTTTTTTTTCTTTCTCAAAATTTCGGAATGTGTTGTCTGGCTCTGATGTTGTAATTACTGATTAACTAGCCGCACAAGAGTTAATTGCCGTTGTCGCATCGAACACAGCAGCTTCAAGTGCGTCACTAGAATCATTTTTTAAATTCATCTGTAATATTAGCATGTTACTATGTTCATTATTTGATCACTTACATATCCACGCAATGACTGGCTGAACACTAGACTAGGGCATCTTACAAAAGAAAACACTTCCTGCTTTTAGGAGGCTCTGGTGGTTCTAATGCAGCGAGAATAGCTTCATCAAAGACATTTTTCAATCCTTTCTGCAAATTTAAATTAAAAAAAATTAAATCAAAAAAGTCTTTGTGGTTTGATTTATTAATAACAATCTTACCTGAGTTAAAGCACTGCATTCAACATATTTTACAGCTTTCAATTCCTTGGCAAGTTTTTCACCCTGTTCAATGGATATGGGCTTTTGTTTGTTCTTTGCAAGTTTTTCGATCGTTGCTACATCATCTCTCAAGTCAATCTGGGTCCCTACTAATAAAAATGGGGTCCTTTGACAGTGATGCGTTATTTCTGGTACCCACTGTAAAATTTTGGTTGATGAATTAAGTAGCCATCGATCAAGAACTTTACCTTACTTGTTCTACTTACTTTCTCCTTAACATTTTCAAACGACGAAGGAGACACAACTGAGAAACAAACAAGAAACACATCTGTTTGTGGATAACTTAATGGACGCAGTCTGTCATAATCTTCCTGACCTATGAAATAAAAATTTTTGATAGTTTTTTTTTTTTT
>NW_019379587.1:1359321-1397138 GCF_000648655.2 Copidosoma floridanum
TATATATAAAACAATAGTCTCAGAGCTAAGATAAGAATTCACATTTACACAGATACAAAAAGTTTATTAGTTATAAAACTGCATAAATATATGCTCACCTGCTGTGTCGAACAATCCCAGAGTGTAAGGATCGCCTCCAATCATAACAGTAACGGCATAATTGTCAAATACTGTTGGTACATATTCGGATGGGAATTTATTGGTAGTGTAAGAGATGAGCAGGCAGGTTTTACCCACCGCTCCATCTCCTACAACTACACACTTGATCGTTTGCATATCCAGCGCGGCGATTTATCTGAAAAAAAAAAACAACATAATCCTATATAAGTACAAAGAATACACCAAAGTACCCACACCCTGACATAAAGCTGCTACGTATTGCAAGGTATAGGTAAGACGTCTTTTTGTTTTGCCTGTACTTCGACTCCACCCCCGCAATAATATGTGCTAAGGATTTCTCGGCAAACTCAATGCATCGTCAACTGATATTATTTTTAAAATTATAACAACGTCCTTAGAAGTAGTGGAACATGATTTTAAAAATTTTAAATATTGTTATAATGCGCTTAAACACTGCGTATGTCACCAAGAGCCCTAATGCACAGGAGTAACCTCAAAACTTGTGGAGCCGATGACATTCCGAAATTTTGGTATAACAGGCACTAACATTAAACTAGTTATTACGTAAATTATACACGGAAGAACTATTTGAAAATTAAATGTGTGTGCCATTAAAATAGTACCTGTGCCGACTGCAAGTATCATATAATAATTTCCAACTTCTCCACACCTACTACAGCAGAATCTCGTATAGCAATAAAGTGTATACTTACTGTCTACGCACACTGTCAACTGTCAAGAATATCTATATATAGCCCGACAAAAAATTTTAATAACTCTCATCCGGCAGCTGTTCCTAGAGGTTCCTACACTTTCTACTGCAGGTACTGCAGCTAAGTTACAAATTTTAAATAATAACATATGTTTGAATTTCAATTAAAATCTTCTCAATCCAAGAGATGTAAAATATTAAAAATTTAATGTGACAAAATATACTTTAAGATCAACCAGTTTTTCATTATTATATATTCGTTTATTATTACAATTTTAATTGTACATTATGAAGGAACAATAACAAATCACTTATTTACAATTTACGATTGATATCTGTAACTCATAAAATTTGAATACACTCTTATAAACATATATCTTTCCTTTATTTTAATAAAGAGTATAAGTATCAACATATTGACTTTTATTTAAAAGTGCAAACTTTATTACAGTTCATGGACGTGTTGAAAGTTTTGAAGTTTTTCGCTTGTTTCGTGAATTTTTACTTACAGTTTAGTACACTTCGATAAGCGTTTGCAACAAATTTGCATATATTTTTATAAAATACAAATCGTAAGAAAATATTTATTTATTTATCTAAAACTATGTTATCCCCTTCAAAATAATCCCCCTCAGATACAATGCACTTGCGCCAACGCATTTAACAGTTGTCAAAACACTTCTGAAATGCTATTTTGGGTATTGCTTTGAGCTTCTCCAGCGATAAAGCTTTAATCTCCTCAATCGTGGCAAATCTTCATCCTTTCATGGGCTTTTTCAATTTTGGGAAGAGGAAAAAGTCACTGGGGGCCAAGTCTGGTGAATATGGTGGCTGAGGCATGATGGAAGTACTGTTTTTGGCCAAAAAAACTACTAACTAATAACGACTTGTGCGCAGGTGCATTATCATGGTGTTCGCGGATACACGTCAAATACCCAAAACATCCGTCAAAATTGATTGGCATGAGCCAAACGATATGTCAAGATCATCAGCTGTTTCTCTAATCGTGATTCAACGATCTTTTAGCACCATTTCTTTCACTTTCTAAACATTTTCGTCGGTGTTTCACGTGCTGGGTCACCCAGAGCGAGGTTCATTTTAAAGATTTTCTCGGCCCTCTTGGAATAACTTATACCACTTAGAAACATTTTTTTGGCTCATAGTTAACTCGCCATAGTCCACTGTCAACATTTCAAGAGTTTTTGAGCACTTAATACCATTTTTTACACAAAAATTAATACGAACTCTTTGCTCCATTATTTTCAACAAAAAGTAATCGCCGAGAACGCAAACACGAGTCTAACCTTTAAGTCTCTTACATAAAAACAACACATGCTAAATAGTCAAAACTATTCACATATGATCATGACTAGTGTGCCAACATAATAAAAAAAAAAATTTTAACTTAGAGTGTAAAGAGCGCGCGAAATTCAAAAAGTCACCTTACTTTTTGATCACACCTCGTATTGAATAATGAGAGTAATTTGCAAATAAATTATGCTAATTAATGTCAAATACGAATAAGACTTAAATGCGTCGCCTAAATTAATTATTAAATTTTATTTTCATACTTATTTTTCTAACCCTGGACTTTATAGGTTAATTGGGATGCCAATATTGGCCTTACATAATAACTCATTACACTGCGCTATCTACCTCTATGTATTTGCCCTGTTTTGACCTACGTATGTAACTGGGTAACCAATGTAGGCCCAATATGAAGCCCTCTTAAGCTTTCCGATCGGGAAAGTAACGGGTTCGATATCGTTTGAAGACATTAAAACATAAGATAAAGGAATAACTTATGAAACTTTTAAAGATACTGCAGTTGCAATAGGTTTAATACACAGTGATTAAAAAATCGATGATATTTTTAAAGAAGCAATGGCTGTTATGTTTCTATATCAATTAAGACAATTTTTTGATTGGTTTTTAATTTCAGAAAACGTTTAAAGTGATAAAATATAAAATAAATACAAAGAATTTTTTACGAAGAGTTTGCCTAATAATATAGATAATTGAGCTCTTTAACATATTAACCAAATTTCAGAATCAGCAAATAAATCATGTAAATGCTTTAATGTACCTAGACCAAAAAAAATGAAGAGTAAGAAAGAAGATAAAGATGATGAAGTACGTTTCAGTAAAAAAATGTTTAACCCGATGTATAAAAGTTTGAATAATGACCAAAAAAATATTTTTAGTTTCATTTTATTTGCGAACAAAAAAACAATATTTTCTTTATAGATGGTCCTGGAGGGTCAGGAAAAATTATTTATATAANTCAAATAAATACATTAATAAACTCTACTCGACATATTTAATCGGCATGTAATAAAATAATTATATTACCTATGATGTAACAATTTTTCTAACTACTTATTCATCTAAAGATAAAAATCTTCTTAAACGCGGAATCCAATTTAAAATACTTTTTTGCTCTTTTACAGTGGAGCACTCTGACGTAAAATTATTTATTGATCGTTCGGCACGACTAATTGAACGTAGTAGGACGAATTGTTGGCTCATTTCATTGTTGTTCATGAGTATTATTAGTTTATGTATCAAAATAGTGATTCGATAATCAGTCAGAAAAAATCTCTTTGAAATCACAATGGTAATTTACCCTCACATCATATAACATTTCATTTCATGTTATGAGTATAAAAATCGTGAGGAATCAAAAATTTATTCCATTATTCAATTTTTATAATGCGAGCAAGTGTAGTGCAAAATAAATATTAATCCTAATTCACATTAAAGGCAATGAACACTTATCTTGCATCTGACTTTGAAAATGGTTGTAGAGAGCCTGGTTGTACCCATGAAAATCCAGTAACTTTATTTTCACTGTCATCCTTGATTCAAAAAAGTTTGGTATTTTTATTGAAACTACTACTTTATAAAATCTTACAAAATACTCACCTTTGGTTTGTAGATTTCTTGTTTAACAGAATCGTGCAATTCACTATCATATGGACTAAATGTTATGTAGTGTATGTCATCAGTTGTAGGAGGGTCATAGACCTTACTCAAACTGTCTTTTACACTCTTTTTTACTTCTTCTTTAAACCTTTCAAAGTTTGTTCCTAGTCTAAAAATTTTAGAGTTGTGTAAAAGATTGAAAAGAAAAAACGAAAAATCATATAGGAAAATAATACCTACAATAGTGAAGCCTCTTCATTTACTGGAGTCATTTTGGTATCAAGTTTTGTAAAAATTTTCGTTACATATTGCACTAGCTGCCAGATTCTGTTGTCTCTTTTCCATTCTGGAAAGCCCCAAGACATATTAAGTTCTCCTGTTTCATAATTTATCATTGGATGGAAGACGTTAGTTTGGAAATTGACCATCTAAAAGAAATTATTTTAAAACAAAATTTACTTGACATACAATGTGAAATTTCTTGCACGTGTTGTGTGAACTTACTGGACATTTTCCATCAGGAAAACTTGGAGGCAACGTTATTGTAAATCTAAAGACACCACCTTGATAAACCCCTTCACGAATAAACTGAACCCCAAACCAAACTGGAAAATTATTCATTCCTTCAATGTAGTGAAGAGTAATTGTAAAACCATAACAAATGAGAAAATATTTACCAAAAGAATTCTGTGCAGATGGTATAACATAAATTCCTCTTAAATCTCTGTTACGCATTTCATTGCTTGAAATAAAAGAACTCGTGATAAAACAACACCCAAGTGACGAAGCTGGAGGAAAAAAAGAAATAGTAAACTTACTACTCAGCAAGAATATGATACTCCTGAATATATGCAACATGCTCCTTGCTACTTTGGGACGTGTTTGGTCGATCTATCATCCTGACAGCAGTACTGAGCTGTGAATCTCCATTAGTATTGACTGACAACAATTTTCTGAACGATCCTTGCCTTTTAAAATCATCTTCAGACTCATTTTCGCTCTGTGAATGAATGTTTGATTGAACATATTGCTACAGCCATTAGAACAAAATATATCTAGAGGAAGTACATGTCACTACCTTAACTCCCGAAATAGAAGCGTTCGTAGACATAATCAATGAAATCTCACATTAAACACTCGACACATTCCGCACAGAATTGACAAATAAATAATTTTTTTCAAAAAAATTATCTATTATTTCTCTAAAGAACGACCACTAATGTTTGTTTTTGTTGTTGTTATTGTTATTACGTACAAGAGGTTATGTGTTGGTAAAAAACTTATACTAAAAAAGTGGCTCAGTAGAATCTGCGCCATCTAGCGGATTACCACACAATAGTAGTAGTAGACAGCAGAGTAGCAATCCTGCTTTACTGACGACCGGCAGGAGAGATACATGCATTGAAAAATCGATGAGGCCGCGGCCACATGGCACCTATATATATAGACGTCCGACCGCGCGTCCGACAGACCGACTGCGTCCTCATGCGTTTGACATAATTGACATCCGTGAAAATCCGTGCCTATATAGGCACTATAGTTCTTAGCTGCCAACTTCAAATGAACTTCAAAATAAATATATATATTTATATTTTTGGAGGTGGATTTTCGGATAAAAGATTATTGTGAGCGTGTCGCAAACTTTTCTATCTTAGGTCTAGTATATTAGTTGCGGCTGGTTTATAATTGATTATATGGCTCTATACCGTAATAGTAATAATTATTCGGATCAGCGCCATCTAGCGGTCTCCATTTTTTCGCTAAAAGTGGCTCCTAAAATTCTGAAGCAGAGCAATCAAGCTTAGAGCCATTTAATCAATTATAAACCAGCCGCAACTCATAATAAAGCTGTAAAATAAAAAAATAACGATACACGTGTTTTAGGCGGCAAGGTAACAATCTATTTTTACAAAAAAATTGACCTCCTATGTATTTATACCTTTGAAGATAAATTTTCGAGCATAAGATAGATTGTTATCTTGCCGCCAAAAACACATGTATCGTTATTTTTTTGTTTTATAGCTTCATCATAAGTTGCGGCTGGTTTATAATTGACTAAATGGCTCTAATCCTGATTGCTCTGATTGAGAATTTTAGGAGCCACTTTTGGCCAAAAAATTAAGACCGCTAGATGGCGCTGATCCAAATATTGATTACTAAATGAGTACAGTTCACAGTGGACAGTCGAGTCGAGTAAACGGCATATCCCATCAAAATGTACCTTAATGTACATGTAAATACCTGTGCCGTTTCCTGAGATTACCGAGAGCGAGCCACCCGGGGCGTTGTTCGCGAAGACGACCCCCGATCATTGTGTCAGTCAAATGATGAGCTGACGCTGCAGTGGCGATCGATGTGCCACAAAGTGCACATATTATTGGAGTGAAGAAAATAATAAGTACTGAGGTACTTAAATACTTGTGTGCATTGTGTTGATTTTAGGGATAGTAGTGTGATTATTTGGCAAATATTGTGGTGGTGCAATGGCAGCTGAAATCAAACCCGCGCCCGGCGTTAACCAGGACAAATTTAGCAGCAACAGAAAACCGATCCTACTGTCAAAGCTCGAGGGCTGCGATGACGACGTCAACGCGGCAGTCATTATACCTGGAGTAGACGGCGTTATCAGTGTCTGCGATGACAGGTAATTTGTTTATTGATAGTGGGTGGGGTTGGCAGCATGTATTCCATTTATTGTATTCGTCCTTGTAGTTGTCTCGTTGAGGAAGTTTATAGATTAAGATTATTATCCACAACTTTGTATGGAATCTTTAGTTCTGTTGTTAATTTGCTCAAGTTGTTAGTAAGCCTATTAATTCTGATCGGACTTGCAAAGGTCATTGTGGTATCAGAGAGTCGCAATGATGATGGAATGAACTGCGCTCTGCTTGGATACAGTAGGATCATCTTAATATGTTATCTGTCGTCTATGACTGATTCATTTTCTTTCTTCCTTTATTCATGAATTGATGTATTGTTTTACTATGGTTTATTTAGTTTTCGTCACTTTGAATACAGTGCAACTCTTCAGTACCTCAGAATGAATTTATTTCTAATACTTGGCTATTTTCTTAGTAACTGTGATATATCTTGATGCTTTTTGTTAATCATTTCACTATCACTCCTGTAATTACCCAATCAATGACACATGTTTATGTTACCTTGTGTTCTAATTCTATTTTAATGACTGGTGAAATTATAATATATTTTATGTATTTCAGAACTGTTAGAGTTTGGCTGAAACGGGATTCGGGTCAATACTGGCCAAGCGTATGCCAGTACATGGTTGCAGGTGCAACCTCTATGGATTTTTGTCCACAAACTAGACAGTTGTTTGTTGGTCTTGAAAATGGTTCTATTAATGTACGCTTAAATCAATGTGTTTAAAACGTTTTATTTTAAATCTCATTTCTTATGCTAAGTAATAAATGGACATTGTAGGAGTTTATAATGGAAAGTGACTACAATAGAATGACATCCGTCAGAGAGTATTTAGCTCATCAAGGAAGGGTTACAGGTGTCATATTTGCCTCAAACTCTGAATGGGTATTGAGTATTGGGAGGGACAAAATATTTCAATACCGGAGTACCAAGAATGGAAAATTAATTGGAAATTTCCAAACTGATGTCTGGTACACAGCATTGCAGTATCCTTTTAATTTTTATTATAACAACATTGGTTTAAAGCTTTAAATTATTAACTTTTTTTTTAATGTGAAGTTAGTAAAAATGTACAGTATTATTGTACCCTTTGCAGTTTATTATGAAAACTAATAATTTCCTAAATAAGTACTAAGATTTGATGCACAGGCACAATATGCTTTTGTTGGAGACTACTCGGGCCAAATACAGATGTTAAAACTTGAAAATAATGGTTGCAATTGTATAACGACGTTCAAAACTCACACTGGAAGTATTAGATCTTTAGAATGGGATAGTGAAAAGCAACTATTATTTTCGGGTAGTTTTGATCAAAGTATCATTGTATGGGATATAGGTGGTCGCCAAGGAACTGCTTATGAGTTACAAGGGCATCAGTAAGTATTATTAGTAATCTTAAAGATGAATGAAATTTTACATATTTCATGTGATACATTAATTACCCTTGAACATAAAAATGCTTCATTTTTCAGCAATAAAGTTACAGCCTTGTGTTATGCAAGTGCTCAAAATATTTTATTCTCTGGTGGAGAAGATGGTGTGATAGTTTGCTGGGATATGGCAGCTAATAGAAATGAAACAGCTAACTGGATTGAATCAAACACATGTCAAGTAAGAAAATTTTATTTTTGATTCTTCACTCTCATTTGAATTCAATACGGGAACAAAACTAACTTTCAGGCGTGTGGACGACCATTTTTCTGGAACATTAAGGCTATGATGGATCAGCGTCAAATAGGTCTAAGACAGCATCACTGTAGACATTGCGGTCAAGCATTATGCGCTAGATGCACGTCTCAGCGCATTCCGATTCCATCAATGGGCTTTGAGTTTGAAGTTCGAGTTTGCGATCCTTGTCACATTCAATTAAAAGCTGCCAAGTTAGTATTATAATCGAATGTAACACTTATTATTATACTGAATATAACACTACTTACCAGTGAAAAATTCCAAAACTCATGTCTTATTCGTATTTTAGCCAAACATCTTTAGCATCATTTCACGATGCTAAACACAGCATTGTTTATATGAATTTAGACGTTCCACGACGGAGGCTATTAACTGTAGGACAAGATCGTATGATTAAAATGTGGGACGTGACGGCTCTGCTTCAATAAATTCATCCTCTGACTTGGCCTTAGTGCGACAGAATTAAATGATACTCTCATAGCCTCTCCTCTTGACGAATCAGTGCATTTTTTGTATGAGTCATGGTGACTATGAACAAAATTAAAATACATCAACTATGCAATATAATGTATTTTATTAAATTTTATATCGATTTTTTTTTTAATGAATTCAATTATAAATGAAGATAAATTAAAAAGTTATGTAGTTAAAAGAACAATTTAAACTTTAAGCGTCATTATTTAAGGTGAATAAAATAAAGTGCTATTTTGCGTGAAATATTTTTGTTAAAAATTGCGATATTCCAATCTTGAAATTTACAAAACAAGCAACCACCATCGCTGGGATCAAAATCAAAATTATTTCACTTGCTTTCTGATCTGTAAATTAAAAAATAATTAAGGAAGCATTAACACAACTAGTATAACTACAACGCACTTTATAATTATTCCCTAGTCGATCTAATTGTTATTAATATAATTGTTTTGTATCGACCATAATGCTATTATGTATAAGCACTAATTTTTATCATATTATACCGCAAAAAGGAACTGTCCCTCAGCTCCGCGGTAAGATAACTCCGTCTTTCGGCGTAGGATTGGTGAAAAATTTTATTCAACCTAGGGGAGGAAACAAAAAAGTCTCGGATCATAGGCAATTGACACCCTAGGCTAAGCTGAGATTTCTTTTTTTTTCCTCCATAAGTGCGTAATTGTTTACTATTAAGGTACAAGCTATATGCGTTGTTCTAAATCATTGTTGATTCTATAAAAAATCAAAATATTTTATAAATTTTCAGTAGCCACAAAAATGATCTTCCTAACAAATTACGTATAAATTATGATTGCTGATTGTTATATATATGATGTTTTAAAGTTACGAAAATAACACGTATATGTGAGGCATTTGTAAAGTGTATATGTTGTACCGGAATATAGATTTCAATGTATATCTAAGTATGTATATGTTATAATGCTTCACAATGTCACGGTAAATTAACGTGATTGAAAAAACGAAAAGGCGATGGCTGTTAACTGTTACGCGATAGTGTTATTTAGTTTTCTATATAAACAAAAAAAAATATATGAATTATATATGCGTTATCGATTCATATTTTTGAATTTGATCATAAGTCCGTTTGTTAAATCATTGTATTTACACGTGTACTATGATTGCTTACGTATTACAAATTCTGTCCTGCATAAAACACGATACACAATAATACAGTTACTAATATCACGATATCTCACGTGTAAATAATAAGTGCAATCTAAAATTATAGATTATGTATTTAAAAGAATTGGCAATGATATACATAAAAAAAAAGATGACTATATTTTTTAATATGTTTCAATGATTTTTATCGTTGGGTTCATAATTGAAAAATCAGAGGATTCAATATCTAACTTCTTAACACTCAATATCCTATTTGTTGTTAATACTAATATAATACTAAAAACTATGAGACAGAGAATCATCATTTGGATTAAATTAGTTACTTCGAAAATTAAATGTTTACACGTAAGAAAAGTAAAAGTATAAAATAAATCATAGACAACTCAACGCTTGATTTTATGTAGAAAACCTCTGCCGATCTTTCAGCGTAAAGCAAGTGTACAACCTTTTAAGCTGACATTTGTTATTGACTACATAAAATGCTTACTAGCTAATTGTTCGACATATAAAAATGGTTGCCTTCTGTAAAACCACTCGCAAAGGACGAAAAAAATATACATACTAGTGATGCATGTATACTTTGAAGTGCAAAGCGTACGTTTGCTGAAAACTATACGGGTATAAATATATTTTGAAAATAGATGTGATTACGTGGAGGTGATAAAAAATATGCAAGTAAATGTGAGATTACTTAATAGACACACCTATTAAAAAGAAAAAGAAAAAAAACACAGTTAATCAATGGATGCATACAGCGTAATTGTATCACTTGTGACTCTAAAAGGCTTGTAAACACTGAAAAATACATATTGCCATATGAAATAACGGGTCACGAGGGAGAAAAAAAAAGTTTTCTATTTGATCGCGAAAAATCGTGGTTTCACGCAGCGACTCACTAGACTCAACGTAATTTATACAGAGTATATGTGTTGTACCCTACTCTATATCGGAAAAAAACTGTAAGTCTGTAAAGAGTTTATAAATAAACGTTCACGGAAACGATAACAATCGCTTTGTCATTTCGGTAACGATAGAGATTTTTTTTTTTTTTAATTTAGCACTCGGTGTATCAAAGTATACACTCATCCAATTTTTCAATCGCTATTACTGCATACTATAATCATCTGTAAAACAAAAGTCGATCTGTATTTACTCATTTTTTTGTTATTTTTCTCGTATTTTACAGAGTAAATTCAATGAGAAGCTTCGAGTGACCAGCAAATGAGTAGAGAATATGATGTCTGTTGTACAAAAACGTCGATAAGCGCGATCTCCCTGCCTATCCTGCAAAACTCGGCAACAGGTGCAAGGTGGATTCAGGTGTACACGCAATGGACAGCTATACGTAGTACGTATATGTATTAACCCGTGAACGTTGCCGATCGAATTCAAATAACCACGGTGAATGATTTGGAAAATCCTCTGATGGCATTCGCACGCACGAGGTAAGGTATAAATAATTCTGCAATGACGTGATTGCCGATTTTTCAGACACCCAGCAGCAACAACTCTGCAGTGACCGGTAACTCCAAATAGCCGATCGTTTCGTAAGCACAAGCAACATTCAAGTATACCTGTACCAAAGATCGTGATCGGTATGAGGATTTGACACCTGTCAACCCGAGAGAGGAGGGTGCAGGGTATACCTTGTGGAAAAACGCACCAACCGGCCAAAGGAAAGGGCCTCTACTATCCCGTATACGACGCGCAACCCGTCTGTCTGTCTGTCTCCCCCGCCAAATGTATATGTAGAACCTGGCGAGAGGGAGAGGAGAGAGAGGAAGAAAAAGAGCAGCCAAGCGAGGTGTGCTCGGCACGTCCGCGATCGGTCGGTCGGCCAGTACCTGTGCCTGCTGCCGAGCGAGCATCGTCAACTCCTCCGGCTGCTCGCTCGTACGTTGTTATTACATGTATACGCGCGGAAGATCCTCGAGAAGGATTTTCGGAGCAATGGTCATTCGTTAGTTTCGAGTTTCGTGCTGATTTATGCGAACGAAAGCTGTGCTTTTCCATTGAAATTGCGCTCGATCGATTGAAAATTCGCGGAAATCAGATGATGATAAAAAGAAACCGCTATGTACACGCGAATGCAATGTAGAGCAACTGTCGGCGATACCACATTGCATGTACGTATGTAGTCAAAGGTGTGCAGTGCCGCATGTATATATGTATATGTGCATAAGGAGAGCGCGCGTGAGTAGTGTGTGCACGTACTTGTACATCGGACGGACCCCGTTCTCCTAAATGAAGTTCACGGACGTGTGAGCTCGAGGAAGAGATAGATAGAGAGAGAAAGAGAAGCAAAAAGGAGGAACTGGCTGCGACGCTATACCGCAACAGCCGGCGGGGGCCCGTGCGCGCTGCAGCTTGTGCTTTTCCTCCTTTTATCTGTACCTCCGCTCCACCCCCACGTTCCATTCTCTTTCTCGCTCTCCCCCGGAGACCGGGTTTCAAGTCCAGGAGCGCGACCTTACCCGTCGACTCGCTGCCCCGAGGTAAGCTCTATGTGGATCGCTCTCTCTCTTTTTTTATCATATATACATGGGGGGGGGCTCGTATGTCGTGCTTTTTTTTTTTCTTTTTTTCCCTCTCTTTTTCTGATTTTTGGTTGCGGCCGGCAGAGCGCCCCGACCGGTTTCTTCATTTTCGTCCCTCCAATCTTTTTGTCGAGATTATTGTCTCTCTTCTTGTCCTTTTCTTCGGATGGCTTTCTCTGGGAGCTGTTTTCGATGCCCGATCGATGTTAATTTGAATCGTTTCTTTTTTTCCCCCTCCAATCTCTTGCATACAATGGGCCATACAATTATATTTGTATACATGTGCCAATGACGAAATTAATAGACACAGTGTCCATATTTATTCAACAAGAAATCGAAAAGCGTTTTTTGCTTTAAAAAAGAAAAAAAGAGAAAAACAGAATAGCGAAAGGAAGGGAGAAAAAAAAAATGATACGTGGCTGTGTACAACTGTATGTATACCCATACGTTGTATGTTATACGCGCAGCGATGTTGATAAAAACCCGCGCGATCGCGAGTATATACACATAATATAGGCGAGAGCTCCCTTCGAAAGGAACGAGCGTATAGGGGGGGTTAACGACATCGCTCCACATAATTATCGGACTTCCGTTTATATGCTCCTGCATGCCTACTGTGCCCCGTGTACGCGCGTGCAGGTACCTTTCTCTCTCGCTCCGCGTCTCGAAAAAAAAAAAGGGACGAGTGCGTTGTATATTTTCACCTAATGATCACGCGTGTGTCAAATTATGCGCGCGAAGCGAAAAATCTCACGGAAATTAAAAAAAAAAAAAAAAAAAAAAAACGTCCGGCGCACGCGACGTTTTTAAAAACATCGGCTTTTAAGTATGACAAAGTACACGAGAGCCTCGCAGTGTCATATATATAAATGTACTCAATGAAGAGAAGGGTGTGATATTTTCTTTATCGATTTACAGTACTTTTTTTCTTTTAAATCTCAAGTACGAAAAACATGAATGGCAATCGATGAAAAGCCACAGCGCGCGGATATGGTTTATTTTTGCCTCCCCTCGAGCGATGGAATATGGTTCGCTTCTTCCGAAAAGCTGTGCCGGACGACCGTGTGTGCGAGCAAGCGTGCATCCACGGCTCGCCCCGTGTTGTACACACATTATAATGTATACCACATACCTATACATATACGTGCGTGCCTTTATTTTGCAACGTCGACCAGCGGCTCTCTCGAGCGTGCACCATTTACAGAACGAAGGATACGTGTATCCTATATGTATCTACTTACGCATTAGAATAGAATTTTAGATCAGCCGGTGGTTTACGGTGCGCAGCGGTGAAACCGGCGAGGATGAAGAGTCCGTCTTTTTCTTCTTCCTATGTCGTACATTACGAGCTTTCATCCTCTAGGCTCCTTTCAACTTGCATAAAGTCTACATATACAACATATACGTGTGCAACATTCTTCCTTCCTCCCGATATGGGCAAGGATTCTATAGAGCTGCCCGTGCAACTTGTGGACCCTTTTCTGTGATCTTTTGTCGAAGCTTGTGCAGGCTCATGTGGCCAGAGCTTACTTTCTTACGTATATACATTTTACTGTCAATTCGAGTCACATGTGACGTTTCTTTTTTTATTCAATCCATATACAAAAGCGCTGTTCGAGACTGCCCGTGTCGAGTGAAAATAATCGTCCATGGCATTGAGATTATACTAATCGACTGCGGATCGGTATACATTTACACCATATATTGCCCCCTTGGGGCTCAATCGCCGCATTTATACCTACTTACCTATACGTACAGGTACTCGAAAATCTGTTGGTATCGCGTCAAACTGCGCTACGATATTATACCCATCACGTATTTTCTCCGAATCTATATATAAAGTAGGTACACCGTCTTTTCACGCGTGCACAATCGCGTAAATAAGTATCTACACGCATCGGCCGAAATGTAAAAAAATTATACCTATGCAGATACGCATACGAGTGTGGCCTTTGAAAGAGACCGACTGCAATTGAACTCGATTTTTTGCCGGTCCCGTTTCGCCCGCACGTTTTTCCTGGACACAAACATGTAAATACGTATATGCACGCATGTAAGAGAACCTGCAACTCAATTGAGAGACGCGATTTTTCGATTATCACACTTCGGGCACGCTTTCTCTGAACCTTGTTTGCTAAAACGCCCTCACTTATCGGTAAAAAATCGGTTCATCATCGCGTGTCACGCTATTTTCAACAAGATGTATCCATACCTAACAATAAAGAAGTACAACGCACTTGGCGCAAATCGGTATGTATACTTATACAGCGTCACCATCGCCGTTCCAATCTAAACGAGCTTACATGGTATTATACAGCCACAACGCGTTACAGCTATTATGTTATAAGTATATTGCCATACCGAGCAATTGGCAGCGAAAGCAGCAATCCGCCGCACATTTATATACATATATATATACAGTATGTACAGACAACAGATGTATATATAACTATGTTTCATTCCTACCTGAGATAGCAGCATCCGCCAGCATGAGGGGATGTCTTTCTCTTTCACCATTGGTATTATAACAAACATACATGTATATATGTAGGTACTTATAGGTATATTGTGCATGTACAGAATAGGTAAAAGCGCTTCAGTTGTAAGGGTTCTCCCCGGCATCCGTGGAATCCGTCATAAACGTACAGTTCTCGAGCGCATATGCATGGCACATAATATATTATTATTCAATACTTACCTGTATAATATATTGCACACGTATCTGTGCATATACAGAAAAACTCCCGTGCTTTGTTGTACACGCATACATATGCATACCTATAAATATAAACATATATGCTGCATCACGTATATAATATATATGAGAGGAGCGAAGCATATAAGAGAGTTTTCGTTCGTTTGCTCGTTCGTTGGTTCGTCGATGGCGTGCTCGCACGCACGGAATCCCGTCAAGCGAGGTAACCGGGTCTCCCCCTATATATGTATATGTAGTATCTCTCTCTTTCCTTTTATCCATACGTGTCTGGAGTATGTGCAACTGTACCTATATATGGGTAGTCCATATAGCGTATAGGGTATAGGGTATAGTGCCCATCTGTAGTTATTCATGTATTACCTTTATATTCTCGAGGACGTGCGAACAAAACCATACCGCAACCCTCCTCCTGATCTACTTATACCCGTACATTATAATGGTCATACACGTCCACGTGTCGTTGACACTTGCTCTCGTTTTCATATGTAAGACGGTTATTGTGATGATCGGTATATATTGAGTTACGTCGGTACATATTACGTTGATCAGTGTATCGATCGGTGATACGAGATAGCATCAGCTGCATTGAATTCGATTATCTGGTATGTGCAAGGTAATGCGCGAGGGTGGTGATGAGGTGTTAACGGCGACGATCTCATGACAGAGTATCGGTATACAGAGTTTATTGGCTCCGTCATGATGATGATGATGATAGTGGGCGATAAAGTTAAGCGCGTCGTCCATGTGTTGCAATGGGGTACCAATTTTTAGATTTAGATAGACATGTTTACAGTACCCGTGGTTTTTTCCAGCGTACATGTACCAAAGTACCGAAAGATCGGCAACGTGTTTTTCGCACCATTGCGGACGTACACGTTCGCAGAATATTTGTCAAGTAGGTGTGTATATAGTATATTCAGTCAGATTTTATTGGGGTTCTGCAAATTGTCATCAGCGCTGCCTGTGTATACTTACACCGAGTAATTATGTACTTACACCGTATATATAATAATTGTATACATGTTTAACCAGCTGAGGCGACATTGACATAACGCCAAAAACTCGTCGACTGCTGTAGCCTTTTCTTCTCTCGGTCTACACACTACTGCATGCGTGCCACTTTTTTTCACCACTAGATACCTGTAACAATATTTCGAGCTGTACAAAATGTATACACGTATCTCTTTGCACATCGACGAAATATTACACCGAAAAAAAAAGAAAAAAAAAAAAAATCTATACGTAGACTAGGTAAAAGCAATATTTGTTGATACAAGCAATTGATACGGGAAAGAATTTCCAGCGCGACCCACATACTATATACACACGTACCAAGATCAGCCCCGAGAATTGACGATTCCCTATGGCTCTCTTAACGCGGTTGCAGGTAATAGGTGTATATATTTTACACGTTTGTCTCTCGAATCTCGCATGGAATAGTTGTATTGTATGCCGGATACCGTACTAAACGTGTAAATGTACATGAAGGACCGTGCATATAATTAAGGTGTAATATGCACTTGGGAGTGAGAGAGAAACATGAAAAAAGTATGATAGTAGAAAACATAGCAGCAGTGTAAGCCACTGGGTGGTGGGTCGTCCGCGTATCGGGCCGGTGCTCGAGCAATTAACCGGTATCCATACTTATCTCTTTATACACATATTCTATCACGTGTATAATATAAACATATAACATATAATATATGTGGCGACTCTGTCGTGCGTGCGTGGATGTTGTATCTTATAAGTATACTTATACAAAAATATGCGTGGAACGCGACTGCAACAACAGGTGCGCGGACGAAATTCCTACGGGTACTTTTGTACGTGCAGTATATATATATGTGTGCGTATATAGGTGGTGATCTCCGTCTCGTCTCACATCTGCCGAAGTCTTTGGCTTGACACTATATATAGTATATCAAACGTGCTAAGGGATTTCTTTTTTTTTTTTTTTTAACGATTAACGCGTGTACATGCATTATTTCAAAGTGACAAAATTATTACTTTTTTTCCAACTCCTTAAATCGATAAGTTTGAAAATAAAACGTGCTCCTGGCATTCAAATGATTCAAATCGTACGGAGACCTCCAATAGAGAATTGCAATAATTTATTATTATTATTATTATTTTTTTTTTTCTAACACGTGCCATTATTTTTATATTGAAAATTAACGAAACAAATACATGTGAAGACGAGCTAATGTTATATTTTTTTTTTTCGTTGTTAAGGTATTACACGGTGTATTAGTGTTACAAAAAAATGCAGTATAGTTTTCTAGTTCCAAAATACTAATTGTATGCCTATTGGTGAAGAAAGTTTTTTTTTTTTTTTTTTGAAAATCAAGGATGGACGAAACCAGTGGAGTAGAAATCAACAAGTTGAAAAAAAGAAAAAGTTTAATTTGGAAGGTAAAATAACGGACAGCCCGATAAATACGTTCTATGGGTTCTTCGATAAATTATGCAGACATCCGTAATAACGCGCGTTTTAGAGAATCTCGGGAATTTAAAACGACCGAGGAAACAAATAAAATAATACCACGAGGAGGCGCGCATCAAACAGTGACGTAAAAATAACGGCACTCCTTGACTCTGTGTACCACATCGTCATCTTCTTCATCGAAATACTCACCGGCCGACCATATAATATACAGTACACGAGGCACGCGCTTTCGAACGTGTAATTTTTTTTTTTTTTTTTCCCCGTGACATTTTCACAGTAACCCCACCTATTTGCCAAATTTCCGAGAAAAAAAGGCACCCCCACGATTCCCTCTTCTCAGCCGTTCGATTATTCCATTACGAAGCGCAACAAATTGCGCTGCACCAATCCGTCCATCTTCAAGCGATCGGTATGGTGGCTGGGTAGCGATCACATTACGGACAGCAGGTTTTCCCACGGCAACGGAGCCCATCCAAGAAAATCCAAAGAAGCAACAGCTCTCGGTTTAACGCCGGTTTTTCTATCCTCTCCGACGCTGCTGCTACAGCTCAAGTGCACGCTGCGGGGTATACACTGCACAGCCGTTTGCCGATTTATCGTCCAGATGTGTATATATATATATATATATACAGCCAACCAGCTGATGTAACAGATCCACTTTATAAATATGTAGTTTTCAAAGTCAATGACTCGTGGAGCGATTTTTAATTCTATATGCGAGTACTTAACTTTGCCAGCGGTATAACGTGTATCTTTCTTGTATACATTTATGTGTCGTGTTATTTTAGATGTACAGGTGTGTATGAATACGCAAGTGGCACTGTATAGGTGTACTATTGATACTCTTATTGTATAGCACATGCCAGAGAAGCACGTATGCCCCATACTTCAATTTGTAAACAGCTCCTTAAAAAAAAAAAAAAAAAAAAAAAAAAAACTACGCTCTTATACGTGCGACATGACTGATGGATTTATCATGCACAGGATTAAGTATATGGCGTGATCACAACGTACATGTATACAACATTAAAATTCAAAACGAATGTTCGTCGTTCGAAGCATGATTTCAAATTTAGAATGTTTATATTGCTTTCGTTGTGATGGCCACAAACTAGTTTTTCTTTTCCATTTTTTTTTTTTCAACTCAATTTTTTGCATCACATAGTATACGTACACTGTTTCCTAAAGTAAAGCGTATCTTTGAAAATATAATTTCTTTCCAAGCAACTTAATAGCAAAAAACTCGAATGTTTCCATCTTACTTATGGTTACACTTTTGTCAAGTATATAGTACAGGCAGGTAGATATATATATAGATATCTAAGGTAATTAGAGAAACACACGCTGCAGCATATGAGTGCTCATGTACCTGTACAGTGGCACATTTTATTAGCGGGTAGATAAGTCGATCGAAAACAAGCGTATGTACAGCTTAAGTACAAATAATAGACTGGCTCTCCTTTTGTATATTTCATCTGGTGTACAAAAGTGCACACGCGCTTTTTCTCTCTTCCACGCCGAGAGCCTCTTATCGTTCCATCTCGCTTGATTATGTCGTTCTCAGAGGAGACAGTGCTAGTATATACCTATACGCACAAACGTGCTTTTTATTGAGACCTTTTTTTTTTTTTAAGCTCACTTACTGTACAGAGACAGATGAGATTCCGGGATGCATCACTTTGGCCTCTCTCTCTTGACTTTTTTTTTTTTCCTTGAAATTTTATCTGATCTTGCCGCCTCCATTGTTTTGATTGTTTGTTTTTTTTTTTCTTACCACCAAGTGCCCCCCCCCCCCCCCGTTGGACTTTCTCCTTTTGCGATCGGGAGAAGATCGATCACCAACGGGATGTAGTTGTTTGTTATTTTCGCCAGAGCCGATTTATGGGTGTATCGTTTTACAAGCAACGAAACGAGGAGGAGCCGATGCATACATACATACTTTTAAATTCAATCTTATATCGGCACTTTTGTTTTATTTTTTGGCACATACATGTAATTTGGAAGGTTCTTTTTTTCAATTTATAACTATTTCTTCTCAACTTCCCTTTTTTTTTTTAAATCGGTAAGTTATAACATGGATACTATTTAAATCTTAAACTTTTCAGATAAAGTGTGTAATTAATACATTACACAAGTACGTATATACACCAGAAGCACGAAAGTGTATGATTATGTGTGTAAAGTAGCACCGTAATAATAAATCGTTTTAATCGCTTCTTTGTCTGCTTGGAAGTGTATAATTATACAGACAGACAATGACGAGTACAGAGCGCCGATAATAATTGGCCGTACGTACATATATATACACGATGCACGTTTCTATGCGTCGCAATTTCATACGTAGTAAAATACAGAGGCGAAAACTCTTAGTTTACCTGAATGTATGTGTATTACAATATCTCAGGCGGCAACCCCCGGTAATTTATGATATCGTCGTAATTGCTTCGTTTACATTTTTTTCCAAGTTTTGCCAAGAAGGAAAACACAAAAAGAAAAGAAAAAAAAAAATGCGAACGTGCGAATGTGATTATTCTCTCGATGGTGGAGAAAGTCTTTCTCTTAATGCCAACATCACCTGCTTTAGCGTATACACATATATACATATATATACCGTGCAGTATATACGTGCTCGCGCGCGGCGGCGTTTTCAGAGCAATTAAACGATAAATCTCATCTGGTGCAAAAACTACACTGACACCCATACATAAATTGCACCTACATTATGATACACACGTGTACAGGTGCTTCTTGAATTTCCCTTGAATCCAAAAAGAGTTTTCGGCATAATTGCATTGACCGTGATGCAGCAAAACTACAAGTAGTTACAATACACCTACGCGCGCACAATCGACCTAAAATGAAAAAATGGGAAAAATCGTATGTTTACACGCGACTCCAAAAGCCAAGTTGTCGATAAATTACAGTTTTCCAAGTGCACCTATACTTGTATCACCTCCTGTACTCATGTTCGAACTCGAGAAAAGAATTGACGAGTTGTTTGTTTGTTCTCGTGGTCATCCATCAGGGCGATTACATATGGATCGAACCCATATCCAGCAAGGAATTCGACGTGGCCATCGGGGCTCGTGTCATATCGGCCGAGGGCAGGCGAATCCAAGTAAAAGACGACGACAACAAGGTAACTTTTTTATTTTTTCCCTCTCGGGTAATATACATACACATGCGTATGTAGGTATAAAATGGTCAACCCCCGCTTACAAGCACTTACTTATCATCGGAAACGATAATCTTAGGAGCAATGGCTGTCGCCGGAGCGTCGGATAAAGGCGATGCACGCGACCTCGGTACAGGGCGTCGAGGACATGATAAGCCTTGGCGACCTCCATGAGGCCGGTATCCTGAGGAACCTGCTCATACGGTACAACGAGAACCTCATCTACGTAAGGCCCCACCTCTATCGTCTTTCCAATACAATCAATCGGATTTTTCTTTGAAATGAAAACATATATATATATATACACCGATGTACAACTTCCTCTCGCAGACGTACACGGGCTCGATCCTCGTGGCCGTCAATCCCTACCAGATCCTGCCGATCTACACGGCCGAGCAGATAAAACTGTACAAGGATCGAAAAATCGGCGAGCTGCCGCCCCACATATTCGCGATCGGCGACAACGCCTACACCCACATGAAACGCTACAAGCAGGATCAGTGCATCGTCATAAGGTATAAATACATATATACGTGTACATGCGAGCTTTGTTTTGGTTGTTATATCGTTACGTGGTTCGAGTTGATAATCAATTTTGTTTCTACCCGTCGCTCTGCCACGCATTTCTTTATTGCATCACTGGTGCGCGTGTGTACTGATGATTCAGAGAATAATTCGCTGACGTTTAATTTTTTTTTTGCTTTTTTTTTTTTTTTCAATCCAAAAAACGAATGTATCGGTTTCAGCGGCGAAAGCGGTGCTGGGAAGACGGAGAGCACCAAGCTGATACTGCAGTACTTGGCGGCCATCAGCGGGAAGCACTCGTGGATCGAGCAGCAAATCCTTGAGGCCAATCCCATCCTCGAAGGTACACACCGCCCCTCTTTGTGAAAATAGACCCGCACGTGTTATAAACACCCTCATCCCCTCGATTTCAGCGTTCGGTAACGCGAAAACGGTGCGCAACGACAATTCGTCGAGGTTCGGCAAGTACATCGACATCCTATTCAGCGACAAGGGAGTTATCGAGGGGGCCAAGATCGAGCAGTACCTGTTGGAAAAGTCACGGATCGTTTCCCAGAGTCTCGACGAGCGGAACTACCATATTTTCTACTGCATGCTCGCCGGCCTGTCCAAGGACGAGAGGCAAAAACTCGAGCTGGAGGAAGCATCGACTTACAAATACTTAACGGGCGTAAGTTTTTTCTTTTTTTACAATGAAAGCTGATTATTTTTCTTCCGTATAAATTATATTTTTTTTTTTCTCTCATATCGTGCAACGCTTGCGTTAAAAAGGGAGGTAGCATAACTTGCGAAGGCCGCGACGACGCAGCCGAGTTCGCCGACATAAGATCGGCTATGAAAGTCCTGCTGTTCTCCGACAGCGAGATATGGGAGATATTAAAGTTACTCGGGGCAGTGCTGCACATGGGAAACGTTAAGTACAAGGCCACGGTGATCGGTAAGTACAGCTCGTAAATACGCATTAACACATCGATCGGTTCGCATGATATTTGTGCCCTCGACTATACCGTATACCAACTGTTTGGTCGTATCCGCAGACAATCTCGACGCAACGGAGATACCCGAGCAGACAAATGTGAAGAAGGTGTCGCAGCTGATCGGCGTGCCGGTGCAGTCGCTCGTCGACGCCCTGACGCGCCGTACGATATTCGCGAGCGGCGAGACCGTCGTGTCGTTGCTGTCGCGGGACCAATCGGTCGACATAAGGGACGCCTTCGTCAAAGGGATCTACGGCCGGCTGTTCGTCCACATAGTCAAGAAGATCAACGAGGCCATAAACAAGCCGCGAAACACGTCGCGCAGCTCCATAGGGGTCCTCGACATCTTTGGCTTCGAGAACTTTGATCACAACAGCTTCGAGCAGTTCTGCATAAACTACGCCAACGAGAACCTCCAGCAGTTCTTCGTCCAGCACATATTCAAGCTCGAGCAAGAGGAGTACAACGTCGAGGGCATCAACTGGCAGCACATCGAGTTTGTCGACAACCAGGACGCCCTAGATCTGATAGCGGTCAAGCAGCTCAATATAATGGCCCTTATAGACGAGGAGTCCAAGTTTCCCAAGGGCACCGATCAGACGATGCTCGCCAAGATTCACAAGACCCACGGGTCGCATCGCAATTACCTCAAGCCCAAGTCGGACATCAACACCTCGTTCGGCTTGAATCACTTTGCCGGGGTCGTGTTCTACGACACGAGGACCTTCCTCGAAAAGAACCGAGACACCTTCAGCGCCGATCTCCTCCAGCTCATACACATATCGACCAACAAGTTTTTGCAGTCCTGTTTCGCCGAGGACATCGGCATGGGATCGGAAACGCGGAAACGGGCGCCGACGCTGTCGACTCAGTTCAAAAAGTCACTGGACTCGCTGATGAAGACCCTCTGCAACTGCCAGCCGTTTTTCATCAGGTGCATCAAGCCGAACGAGTACAAAAAGCCGATGGTGAGTTTCTTTTACTTGTTCTCCCCTCTGTCGCGATCGAAGCTGGGTTTTGGCACGTTGAATTGGTTTCAGATGTTCGACAGAGCGCTGTGCTGCCGGCAGCTGAGGTACTCGGGAATGATGGAGACCATCAGGATACGGAGAGCGGGATACCCGATCCGTCACTCCTTTACCGCCTTCGTGGAACGATACCGATTCCTCATATCCGGCATACCACCGGTGAAACTATTGGTAAAAATATATCACAACAACTTGAGTTTTATTATTTTTTTTTCAGTGATTCGGCACAAACAATAATGATAACAATAATGAACAGAAGGACCAGTGTCGCATGGCGACGATGAAGATCTGCCGGGCGGTCCTTGGCCAGTCGGACTACCAGCTCGGCCACACGAAGGTCTTCCTCAAAGACGCCCACGATCTGTTCCTGGAGCAGGAGCGCGATCGCGTGCTGACCCGTAAGATCCTCATCCTGCAGAAAACGATCCGCGGTTGGGTGTACCGGCGTCGGTTCCTCCGCATGCGAGCAGCCGCCGTAAAGATCCAAAAGTATTGGCGCGGGTACGCGCAGCGCCGGCGGTACAAGCGCATGAGGGTCGGTTACATGCGGCTGCAGGCGCTGATAAGGTCGCGAGTGCTGTCGCACAGGTTCCGGCATCTCAGGGGCCACATAGTGGCGCTGCAGGCGAGAGCACGGGGCCACTTGGTCAGGCGGGCGTATAGGAAAAAGATGTGGGCGATCGTCAAGATACAGGCCCACGTGAGGCGAATGATTGCGCAACGCAGGTACAAGAAGCTCAAGTACGAGTACAGGTTGCACATAGAGGCGCTCAAGTTTCGGAAGAAGGAGGAGCGGGAGCTCAAGGACCAGGGCAACAAGAGGGCCAAGGAGATTGCCGATCAGCACTTTAGGGTATTTTTTTTTTTTTTTTTTTTTTTTTTTTTTTTTTTTTTTTTTTTTTTCACTTGTCATCTCGTCGTCGGTTGTATTGTTTTTTCTTTTCACGTATATAAAATCGCACAGGAAAGGATGCAAGAGTTGGAGAGGAAAGAAATCGAAATGGAGCTGGAGGATAGGCGTAGGATGGAAATAAAGAAAAACCTGATAAACGACGCGGCGAAGAAGCAAGACGAGCCCGTGGACGACAGCAAACTCGTCGAAGCTATGTTCGATTTCTTGCCGGACTCGAGCAGCGAGGCGCCCACGCCTGCCCGAGAGACATCAGTATTCAACGTACGTGTAGCTTTATGTACTTTTTTTTTTCCTTTTTCTTTTTTTGGATGTATACTTTAATTTTCTCGACCACCCCGTCCACAGGATCTGCCCGCGCCAAAGGCCGACCAACAGGAGATCATCAGCCCGATGCAGACGGCGTCCGAGGACGAGGAGGACCTGTCCGAGTTCAAGTTCCAAAAGTTCGCAGCCACGTACTTCCAGGGCAACATAACGCACCAGTACTCGAGGAAGCCGCTGAAGCACCCGCTGCTGCCTCTGCACACGCAGGGCGACCAATTGGCCGCGCAGGCCCTGTGGGTCACGATTTTGCGGTTCACGGGGGACCTTCCCGAGCCGAGATTCCACACGATGGAGCGCGACAACACGTCGGTCATGTCCAAGGTGACGGCCACCCTCGGTCGAAACTTCATCAGAAGCAAGGAGTTCCAGGAGGCACAGCTCATGGGCTTGGATCACGTGAGTGCACACTCACACACACACATATACATATATTATACATATAGTTCCATACTCGATGAGGGAGATCGGTTGCGCATTAACGTACGGGTGAAATTCAGGAGTCCTTCCTCAAGCAAAAGCCAAGGTCCATCCGGCACAAGCTGGTCTCCTTGACCCTCAAGCGGAAAAACAAGCTCGGCGACGACGTGCGCCGGCGGCTGCAGGAGGACGAGTACACGGCCGACAGTTACCAGTCGTGGCTCGAGTCCCGGCCTACCTCGAACCTCGAGAAGCTGCACTTCATCATCGGCCACGGTATCCTACGGGCCGAGCTCCGCGACGAGATCTACTGCCAGATTTGCAAACAACTGACCAACAATCCCTCGAAATCGTCTCACGCCCGCGGCTGGATACTCCTGTCGCTGTGCGTGGGCTGCTTCGCCCCTTCCGAGAAGTTCGTCAACTACCTGCGGGCCTTTATACGCGAGGGCCCTCCCGGCTACGCGCCCTACTGCGAGGACCGGCTCAAGCGGACTTTCAACAACGGGACTCGCAACCAGCCGCCGAGTTGGCTCGAGCTCCAGGCCACCAAGTCCAAGAAGCCGATAATGCTGCCCATCACCTTCATGGACGGCAACACCAAGACCCTACTCGCTGACTCGGCCACGACTGCCCGGGAGCTCTGCAACCAACTCTCGGACAAAATCAACCTGCGCGATCAGTTTGGCTTCTCGCTGTACATCGCGCTCTTCGACAAGGTCTCGTCCCTGGGTAGCGGTGGGGACCACGTGATGGACGCGATATCCCAGTGCGAGCAGTACGCCAAGGAACAGGGTGCCCAGGAGAGGAACGCCCCGTGGCGGCTGTTCTTTCGCAAGGAGATATTCGCCCCGTGGCACGAGCCGACCGAGGACCAGGTGGCGACCAACTTGATATACCAGCAGGTGGTGCGGGGCGTCAAGTTCGGCGAGTACCGGTGCGACAAGGAGGAGGACCTGGCGATGATCGCCGCCCAGCAGTACTACATCGAGTACGGCGCCGACATGAGCATCGAGAGGCTCTTCACTCTGCTGCCGAACTACATACCCGACTACTGTCTCGCCGACGTAGACAAGGCCATCGAGCGCTGGGGACACCTAGTTTTGCAAGCTTACAAAAAGGTACACGTACACACATATACACCTTTAACTATGATCTTGATTTGTTTGTTTTTTTTTTTTTTTTTTTTTTTTTTTTTTAATTTTGCTTCAATCGACTTTTTTCAGAGCTACTACCTGAAAGAAAAAGTGCCTGCCCTGCGAGTCAAGGAGGACATCGTCGGCTACGCAAAGTTCAAGTGGCCGCTGCTGTTTTCCCGCTTCTACGAGGCGTACCGGAATTCAGGGCCAAATCTTCCGAAGAACGACGTTATAATAGCCGTCAACTGGACGGGCGTTTACGTCGTCGACGACCAGGAGCAGGTCCTGCTGGAGCTCTCCTTTCCCGAAATCACCACCGTATCTAGTCAAAAGTAGTTGGCTCTTGCTGTTTTTATTCCCAAATAAAAAAAAAAAAAAAATTAATAAATAATAGGACGTACTGACAACACATTTTTTCAGAACAAACAAAATGTTCACGCAAACGTTCAGCCTGTCGACGGTCCGAGGCGAGGAGTTTACGTTCCAGAGCCCGAGCGCCGAGGACATTCGCGACCTGGTCGTGTACTTCCTCGAGGGCCTGAAGAAGCGCAGCAGGCACTGCATCGCCCTGCAGGACTACAAGGGCTCGGTCGACAATCCCTCCTTCCTCGTCTTTCAAAAGGGCGACCTCATAACTTTGGACGACGACGCCGGCGACGAGAGCTACAATCCCGGCTGGTGCGTCGGTCTCTGCGAGAGGACCGGCGAGAAGGGCGACTTTCAGGCCGAGATGGTCTACGTCCTGCCGACGCTGACGAAGCCACCTAACGACATTTTGGTGGGTTCCTTTTTATCCTTCGATTCGCACGATACATAGCTTTGGCCGTTTCGTGTGACTGGTTGGTTTTTGTGGGTGTTTTTAGTCGATGTTTGGCGTGAACGGCAGCGACAACGGCCGAAGGCTCTACCCCCAACAGCTGAACGGCATCGAAACCCGGGACAAGCCGCACACCCTCATGGATTACGCCATCGACCATTTCCGGTGGGTGTC
Source organism: Copidosoma floridanum (assembly GCF_000648655.2). The sequence goes on from NW_019379587.1 coordinate 1,386,231, forward strand.
ATTTGTGTTTTTGTTTTCATCGAGTAATGTAATTCAACCCCAAGTAAAAATCCGAATCGATGGTTGTTGGACAGGCCGCCGCCGAAGAAGACGATGTCGAAGGCGTTGACGCTGAGCGCGTCGCGCCGAGGCCACCCGGACGAGCTGTGGCGGCACTCGCGGGAGCCCCTGAAGCTGCCCCTGTTGCGAAAACTCGCGTCGAAGGACGAGCTGGCGGACGAGGCGTGCTTCGTCTTCAACGCGATTCTCAAGTACATGGGCGACCTGCCGACCAAGAGGCCAAGGATCGGCAACGAGTACACGGACATCATATTCGACGGGCCCCTGAAGAACGAGATCCTCAGGGACGAGATCTACTGCCAGATCATGAAGCAGCTCACGGACAACAGGAACCGGCTGAGCGAGGAGCGCGGCTGGGAGCTCATGTGGCTGGCGACGGGACTGTTTCCGTGCAGCCAGAGCCTCTTGAAGGTACATATCACTTTGTGATCAAAGTGTAATGTTATACTTTTTGGTCTTTCCCGTGAAACACGTTTGTTTGTTTGTTTTTGCTAGGAATTGACGTTGTTCTTGCGCACGCGTCGGCACCGCATATCACAGGACTCCCTGCAGAGGCTGCAAAAGACCTTGAAGAACGGCTCGCGCAAGTACCCGCCTCACCAGGTGGAAGTCGAGGCGATTCAGCACAAGACCACGCAGATCTTCCACAAGGTTTACTTCCCGGACGACACCGACGAGGCGTTCGAGGTCGACTCGTCGACGAGGGCCAAGGACTTTTGCCAGAACATCGCCCAACGCTTGAGCCTACGCTCCTCCGAGGGATTCAGCTTGTTCGTCAAGATTGCGGATAAAGTCATTTCCGTGCCCGAGGGCGACTTTTTCTTCGACTTTGTGCGCCACTTGACCGACTGGATGAGAAAGGCTCATCCCACCAGAGACGGTTCGTTTGAGAGGGGGAGCAACGATTCATTATTTATCGTCGTCGCATCATTTTGTTGACTTATTCGCAAACGTTCTAGGCTTGTCCCCGCAGTTCACGTACCAAGTGTTCTTTATGAAGAAATTGTGGACAAACACGGTGCCCGGCAAAGATCGGAATGCCGATTTGATATTCCACTTCCACCAGGAGCTACCGAAACTACTGAGAGGTAAAGTAAACGTAGATTTAATTTTTGCGCTTTATTATATTTTTCACGAGTGCCAAGAAAGTGTTTGATGAGGGGAAAAAAAAAAAAAAAAAAAATGATATGTTGTAAATCAGGGTACCACAAGTGCACGAAGGAAGAGGCGGCCAAGTTGGCGGCGCTCGTCTACAGGGTTAGATTCGGGGAGAGTAAACAAGAACTTCAAGCGATACCGTGAGCAGGAATATTTCGATTTCTTTTTTTTTTTTTTTAATTTGCAATCTATACCTTTGAAGTAATCATTTTCACTGTTTCGTTTTGCGTTTCAGCCAAATGTTGAGAGAACTCATACCTGGCGATCTCGTGAAAACGCAGAGTTCGAACGAGTGGAAGCGCGCCATCATCGCCGCGTACAATCAGGACGCCGGTAAATAATTTCCTCCCATACGACGCATGTGAGTAGGCATTTTTGGTGAACGTATAACGTCAAATTCGGGTTGCAGGCATGAGTCCGGAGGATGCTAAAGTCACGTTCTTGAAAATCGTGTACCGATGGCCCACGTTCGGGTCTGCATTTTTCGAGGTCAAGCAGAGCACCGAGCCAGACTATCCTGAGTTACTGCTCATCGCTATCAACAAGCACGGGGTCAGCTTGATTCATCCGCAAACGAAGGTAAGTGCCATTTTGATTGGACGGTGTAAAAAAAGTAACGGCGTTTTCGATGGAGTGTAAAATGTGTATTTTCTTGACAGGATATACTGGTGACGCATCCGTTTACGAGAATTTCAAATTGGTCTTCCGGCAACACGTACTTCCACATGACGATCGGTAACCTGGTGCGAGGCTCCAAATTGCTGTGCGAAACGTCGCTCGGGTACAAAATGGACGACCTTTTGACGTCTTACATCTCGCTCATGCTCACGAATATGAACAAGCAGCGCACGATACGAATGAAATGAGAGAGTTGCGAGTTTCTTATCGTAAAAATATCAAATGTTTTTGCGAATTTTACTTTTTTTCGTTATCCCGCGAAGAAGTTAAGCGTTCCAAGCTGATTGAAAATCATTGTTTCAACGACAAATTTTTTCATTATTTAAAACATAAAACAATTGAGACGAGAGAATAATGATCTTGACTTTTGCAAGTGTAAAATATTTAACGTAAAAGTCTGGCAATGTATTTGCACACCAAGAAAAGTCGTGTCAAGTTGTGTAACAAAGAAGTTAATATTAATAATAAATCGTACTTAACTTGTTGAATAAAGTTGTAAAAAAAGTGTTATATCTGTTGTAGTAGAATACTAATTGTACTTGATAAAACATTAACAAAAAAAAAACAGATTTTTTTTTTTTCAAAGAATCACTTATCCAATAAAATGTAAATAAAAAGGCAATAAAGGAAGTAATAAAAGTGAGTATCGATATTTTGTGACATCTGTTTGAAGCGATGTAATACGAAGTGCGTTTATCTGACAAGCTGCAAAAAAAAAAAAAAAAAAAAAAATGATTGGTAGTGTTCATTAAAACAACAAAGCCACCAACAACAACAGAGAATAGTGCTCGGAAACCATGTGGGTACCGTACAAGGGATGTAATTACAGTGTTATTAATTTAGGATTGCGCAGGCAGAAGAGTGTCGAGGAAATAATAAAAGTAACCCCGTTGGCGGCTTTCGTACACGCATGTACAATGTAGGTATACGCGAAGAGATATCGCGACGTTTTAACTGTGGGTAAATTCCCACCGACATTCCTGGCTAACAATAGATGTCTTGAAGGAAGGCATTCTTACGTTGATGCTATCTCATTTCCCTTTGGAGATTACTCCGTTTGATTGCTTTTTTTTGTCAAGCGCGTACATACCTGTACGCACAACTGGATGATCCCGCTTCTTGGCTTGCGTGCTGGGCTACTCTTCGTAATTAAGTTGAAAATGTATACGAATAATGCATCGGAAAGCTTTCTCTCGTGAGCTCGAAATTTTTTCCCACAAAAAAAAAAAAAAAAAAAAAAATCAACCGATGCGTGAGAGAGTTTTAAATTTGCAGAATCACAACTGTATCACAACACTTGAGGATTACCATTTTACTACTCCCATACGTTTTTGTCAACATTGGCGAGGAATGATGTGGGTTTATGCAGAAGTAACTTTTCATTTGAATGTAGATTTATTATACGAGATTACCAATTTTTAAAATTTATAAAATATATATATTTTTTTTTTTTGGAATAACTCTTGTCGGAATAAAAGCTCTATCACTGCTGACACACATACATTTTTTCTTTCGTCAATAAATCCTATTTATACATTCTCTTCGAATTTTGAAGCTTTTAAAATGATATTTGGCAAAATATTTTCCACTTTCGAGGTGTTTTACCAAACAATGTATCACAAGTACACAGTTGGCAAAAAGTAAAAAATTACTTGTCACTCAAATTTGCACGCAAATATTAAAACTATGTCAAAAAATGTTTTACGTATACTACGTACTACTTTATACTATTACTTAATTAATTTGCATCCTTGAAAAAACCCTTTGCCATAGTTGCACAAAACTTTGAATTTTTGGGCTTTTGTAATTCTATATAGTGGCTTGGTGCATCACAGTACGTAGTAACCGTAATAGTAGTGCGCAATTGACAGCATTTATATTACATTATACGCTTACTTTTATATACAACTATTAAAAAAAAAAAAAAAAAAAAAAAAAATCGATAACAGTCATTGCCCGTTTTTCGAACAAATTACGACACATTTCGTTTTAAGTGACTTTTACAAGTGATACTTATTACTTGTGTGTTTATTGACTGAAACTTTACGTTAAACGCACGTTTTTAAGCTTCCTTCTACCATAGATATAGTACAATCGAATTTCATTTAAAATTTCACATTTATATGCTTTTGATATAAATATATTTTTTTGACACTTTTAAGATACTTATTTTGAATAGGCCTTTCTTTTCACAAAGTGCATACATAAATATAAGTATTAACGCGAAGCAGAAAAAAATTTGTAAGAAAAATTTAACTGCGACTATTTTACTAACTTGTCCAGCCAATTTTTTAATCATTAAAAAACCAATACCGACAAAAAGTGTCATCCTATAGTCATCTCACAGAGAGGATAAAGTATACTTTCCGCAATTATGTTTCGATAAATTTTTATCAACAATTAAAGACATCTAAATCTTTTTTATACAGCGATAATGCATTGCATTACACCATCACACGTGAGTTCATTTTTTTTAAATTATTTATTAATGTTATACACCTCCTGTCACTCTATTGCTAAAAGTTGTCCCAGTAAGTTTGACTTTTTTTAAATTCGATGTAAAGTCGTTGTATAGTTTCAATAAAATATGCGATTCAATAAGTTAGAAATCGAGACATAGTTATATAACTTTAGTAATTGTTCTTTATTACAAAATATTTTTAAAAAAATTTTCAGATAGCGTATGTACACCTAATTATACAGGACTCGAGATTTTTATTAAAAATATATATTTCAAATTGTCATGTGTTATAAAAGTCTCTTAAAAAATTATATATAATGACTTAATTGAATAGTTTGTTCATTTACAATGATAAATCTTTGAACATTGAAACTTCTCTATACAATTGAGAATACAACAAAAAACGAAAATTGCAAGGTATATATAATATATATACTATAGAAAAATACACTTATACGTAAACGCGTACGTAGAGAAAAAAAAAAAAAAAAAAAAAAAATTCGAATAAATAAATTATAAAAACAACTATGTGCACAATGTTTTGTTTTTGTTCTTAATTTCAAGTCTTTGATTACCCTAAGAGAGTCAAGAGATTTACTTTCAAAGTCTTAACTACTGCACCTGGAACGATTCCCTCGTCGAGCACGTTTCCTTTGCAAGACAAGGTGATGAATCGGTGTGTTCGTCAACCGATGGACATTGCTCCAGCCCCTGCGAATCGCCAATAACGACTTGGTCATGTTGCACGTTGCCACCGTCGCCTCCATCGAAAGTTTCCCAGTCACCGTTCGGGCTGTATCAGAGACCCGGCTGGGGCGGCTGGTGGTGATTCCAGGGCACATCCGCGATCGCCGGCTGTTGCATGGCTGGCTGCTGGTGGCCCATAGGTCTCGGCACCCTCATCACCTCAGCAGCGGGTACGCAATGTTGCCTGGGCCCGGGCTCGGGCGTGTACGTGAACGTCAGACCCGTGGCGTAGATGATGCCATCGTTTCGCACCAGTGAAACGGGCACCTGCGTCGGCTGATGAATCCAGAGCCACTCGCCCCGGAATTGCGAGATGTCGGGTACAACGCACAGCATACTCTCTTGACACCTGTACATCGACTCGGCCTCGACATCGCCAAACCACACCTGGAGATTCGGCGTGAAGTTGTCACCCGTGAGCTCGAGCATGGCCACGTCTCCACCGCCGTTGAGATTAAGACTGTGCACCAGAGGTACGGGAGTCACCGGGGTGCGCACGGGACCCATACCCTCGAAGAACGTGTACTCGGCCCGATCGGTGCTGATGATCGTCCAACACGCGCCGTCGTTGATCATCTCTTTGTTGGCCTCCTTGGGACAGGGCGTCGCCTGAAACTGGATGATCCGCTCTTGCGACAGGCACAAGTACATGTGGTCCGTGTCCTTCATGTAGAAGGCGCACTTGTGCAGCTGCGAGACCGGATCGTCGGCTTCGAGGCTAGCCATCTGTTTGTCGACCTTGCGAATGACGAGCCGAGGCAGGGCCATCCCCGTCTCGGAACAGACGAGCTTCACCGTACTGCCGTAGTGTACGTAGCCGTCGCGCACTTGAAACTCCTCGGACTCGCTCTCGTTGTCGTCAAGCAGGTGGATTGTGAAGGCACCCCACTGTGTCGAGCTCGCGTGGAAGTTGTTGTTGTCAACGTGGAGGTAGCGCGTGCTCACGGTCTGCGAGCGCAGCCGGTTAAAGAGGGCGACCCGCGTGCCCGAGGCTATGCAAAGATCCGCGTTCTTGAGGCTCTGTTTCTTTTTGGAGGGTTTTGAGATCACTTTGATGCGTTTGCTGTGGAAGACACCGATGTCGTGGCCGTTGCCGTAAAACATTTTCACCGAGAGCATAAAGTGCTTGCGCTTGTCCGAGTCGGAGATATACAGGGTCTTGGCAGCGCAGTACTGCTTGCCGTTGTTCAGGTCGAGCTGCTGCATGTCCTGGTCGCTGTTGCCGATGCCGATAAAGGCGCACAGCTGACTGGACTGCTCGGTCTCGCCGTCCCGGCGCATTTGCTCCTGGCGCATCGACCATGCGTTGCCTTTGAGGTATATGCAAGGTGGTGGACAAAAGAAACGCTTCTCGTTGCCATAAGACTTTTGAGCGACCTTGGCGTGCAGGATTACGACGACCATGTCGGCTTTGCCCTGGGTGCGCTTGTGCTCGGACAGATAGTGTTTCATGGCCTCGCGCGTGAGCCGCTGTTCCTGTTGTTGTTGCTGTTGCTGCGAGTGTTCCGGTCGGTAGACGCTGCCAAACCGAGGATAAGCCGGCATCACGGCAGTCGGCGACGGCGGGGACTGCAGCCCGTGCGCCATCGTCGGCAAGCCGTATTGGCTGTGGGGCATTATTGCTGCTGGATCCAGCTCTACTACCTAAAGTTCCTTGGTCTGGGCATTTAAAGTCCTACTCCCATCGTAAGTTGGCTTATCATGCCGACAGCCGTTGCTCCTGCTTCTTGGGCTTTTATCTGAAATGAGGTAAATACAAGATTTTTAATCATTAGAACCTGTTGGAACTACCATACAAATAATTGAGATTGTATTTAAATGAATCAAAAGAAATTAAAATTGATTTAATTATGATTCAAATTCTTTCATGAGTGAAACAGTTATGAATTTTGTATTTTGTTGGTAACTTATCGGATAAGAAGCAACTAGAAACAGTTATTCCTTGGAAAATTTGCATTTTCCAACAAAAACACTAGCTAGGCAGTTTCTAATGCAGCAAGTGCCTCCAAAGTGCGTGGGAAGTCTTTTTATTATTTGCAACCACACAATTAGCCCAAGATATCTCGCTTTTAATGAGTGGCTGAGAATTACTGGCTCTTCGTACACATGTACACACAAATACTTTGCACACAGGAAAGAGGAAACACGTTTTAAGCCGTGGGAACAGAGACAATCTCATTTTTCTTGCATGAATTAAGAGTACTGTTGTCTCCATACAGGTTCAAGAGGATTTCTAGTGAAAAATAAAAATAAAAAAAAAAAAAAACGAAAAAAGAAAGGCTGTATTTCATTACCAGAAATCTAATATTTCCCTCTACGTTTCGTCCACAAAAAGTAAAAACATCCAACAGAAATACACTTGCACTTTCATTCTGTCCAAAAGAATACTCAATTGGCTATGCTAGGTCGTAGAATGACTTTGCATTGTTAGTATAGTCAGCAAAGACCGATAAAGCATGCTCATTTTCAATGCATTAAGTAGAGACATACGTTTGGTCTGCTGAATTAAAGAGACATGCCAGTGTTGTTAAAAGTTCAGTCTAGAGTGCATATTCATGAAATTAGGTGTACTGAACAATAGAAAGCAATCTATATATTACATAGGGCACATTAGACCACAGCCAAGTTATACACTTTCATGAGACTGAGTTTGTTACTCTATTTGGAATTTAAAATTAAGCAGCCTCAAGAAACCAAAGGTCTACCAAATTAAATAAGTGCACTCTTGGAAATCAACGAGTATCATACATTCAAGCAGCATCTTTCCATTGAGAACTTTTGAAAAATCTACTGGTGCTCCAAAATATTGCTTCTTTTTTTTCTATTGTACACTCCATATAACATCATCATCACCAGAAAGGTCGAGCCTTTACACGCCCTTTTTCTTTTACCTTATCTCAAAGAAAAGAGCAAAAAAATAAATGGGAAATCACCTCATCCTCGTATGAAGTGCACCGTAAATAGCAGCATTTACGCGCGTCATCGTCACGATCATCGTCGTCAGGATATCACCGTATATCGTTCACCACCACCATACATCACACACGTCCACCACGCGAGAGGTTAAGGTCCATGGCACACATCACATACAAATAAACAAGCTAGTGCTCGGCCGCACTTGGAGGTACTTTTACGGTGCATTTAAAATTAATACAAAAGGCACTGCAGCTGTACCCCGAGGAAATAAAACAATTGCGTGGGCTCTCGTATCCGCAACAGCATGGAAAGCATCAATAAGAAACTGCAGATGAGATGAGGCCTCTCGGACTATCGAGAGCCGCGTATTATAGCCAGGAGCAGAAGGACGGAAGGACGACGCGCGGCAGAAAAGGAGAGCAAAAAAACCGGCATTTCTCGGACAACACACTGCACTCTCTGCCGTGTGCACACGATGATACGATACGATACGCGGTATATATACCTACATATAAGTAATATAGCTACATTTTCGTATACATTATAAAAGATAGTTACGCTCGGTAAGTACCTACTTATCCTACACTTATTTTTACGCGCCGATCTTTCATCCCTCCGAACGATATATACTTAGCGGGGGGTGCCCCGTGAATATACCGTCACGTCAAACACACAGTCGGAAGTGATGAGAGAAAAGTGGAAAAATAATTATAATATTATATAGTAAGTACTGAAAACCCGAGTTAAGGGCAATATAAAGCATATAGACAAATATATATTGTTATTACCTAACAGCAGCTGCAGTTATAATATACTCGGTAACGATCGACGATCGAGTTAGTCGTTGCGTCTGCTAGCCGATGATGGGCCGAGCGACTCGAACTCGCGGTCGTCCGCTTCCCCATCGTCAATTAACTTGACAATCAATCACCATGAACATTGATCCTATATACCCTAAAGCAATCGCGTGCTCGCACCCATCATCAGATTTTCAGATCCACCTCGTTGCACGTTACGCACATTACACGTATTATATATTTATGTTATCTCGATGAATTATTTTTTTATTCGCATGTGGCTGTGCGGCACCATGGATTAATCAAAGTTTGTTCAACACGCGCGAGTGTATATAAGTAGTACAGTGGTATGGTGGGCTTTGACTTTTCGGTCGCCAAGTCCAACGACCTTCCTGCGATACTGCTCGTGGAGCTACTGCCCGTCCCGTCCGTCAGTAGTACAAACTCCCGCGATACGATATTATTATGCTGCTTCTGCAGAGAGCAGCGTTTCTGGACGACGACGGGATGGTGGGGGAGAGAACCAGAGGTAGAGTTGTTGCACTGCCGATCCGCATCAGAGAAACCGAGAAAGAGAGAGAGAGAGAAACGCTGCCGTGCCGATCCAGGGAGAGAAAAAGCTCTTTAACTTCTCCTCCGCTCCTTTTCCCTTTCAGTGCTCTCTTTATCCCTTCCCTTTCTTTCACGCCATGATTGCCCTTCAAAACGTGTTGATATTTTGGCATCGTATCAGCATAATCTCTCGTGTGCCGATCGCGATCGCCGATTTAAGTACGGGGGATTCGAAGAGCACCGGTTTTTGCGGCTTTTCGACTTTTCCGCCCAATACATGTAGAAGCGCAAAGCGTCGGGGGCAAACTGGTGGGGCGCGAAGTTTGAATCCACGCGCTTTGTCAAAGGTTCCCGATCGGCTAGATCGGCAAGGGTTTTTTTGCGATCAAAAACGCCGATGTGACCATGCAGTGACTACTTGAGAAGTGCGCACGCGCACGTGTAACGAAAACAAAAACAGTGTGTTCGGGCGCGTGCAAAACAAAATGCATCGGCGATCGGGCCGATTTCACACACTCGAGGAGACGACCTTCGATTGTGCGTCAATCAGGCGGTGAAAAGCTCGCGCCCGTGAGAGTATCTCCCGCGTGATTTATCACTTACTACACGGGGCACCAAACCTACGGTGATACAAACAAACGATCTCGTCGACGGCGATAAAAGGAGTATCGGTACTATCTGTCGGAGACGCGCCGCCGAACTGAACATAGAAGCGCGTCTGGCAGAAAGTGTATTTTGATGCATGTATAGGGTAAGCCTATACATACAATTTATCGGAGTCCCCGCAGCTTAGCGCGCGCGAGAGAGAAGTGTATAATCATGTTGTACAGCTAGACTGCATTCTCTCTTTCTCTCTCTTTCGGCTGTGGAAAGAGAGAGAATAAGATGTGGATAGACAAGCGCGGGAGTGAAGGACGGATGAAGGGACCGAACGAATTGGGGACCGCTCGGCGGGGCTCGATGGCACTGAGCGTGTTTGTTTATGCAAATACATGCAGGATTGCAAAATAATAACGTTAGGGTGTTGGGGGGCGTCCATGGATTGTTGCTTGCACGGCAGTTTCTATTGTTTTATGTACACGCCAGAGAGAGAGAGGGGGAGCCAACTTCGGCAGCTTATGTATATATATTATATTTCTTTCGAACTTTTTGTTATCATTTACACGTACAGTTTACACCCATTGTTCAGGAATGGCCCAAAATGTCCCTCCCTTCTATTCTCTCTATAGGTCTTCCCTCACAGCGGGCATCACACTCTCCTTTTCCCTCTGGGTCCCCTGGTAGTGTGCCTTTTGGATTGCATACACACACGTGTATATATAGCTTATTTTATATACCTACTTTCTCTCTCTCTATACATACATACAAACAAACAATGTATATATACAGTTTATAGTCGCTGCTCCGAAACTCCAAAGTTGAGTCGAGTCCGTCCGTCGTTTGGTTCGGGCTGAACGGGGACTAGGTATGGGACTTTACACTTACTCGAAGTTATTTTAGTAGTAGTAGTAATAGTAATAGTATACTATATATATATAT
>NW_019379587.1:1397239-1407706 GCF_000648655.2 Copidosoma floridanum
ATATATATATATAATAAAGTGGTGGGGCTGCTCCCCCTCCGAGTCTCCACGAGGCACGGTCGCGGTGGCGGCCCGTGGAATTGCTGCCGCAAAAGGATGTTGGGGTTACCCCGGGGGGCGTGGGAAAAACCTGCTGTGGGAAAGAGTGGGTGGCCTCTACCTCACTCCACTTCTCGCTCGCTTCCATAATGCGCTTGTATACTACTACTACTACTAGTACTACTACTCCCTACTCCCTACCCGGTACCCACTACATTTACAATTTACAACTACTACCGTAACTCTTTTGCTCTATGTGCATGTACACATATATATACGTATTTTACGCGAAGAGAAAGAACGACGGCAGAGATGAGGATGACGATGGTGTTAGCTCGCTATATATACGTATATATATATATAAATTGGGCCCAAAAGAGAGAGACAGAGAGAGAGAGAGAGTTGTCTGTCTGCGAGGCCCTTTCGTGTAAATACATACACCTATCTATCTGCGTGTGCGAGAGCGTGTCGATAAATGCGACCGTATAAAAGGTTACTTATCGCGCCTGAGAACGGGGCTAGTCCCCTGCGTACCACACCGTTGCATAGTGTATAAATATATATACGGGGACCCCATAGCTTTTACGCTCATACATATACGTTTATACCTATATACATGTACACACACCTATATGTACATATATACCCGGCTATGGGGTCTGTCTGTCTTCCTATAGTATTAGTATGGGTATAATCTGTCACTGTGTGCGTGCGTGAGAGCGTGAAACTCTCCTCTCCTCGGAAGTTAGTCGTGTTGCCCCTGTCTATACGAGTGTATAATATATACCTATAGCGGGGTATAATACCTAGGGTGTATATATATATATACCCCTTGTAGGGAGTGTGAGAGCGAAGATGCGCCCGTGTGAATTTTTCTCTTTCTCTCTCTCTCTCTCTCTCTCTCCACCTCCTTCTCCTTGATGCTACTACTATTACTGCTTGCTTACCTACTCTATTTCTTTTTCATCCTCTTTCGCTTTTCTCTTGGATATTTGTTTTTTTTGTTTTTTTCCTCCCTTTCGCGTTTTCTCTGTCTCCTCTCTCGAGGCGCTACCGATGAGACTTTGTGTCTATATCCATCCATGGGGTATCTTTTAACACGACTCCCCAGGTTACACGGGCGGTACAGAGTAAGAGAAAAACGAAAAGAGATAGAACTGGCGTGTACACTGTGCCCCCCCAAATGTCCCGCGTGCTTTTCGAGGTTTTAAGAGCTAAGCGCCTCGCCCTCGCGTATACCGATCTCTTGCCCCCACGACCCTTTTTTGCCACTCCACGTCCGGTGATGGAAAAAGCATGAACTTTTATACCTATATGTACTACACGCGTGTTCGATAAAACTTTTGCAAGCTAAGCCGATTCGCTCGGTGTAAGCTCACTCTTGTTTGGGGGAGGAGGGTAGATCGGCACTTTTATTTTACCGATGCACTACTTTAAGAGGGATCGTTTATTCGACAGTACAAGTGTAAATATATAGAAAAAAAAAAAAAAAAGGAATACTCGCAATTGCAAGAAATCAGGGATATGATTATCTATGTATGGGGTATCATGTTATTTGGAAAAAAACAACGTGCGAGTACGTGTATAAACTATACGTGCAGTATATAGCTTGACGTGTCGTCCCGCTCGTATATTTATACAAACTCGCGCCCCGTAATTATATTATATGAGGAAGAGAGAGAGAGAGAGAAGGAGGACGAACGCGTGTTTATGTGATGTATATAATCTGCCTCTCTCTCCCTCTCTCTCTCTCTCTCTCTCTTGATGCTCTGGGAGGAAAAAAATTCCCACGGGTTTTCGTTCTAGTTCACTTAATTTTCTCGAGACTCTCCGAATACCTACCTCATGTACATACACATACCACATGTATATTATAAATATATATACTCACATCAAAGAAGGAAAATCACTGTATTAAAGTGAAAGCTTTGTTCGGCAAAACTCGCATACATACATATAAGTATCAGTGTTTACGCTGACGCGCTCCCTCGTATTAAAAAAAACATGAAAAAACAATTTTCGAATTTCAAGCGGATACTCGCTCTGTGTTGGTACTTTTATATTATTATTACTTTATTATTCAATCATATAAATATTTCTCCAAGGCGTGAAACACACATATATGTGTATATATGTATCTATTAATGTATATATATGATAGAATATGTTAATAGGCGCGCTCTCGATTACCTGCCTGTTTTTAAAATTCACGAGGTTGCGATCTAAATTGCACTATAATTTTGAAGCTCATTACGCGCTCGGTTTTGATTTCTTCGAGGCAAGTTGAATTGGCTATATACATATACGTCGATCATCAAAGTACAGCAGCGTGTGCTCGAAACAAACTCTACATTAATAATTCGATCCTGACAAATGAAATTAAAACGCAAATCCAATAAAATGAACGTTCATTTCGTATTTTATATCTACTACACATGTATTTATATATATGCGCATATGATATATACTTATAAAAATGCATAAAGCGATTTCTACGATTTAGGTAGTATGTAAATACAATTTTTGTAATTACGCCTCGTTAATCCATCTCACTCGGCATGTACTGTCTTCTCTCTCTCTCTCTGTGTGTGTGCGTTTATGCAATGGACTAAACATCAGGCAATTTAAAAAATAACGCGACCTACATCACATTGATTGCCCGGAGAGCACAATATATGCAAGTGATGGTTACAATATATATAGGTACACACGTGTGTATAATACTTATATATGCGTAATCTAACGCGCAGTTTAAATTCAATTCAACGCTGCTCCACACGTATCAGCTCGTGTAACGTTTAATTGAATTTTGTACGTTGCGACCGAACTATATATGAGCATCTGTGTACGCTCGCTTTTGCTCGCTTTTTGTTTTTGGTACGTATATACAGGGGACCATCGATAGGTACGCGTATAAGTGCAACCTCGTGTCGCGTATACTCAAAGGTACTTATACACACTCTAATGCTCTTTCGTCCAACGCTTAGGTAGCCGCGAAAAAAAAAAAAAAAAAAAAAGGGTAGCGCGGAAAGGGAAAAGGGGATACCCATTACTTTGTCATCATCGGCTTATACGATATAGTTTCGCCCTCGCATCGGCACGCACTTGTCGCCGCCGAAGAGGCGAGATACATGCGCGGATGAGCAGGGGCTCGTCTCCCCCTATCATATACGAGTGGTACATGTTGATACAGCTGCAAGTAGAGAGAAAGAGAGAGAAAAAGGATGATACATAATGTATGTATATATAAGTACTTACAAGGGCGTCTTATAATTGTTTCGGAGGGAGAACTTAATCCAATGCACTTCGGTGCGCTTCCTTCGTCTATACGTCCGAGTGATTTGTGTATATATTGTTGTATACGCGTGTTTGTGCGTAAAATAATGCCCTTTTAATATTAACAAATTTGTATGTCTATAATGTATACCACCAATCACGTATATATCAGCGTTTTGAATGGCTTTGCCTCGCGAATATTAGACGTGTGATCGATAAATCTACTTATACCCATATACTCCTATAAGAAACAGAATTATTTACATGAATAAAAGTGTTTCGCAGCGGTAAAAAAAAAAAAAATTAAAATTAACGCTTTATGTATACCTAGACGCTTTACACTCGTCGAAACACTATTATATAATTCTTTCAATATGAATGTGCACATCGCAATTAAGTATCATTACAATAGCCGTGAGTTAACGCGATGGTATATATGTACATATAAATATTACATTATATACTTATTGGTATAATATAACAGCGGAGACGCGCTCCATGTGCATGTATTGTGTGTATGTACATATTATGTACATGTATACGTGCGGATTGTCCTGTATGTATATACGAGAGAAAGAGAGAGCGCCTCCACTCGATATATCGTGAGAATTATTCTCGCCCCGGCAGACATTTCGTTGTATACAGATATACAAGACTCGCTTTTGATGGACGAGGAACGTTGCTGTGTGCGCTTATATATATACGTACATGTACATGTATATATGTATACGAAAGAAAAAAAGAGCGAGAGAGGTGTGGAGGTAAGTATACATAGAGAGTCGATATCTCCTGTATATAGGTACTTGGCATGCGGGCGGGGAAAAGCTACCTACAATAGCACATAATACATATATATATATATATACATGTGTAGGGTGTTCCCTCTAGCTGTTATCTCCCTCAGTAGCGTATGCTAATATTATATACTTGTATATTTGTATCGATTTTACAATCCCATTTTCGCGCGCCTGTTAAGCCGAGCCGGCGATCGAGATATACGCTGCCGATAATAAAATCGTCTAAGGGTATTCGCAGATTTAAATAATGTATTATACTTAGGTATAGCGTAAGATTTGTGCTGGTGGTTGCAATTTGTCCATCGCACAATTATTTGTATCGGATGTTGGAACAGCGGGGGTATAGAAATAAAACCTTCGATGGACACGATTTGCATCTGTTAATTTATATTATATAGTTGGGTGTACGAACTATGTTGTGTTTGTCTCATTTGTTTGTTTTTTTCTTTTTTTTCTCGTGGACCGATTATACTGGGTGTTTTCCATTTATAGTTTTCATACACTCAAGGTCACGTTTGAACATTTTCAAATCCGATGTATATAATATATACACTTAACCGATCGCTTGAAAACGAAGCAAAAAAAAAAACCTCCTTTGCTACCTTCCCGTAATTATACGTACATACATGAATATATTTGTTCGCGATTCACATGCCGTTATACATTGCAAGGTCGATAATATATAAATACGCGGAGATCGTCGATCAACTGGGGTTTGCACTGGTACCTATATTATATACAGACAGATTACGTAATCGCGTTTTCACAGCGAATTGAGACACCGATCGATGATTACCGCCTCTTCTTCTTTTTCTTCTTCGATACCTATGCTAACATAAATTTCTCCGTGGGGTGAATGTTTACGTTGGAAGAAAAAAAAAATTTAATAAATAAAACAGTCTTACCGATCAGATATTACATATTGCAAGCAGATTCATCGGTCCATACCGATCGTAAATGAAAATTGAAAGCTCACTTATCTACAAACATTAATAATGGATTGCTTGGATTGTTTGGCCGATTGGAAAAAAAAAAAAAAAAAAAAAAAAACTATTTCTTTATACCCTTTCGAAACGTCAAACGCTTATCATTACCGATCTAAAGGAACGATGTATCGAGAGAAAAAAAACGCAACATCATGAATCATAATATACCTACTTGCAGCAGGTGCAACGCGACTGCGCAATCAAACGGGCAGAAAACAAAAGTAAAAAGAAAAGCGCAACGACCGCGAGCGTATAATATGTTGATTAGTTCAATGAGCCGTTCGTAAAATTGCCATCGGCGAAAATATGTACGTCATGAAAAAATCAGTATCCAAATTTACAGGACTACAGGAAATTGTCGCGGACGTTGCCGATGTAGGTCCATAAATTTTGATACCGATTTTCCACGCGGACGGGCCCGGATTAGTAAAAGCCAGTCGGTTACTCGACGCCGGCATCCATACTTATCTCTTTCTCTTATTTATTACACCATATACATGCGCGGTGTATATATTTGACAGCTCTATGACGCTATACATATAATATACACTCGGGTATATTTTGTTGTTCTGCTTCCCGCGCCCATGTATTTAATATCGCGGCATGGATCTCGGGGATTATATTATTTAACGATCGGTAATATAACCGGCGTTTCCAATCGTCAAACTCGAGTGTTTCCTCGCTCTTTTGTATATGTATATGTATACACAGAGGTTTTATCTGCCAGTGCTATGATTCCTTTTTTTCTTTTTTGACCGTAAAATAACAAATTGGTCCCTCGGAGCCTGAGAAAGGAATGGGCCCGCGTTTGCGTGATGTTTTCCTGCAGTGAACACTTTCTTGTAATCTTGGAAAATATAGGCACTATGCGAAGGTCGAAGCGTTGAACTTTTTGTGAATTTAAAGGACTCGAAGGCCGATAGCGTATTTTGAAGTGCAGCTACTCGTAACTTCTCCTTGCCTGTTTGTATACACATTTGCACGTAGCTATCATATACAAGTGTACCTATGGTTGCTTTTGCAACTCGTTCGGGAATATTGTACATTTATTTTTTCGTGAGAATTCGAGCACCGAAATATGACCGATGGATGAGTCACGGCGACACTCGAATGTTTTTCGCCTACAAAGACGCCATGTATAGGCACCTATACTTATTTTTGTGCGCACGAAACTCTTATCTTTACGACTTGGGTTCCATAAAATCGTTGGATAATGTTTCCTCTTGGACCAACGAAACATACATAACTTTGCGCTCGTTCTAGATAAGAGGTCGAATAAGTCAATGGTTTTTTTTTTGTTCAAAAGTGCCATTACACGTAGGATCTCTTTTTTTTTGTGCGTAATTGATGGGTTTTCCAATGCAACGAAAAGACAAGTGCATCGAAATAAATTTCGGAAGAGCCGAATTGCTTCCTATAATGAGTTGCGAAACGAAGAAAAACAATTATAGTTAATAAGGCCACGAAGGTCACGCGTAAGAAAACCGTTGTCGACAAAACAAACGATTATTAATTTTTGGTGGGAAGGTTATTAATCCATTAGGGTGTTGTTGTTGGGATCTAGTTTATTTCGCAATGAGGCAATTACTTGCGACTCCAAGTGCCCAATTGGCCCAAATTAAAAAAGGTCCCAAGTAGGCACATTTTGCAATCGAATGCAACAAAAAGTCGTCGATTGATGGTCGATCGAGGATAGTAATAAAAATTGGCCCTCAATTGTGCCGAATAATGGTTGGACGGGATGAGAAAAATTACGTCCACTTCGAAAAAAAACGTACAGGTGCTTTTTGCGCGTGAATATAAAAACGCCCCAGCTCGATCAGGTCCCAAACGCCACTGTCCGAGGCAGCTTTAGCCGTATACATCGATGCGCAACAATAATCATCGGGTCGTCTCGAAAGTCGAGTTTTTCGCTTCATAAAAGAGCGAGGCGAAAATCCGGGGGAGAGGGGCGCTTATGTGCGATATACATAGGATGGATTGCCATTATTTTGTATTCGTCGAAACATCGTAATATAAAGAGGGGAACAAGGCGAGGCGCACGAACGATCGGCATCGACGATTAAGCGTATTCCCGTTCCCGAGAGCGCCTCCACGTGTATATAATATAGAGGCATGCTTTGACATCATCACAAGTATAATACACATTTGTGCGCCTTGTATTTGCGAGTATAGTATATAGGTATGTACTTACAGGTACACAATTGTGTGTGCACACATGCATGATGCTTGTGTGTGCTGCTCGAGTTTTCGAGAGCGCACTGAAACACGAAGGTGTACGTATGTACATCCTATACCTATATACTCACGTATACTTACTGCAGGCGAGCCTTGAGTTTTTGCGAGATTGTCGGAAGGCGCGCGGTCCCACGCTATATATACAACTGTGGGTGTATACGTACACACCTACCCCCGCACACACGTGTGTTTACGTATGATTTTCCTCGCTATTTTTTTTTAAATTTTTTTATTGATTATTACGTGTCACCTGTGTAAGTGCTCTCTGATATACGCACTAGAGAAAAGGGATCACTTTCGTTTGAAAAACATTTTTTCACGGACTGATATTTCGTGGAATTTATAGCAATGTGCATTTTTAACGCGTTCAGCATGGTACATTTGACAGTCAAAAATTTTCGTGCGAGCGTTTGTTTTCGGAAAAAAAGAAAAAAAAAAAAAAAACCAATTTCACGATAACATCGTATACGTAATAAAGCTCGTAATTTGGTATTTAAAATTCAAATTTATCCTTTAATTGCGAGTATAATTATTAGGTCTTGTTACATCCACGTGCAATTTACAAAAGATAAGAATCGGCAGTATAGCTACTAGAGCTGCTACGGCACAACAGCTACTAAATAACAGAGACGCTCAATTGTATTTGCTTCATTAGTAGGTATAATATTTCCAAATGAGAAACGACGTCCATCATCAATTTGAGTTACTATTATTGCGCAAAATGAAAATAAAAAAAAGGGCACATCTGAGCCGAAGAGCTTGATTTTGATCAAAAAACGCGGTGATGTGACACGCTTACGCGGGTAACTCGACGAGGCATTTTTTTGAAGCGACGCGCACAACAAACAAAAAAACTTGGAGGGGCACTCGTGGCGTAAAACAATAAAATCGCAAACGGATCCAGTTGTAAGGTATATAATGTATTAATATATAGACAAGAAGAGCTAAAGCCAATTGGGGATGTATTACCAAATGTATAAAATATAGTTGGTAATATTTATAACAATCAGGTATACGCTTCTGTAGCAGGGGACGCTGACCATAGAGTGGTAGGGCTGGCCAGAGAAAAAATGTATATAGTACACTGAGCTGAAAAAGCTCTCTCCAGCGCTTGGGGTGCCACTCCTATCATTTGGGGGCGAGGAGGATTCGAAGGGAGTTAGTTTTTACGTGTAATGTATATATAGAGAAAAGAATTCGGACCCTTTCTGCGCGTGAATTTACGGGGAGGCGCGGGTGATAGAGGCGCTAACGTAAGGCGCTTAGACAGTTTGCACACGGGGTGGAGACTTATTTATCCCCATACATTTTCAAGGGAGAGAATAAAGTGCTTTTTTTTTTTTTTTAATTTATTTATTTATTTGTCAGGAGGTACGGTTTCAAAATACACCGAAAAATTGTATAACAATGAGACGATGTGCACGTGATGATTCACTCAATTGCGAAACGCTATAATTTTCTTTGTTCCATTGTAAACAGATCTGCGAGGTGATGGATGTAAGTATATATGTACGTACATATACGTAGATTATATATGTACATATCTACACAGCTTGAAAGAGAAGAAAAAAAAAAAGGTAAAAACAAACAAGGGTGGGAGTTTGTACTGGAGAATCTTTTGATGAAAATTGCAATTATTCAATCGGAGAACTCGAACGCTTCATACCTTGTAGATATTTGTATTTAATGATGCGTACAATTTTTCTTTATTTTTACTTAAAAATGTGTTCCTACTTTTTTACTGGTGTATTTTGTTTCGCTTTATCTATATACAAATATGAAAATAACAAATAATGTTTCATTACTGTCCTCTGTAGATTTTCAAGTTTCCATTACAGCACGCGTACCTGAAAAAAATTGGCAATTTTTCGATAAAATTGTGTCGCTATATACTTCTTTTTTAATTTTAGCTTTAATAACAATCAAAGGTGCTTCAACGATGAACTGATGTATATTATTTTAACTTTGTCTAAGGCCAAACAAGAGCACTGGATCAGGTTGAATGTCACAGACGCTGTCGTTATTTCTGCTAAATGAATGAAAATCCGATTAATAAAATTGTCGCTTTTAACTTGATCAATGATTTGAATTACACCAGAGATCAAGTCAAAACTTGCCCCAATCTTTTAAAATTTAACGGCTTTTACCTTAATCTTGAATTTACCTTAATAGTTGAATGACAAGAGTAAAATTATTATTTTTTCTCATTGCAGTTTGTCGTAAATAGATTTTTTAGGGGATACATTTGTCACAAGTCCTATTGTGTTCTCTAATACGAAGGGGAAAAAGAACGAGTTAAGAAAATATGCTCTTTATTTCAGTTTGGTTGATGATATTTTTATTGCATACGTATATAAGGAGGTGAATTTGAAACTTTGAACTTTCCGTTCATGAACAACAATAAACAATAGCTTTTGGTGCGTAAGCGTGTAAATACATTATTTAAAGTCGATAATACATTCGTGGATACACAAAAAGCTTGTGTAAAATTACTACTTGATTATTAACAATTCAATATTGAATGTACCTACTGTGTGCAAATCGTTTCTCAGAAAAATCATATATATATAGTTTGTCCTCGAGTTTGTGTTGTGATTACAGTTTGTTTATTTACTTCTTATTGTTTGAGAGACATATAATTTCTACAATTTCATGCAGAGTATGATACAAGTCTAAACACTTACATTGATACGAATAAAAATTAATAATATATGTCCATACAAACTAGTGTGTTGTGTAATACCTGCATGTCATTTGATGATAACATTTTATAAGCGTGTACTTTGATATGGATTCATTGAGTAATTTAATTTTCATAATTTATAATTTTTTTGCTCATTAAAGCAAAAACTACAATGTTCGTATTGAACCTGACCTTACCGTTACACCTTTCCGTTAATCGAAATTGAACAATAGAGAGGAAAAATTTTGAAGTTACGATACACATAGTTATAGTCCTCTGTTTGATGACTTGAGCAAGAAAAAAAAGGAAACAAACGCACAGTTAGTTATCTGTTCCTTGGGTGAAAAAGAAATAAGCAGGGAAAAAATAACAATCTCAAAAACAAATGCGGTACCTTTGCTCTTGTGATTTTTTTTTTTTTTTTTTTTTTTTTGCCAATGATACCCTC
>NW_019379587.1:1408495-1421315 GCF_000648655.2 Copidosoma floridanum
TTGAAAAAAAAAAAAAAAAAAAATGGAAAATTAAAACAGATCATTTTTTCCAAAGCAACAGGTATCCCGGGGAATCACTGGATTTTCCAATTTCTTTTTGTTTTCTAAAGAAAGACAACCGCTTCATAAAAAAAACTTGCGGAAAATGATTTTAATATGGTGCTTGGATTTTCCTTGGTAAAACTCGTGTTTGGAAACGTTTCGCATGCAAAGCTAAGTAATTAGTCATATTGCGCAAGAAATCGTGTCCACTTGTAATTGCCAGCACAATGTATATTTTCTTACCTGTGCAGGGAAGCAAGACCTTCGCAGAGCAGCGTCGCGATCGCCGCGTCCACTGCCGATCCATTGCGTTTGAGTATGTCCGAGCCGATTTCCGCGCAAGGCGGTCCATTCGTCGCCACCGCGGCCTGCGAGTAATAAAAATTTCTCTCCTTACGACATTCATACTTTGCTTAATGGTTTTTTAAAACTTTTCAAAATCAGTGAGAAACGACTTAGAAACCACAGACTACTTGAGTTATTTACGAGCTCTCGAGCCTTAATTTTTTTCTTGCTCGTAAAATACATAAAATACATTTTTATTGTTGTCGTCGCGTTGAACATAATCTGACAATATTTTTACGCGTTTCAATGAGCCTTGTGTCTCGAGTATACTCGCAAATCTCAAGTTCTATATGAAACGTAAATCTTGTATGACCTATTTTTTTTAATTTTTTTTTTTTTATCAGCATAAAATTATTTTCCTTAACAATGATGCACATGATATATTCGTTTAAATTTCTTACACAAATATATACAGTACAATGTAATGATGATTGTTCAACTGGCAAGGTGTGCTCAAACACAATAGCTGAAAAATAATGCGATAAGATTAAAATTCCATTGAATTTTTAATTGCAACTTTGAATGAGGATGTAAATTTAATTTATTTTTAAAAAATGAGCTAAAATCGTCCATCTCGTCGTTGAAAATGATTCCCGTCGACCTGGATCGAAGCTTGGAACCCAGACTGCAAAACATTACAATTTTCCAATGATCAAATATGCATACGAATACATCCCCTTTTGAAAACGAAAAAGAAAACGCGTACACCTGATTGATGGTCGACGTGACAGACACGGCCGAGCCGTCGGCGGCCAAGACAGACACGTGCGCGGTCCCGTGGTCCTCCACGTTTGACGTCACGGCGCCGTAAAATTCCGGATCATTCGACGTCCTGTTGTCCTTAATTTCCGACCTTATGGAATCCGTGAAATCCTGCGACGTCAACTTCTTCAGGAGGCTATCTAAAAACCACGGCACTGATCTATGATCGTTTCTTATTTATTAATTTTTTCCCCCCATCTTCCGATCGCCACTTTTGGTATTATTTATTGACTTTAAACATAAAACAACGACCCATGAATTTCAAACGAACGTACCGATCATTGACTCATCCTGCCGATCTCTCATCAAAATTCCAAGTACCCCCTCTCCCCCCCTCCAATCACCATCAGAGATATTTACCCAACATTTAATAAAAACCATCCGCGTGTACGTATACAACAGTATATTGATTAGTCGCGTCGCGTATCGGCGATGGTAATGGATTCACGCGCGGGGCACACGTACCAACGTCAACAAAGTGGGGATCGCCGAGCTCGGTGCGCTTGGCGTAGGCCCACTTGAAGGTCTCGATGATGCGTTGCCACATGACGTTCTCGTCGTTAGCGGGCACGAGGCCCTGGAGGACGTTCATCATGAAAACGAGCAGTGCCCCCGAGCCGGGCGGCGGTGCCGTGTACACCGTCACGTTGCCGATTTTTCCCACGAGCGGCTCCGTCCAGTTGACCCTGCAAAACCACAATGACCGAAATAATAATTATATCCATGCTTCGTGGTAACAATTATATATACTATACATATTATCGTGTGTAGGGTGCTTGCCTGTAGTTGGAAAAGTCCTCGGGAGTGACGATGCCCCCCGCGTCTCGGATCTCGCTGACCAGGGCGTCCCTCATGGACCCGTTGTAGAAGAGCTCCACGGGGTTCGAGGAGTTGGCCAGGATCATCAGCGTCTCCTTCAGCTGCGGCATCTTCATCCTCTCGCCAGCCTTTGCGAATCAATCAAACACAACAGCTCGACACGATCGGATCGCGGGCATTGTACAACACGACACTTACGGAGTATACTTGCTTGGTCTCCGGGTTGATAAGGATGTCGGCGAGGTTGTTCTTCTCGTCGCGGATGAAGCTCTCCTTGCCCTTGAGGCTCGTCTCCAGGTACTTGTTAACCACGACGCCGGTGTCGCACAGTTCGATCGCGCCGGTGAACAGGTCTCTCCAGGGCAGTCTGCCGTACTTCTGGTGCGCCTCCCAGTATCCCAAAAGTTCGCCGGGAACGGCGATCGATAGGCCTCCTGAAAGTTTTTCTGCTCATTTCACTGTTGCCGGTAAAATAACAAGTACACCTATGCGTGAGATCATCTCGTTGCTTCAAATTTTAATCAGCTTGGTGGTCTTGACTCTGTCTCGGGTTAATCTTCGCGCTTATTAATGATTCCTTGATAATTTTACTTACGTCTGGTGAACTTACACCTACACTATACTTGAGTAATATTATGTTGCCTGGGCACAAAAATAAAACAAAAAAAAAAAAGGTATCGACACGCTATTCATGACTGAAATTACAATGTTTGCGCTTTAACGATTTCGAAAAAATATTTTCTCACGTGAAAAATTTTACGTAAATTGTTTTCCAGGAAAAAAAAAAAAAAAAAAAAAAAAAAAAAAAAAAAAAAAAAAAAAAAAAAAAAAAGGGGGCCCTTTTTCTTTTTTTTTTTTTTTTTTTTTTTTTTTTTTTTAGATCTCCCACGGCGATTGCGACGACGACGCGCCCGACACTCTCATCGCCTCCCACTTATCTTTTCCAGGGAAACTCGTGCGAGTCGAATGGGTGCCAATTTATGACTGGCGCATGCTGAGACGGGGCTTTTGAAAAAAAAAAAAAAAAAAATCACGCACTTGAAACAGTACTCATCTTGTAATTTGGAATATTTGGATGCTGTGTCAACGATTGCTCTCAGCATTGCAGTTCAACTGGAGCGGAATCGTACAGGAACTCTTTAATAAAATACAGAAACTGTTACAGTCATGGAATCTTTATAAAGTTTATAAGTATAATCGTATGTATCCTCATAGCTCCTTGGTGATACTCTAGAAGTAGCTTGGCTCTAAAGGGTAGTTTACACAGCCATGGTACAACACTACTTTTTTTTTTTTTTTTATTTATCATCGCCCGTAGGCTCAGACACGGCATTTTTTTACATAAGCATAGTGTTTTGAATATTTATACTTTTGGAGGTCGATTTTCAGGTACAAGATAAACTGAAAATTTATCGCAAATAGCCCAAACAATGTCAGCTTTGTATTTTACATTTATAAGATTAGTTGCGGCTGGTTTATAATTGATTACATGGCTCTACTATAAGTAGTGATAATTTGTGGGGGTGCACAGCTCTCTCACGGCGATACCTCTTCTATGGGTATATCTTGGACCCCAGTACCCCACAAATTATTTGGAACAGCGCCATCTAGCGGTCTTCATTTTTTAGCGAAAAGTGGCCTCTAAAATTCTGAATCAGAGCTTTAGAGCCTAGAACCATTAAATCAATTATAAACCAGCCGCAACTAATTGTATAGATATATCATAAAATTTTGATATCGTTTGTGCTATTTGCAGCAAGTGTACAAGTTATCTTTTATCCAAAAATTGACTTCCTATATATTTATACTTTTGGAGATAGATTTTCGGGTAAAAGATAAATTTTACACTTGTCGCAAATAGCACAAACAATGTCAAATTTGTATTTTATAATAAGCTGAAAATTTAACCATTAGACTGTAAAATTTTGTTAATTGAAAAGTGTCGGTAAGCAAGATTCCGTTCCTAGTGCCGAATCGCCGATCAGCTGATCAGTATATATATGTACATATACAAAAGTTTTGCGGTACGATATTTTTTGCGTATCAGCTTAACGGATGCTTTTGTTGCGAACAAAAAGGTTTTTTCTTCATGTTTGTCTGTTTATTGCTTATAAATGTAAGTACAAATGTTTATCGATAATTTATTGACTGTTGTCAATTCGTAGTACCTGTTAAGATTGTTGGAAAAGGCTGTTTTTACTTGTGGAGTTAAGGTTAAGGAATTATATTTTGGGTAACGTTTTACCTTATTTTATTTATTTATTTTTTTTTTTTTTAATAAAACTGCATCCGTAGGTTACGTCTTTTCTTATACATGATATAACTCACCTCCAATAAATATTTCATATATTAACAATTGAATCATTACATCAGCTTTTTTTGTTGTAGAATAATTAAGAAAAACAATGGGAGTTCTTGGACTTTGGAAACTTGTAGATGCTACAGGAAAGCCAGTTCCTTTAGAAACTCTCGAAGGAAAAGTTCTAGCAATAGGTAAAGTTATTATTTTTGTTTTCATCGAGTAATTCTACTGCATAGGATAAAATATATGTTAAACCGTTTGTAGATATTTCCATTTGGATACATCAGGTAATTCAAGGGTATCAGGATCGCAGAGGAAATGCCTTGCCAAACGCCCACCTTATTGGTTTATTTAACAGGATTTGTAAATTGATGTACTTTAAGATCAAGCCTGTTTTTGTTTTTGATGGTGGTGTACCTTTGCTTAAAAAAAATACCATTGTAAGTACATTTTTATTTTCAATCTACTTCAGAGTCACAAAATTTTTTTTTTTTTTTTTTTTTAAGTGATTTTAAAGATCATATTTGTAATAAATGTTGGTAATAGTGCCAAAGAATTATTTTTTTTTAAACGAAAAGACTCCCGTTTTTCAAATCACAGAACTTCTTCTCTTCATCTAAATTACAATATCCCTAAGATGTAATTAGCTTGGCGTGGGAATCAGGTAGTGAGAACCAAGTCCTCTTATTCTTTTGTATCTACAGGCTACACGCAGNCGCTTGTAAAATTTTTTCTAATCTTCGTTTGAGTACAATTATAATTTTAAATAGGTGCACCTAATTGGAAATAATTTTTATTATTATTTTTTTTTAAACGAAAAGACTCCCGTTTTTCAAATCACAGAACTTCTTCTCTTCATCTAAATTACAATATCCCTAAGATGTAATTAGCTTGGCGTGGGAATCAGGTAGTGAGAACCAAGTCCTCTTATTCTTTTGTATCTACAGGCTACACGCAGGAAGTTAAAATCTATTGCATCTAGTAAAGCACAAAAGTTAAAGAACGATTTGATAAACAACCTGATAAAACATACAGCAGTGAAAGGAGCTCTTGAAAAAGGAAATGACAACGAAGAAAGCAGTACTGCTATACAACAATTGAAGGATACAAAAGCTAGCAGTGTCACATCTGCTATCAATGACATGTACAAACTACCTGAGATCCCCAGTGGGAGTCAATTAGATCCTGATGATTACATAAACAGTGAGGATGAGGATGAATTGCATCTCAGTCCACGTAAGCAGTCTAAGTGGATGGGAAATATTCACAGTGTTGATGTGGATAACGAGGAATTCAAAAATTTACCGGCTGATGTCAGGTATGATATTTTAACGGATCTGAAAGATACCAGAAAGCAAAACTCTTGGGGTCGTCTACACGAGTTACCGAAAGTATGGTATTTTTTAAATTACGTTTACATTTCCGATTGTTAAATAAACATTTATCTTCTCTAACGAAATTTTAGGGCTCTAATAACTACTCTGGCTTTCAAGTAAAACGTTTATTGAAAAGAAGGTACGTTCAAGAATCTCTTGAAGAAGCTGAAAAAGAAATGGGAGGAAAATCTTTAACTTTGGAAGAATTAAATAAACTCTTGACTGATCAAGGCATCAATACAACCTTGCAACAAGATAAAGCTTTTCGTATTGCTTCCGACAGCACAACTAGAGTTATTTATGTAAAAGGTAAATCAATCGTTATAATTTTTCATTTCGATCGATTGCTCGAATCAAACTAAGTATTTTTTGTTCTAGATTCGCAAAGTACACAAAATACTAGTGATTCAGAAAGTTCAAAACCAAGCAAGTCAAAAGAACCAGATTCCAGCTCAAAAGACGCTACATCCGACTCCTTATCTGTGAATTCTGAAATTTCAGCATCAGTAATCAACGATATTAATGCATACGATCTAGATGAAGAATGGAATTCAGATGAAGGTTTCGAAACAACGCACAATGAGTCCCCGCAGTTAACGAAGAACAATATCCCAAAGTCGGTGATGAACCCGGCTTTGGCTTATATGTTAGAAAATAGCGGATTTACGCGTGACCAAATAGTAAAAATAGTAGAACAGCGTAAACAAAATCAAGCAAACTCGGATACAGCAAGCTCGACCGCTTCATCTAAAAAGGAAAGAAAGAAAAAGAAATCGCTTCGTTTGTCTGTAACCAAAAAGAGAAAATTATCGTTTGATGTACAGTTATCGAAAAAAAAACAAGAAACTGCGGAAGAACCGACAGCTGTTATCGTGGAGTCATCCTCGGAATCTGAAGATTTTGAAGAAGTTACAGAAAAAATTACTTCTAAAGGAAAATCGGTTGAAAATGAAGTTTACGACCGAACCATTACAAAAGAGTCTTCGGATGACGAATCTGACGATTTCATTGAGGTTCAAGATGTTCCCATTCCAGAGGTGTCAGCTGTCAAAAAACCGCAAAATGTTGGTCTCCAAATAATGATAAACGCTGAGAAAGATCTTGAAGACGACATATTTGCCGATATTTTTTCTGACGCAAGTACTGTTGAAAAATTAGTTAAAAGTCCCGAAAAAAAGAAGGAATCGGAAGAAGTGGTGAAAAAAAATTTTCAAGATGCTCGTATAAAGCAAATGGAAGCACTTAAAGAAGTGAAATCTCAATTAAAAGCAATAAAACAAAAGTTTGAAACAGAGAAAATCGATAATGAAAGTTCGATGCCAACTACCCCAGTGAAAGTACAATCAGAAGACACTTATAAGTCTTTTCCGCAAACTTCTGATAAGGTCATTGATTCATTGACCATTGGAAATCTTGTAGAAAAAATTATTGATTCTGCAGCATTAGAAGAAATTGAAACTTACCAAGATGATATCAAAGAAATACAAAATGAAGAAAAAGATGAAAATGTAGTCTCTGATATTGATTTTGGAGATTCAGATTTTCTTGCTAAAACAAAAACTGTAGAAAACTCTACAACTAATGACATTCCAAAGGAAACCGAAAAAGTAGTGGAAACCGTAAAAAAGCCAGCTATTATCCTTCCCACAGATGAAAAGGAACTGGAATCTATGAAGGTATAAGGAAACTTATTTAATGCGTATCAGCTTAACGGATGCTTTTGTTGCGAACAAAAAGGTTCAGGAGGTACNTAATGACATTCCAAAGGAAACCGAAAAAGTAGTGGAAACCGTAAAAAAGCCAGCTATTATCCTTCCCACAGATGAAAAGGAACTGGAATCTATGAAGGTATAAGGAAACTTATTTAAAAAAAAAAAATCTCTTATTTAAATAACAATTTTGATATATTTATTTTAATTAGCAACAACTAGAAAATGAGCAACAGCAAATCGCTGGAAGCTTAGGAAAACTCGAGAGACAAGCCATCGACATTACGGATCAAATGAGGATAGAAGCACAAGAACTTTTACAGTTATTTGGTGTTCCTTACATTGTGGCTCCTATGGAGGCTGAAGCTCAGTGTGCGTATTTGGAACAAGTTAAACTTACTAATGGCACCGTAACCGATGATTCGGATATCTGGCTTTTTGGTGGTCACTGTGTGTACAAAAATTTTTTCGACAACAATAAAAAAGTCTTGCAGTATTTATCAAACGACATAGAGCATCATTTCAGTAAGTATATTTTATTAACATGCTACGTGTTGTGTTGTTATCTTTACGTAATCGTTGTTTTTGCAGAGCTTTCCAGAAAGGAAATGATCCTATTAGCTTTATTGGTTGGCAGTGATTACACGAATGGACTCGCGGCCGTTGGTCCTGTCACTGCGTTAGAAATTCTAGCGTCTTTTCCTTGCGAAGGAGAAGATTTCTTGCGTGGTCTGCGATCATTTGCAGCCTGGTTCAGGGCAGGAAAATTGGCTGCACCCGGGAAAACTACTCTACGCAATAAACTTAAAAATGTACAAATCGAAAAAGGTAAGTCTAGTAAATGTAATTTTTAAGAATAATTATATTTTAATCCGTTTGATTGTTTACTTTTTTCTATTTTTTTTTTCAAAGGATTTCCTAGTCAAGCTGTGGTTCAGGCGTACTTGGCTCCAACGATTGATGAATCAACCGAACCGTTCTCATGGAGTAAACCAAATTTAGTTTTATTAGCCGACTATGTAAAGCGAAAATTTGGCTGGACGAAACTAAAATTCGATGAGATCATGAATCCTGTCATGAAGAGGTACAATGAGACTCAGAGTCAAAGGGTGATAGACTCGTACTTCAAATACCAGCTCGTACCAAAATCTATCGAAACGGCTATGAGTAAAAGAGTTCAAACAGCTATCCAAAAACTTAGTAGTAAAGGAGAAGCTGACGAAGAATTGGAAGGTGATGCACCAAAAGCATCAACTTCAAAAGATAAAGTCAAAAAGCCAAGAAAAGTAGCGGTCAAACGAGGAAAGAAATCTAAAGACATAGAAAGCGAGTTACCAGCTATTGCGGAATCAGTTGAGAATGAAGAGGAGAGTAAACTTAAAATCGAACAAAATGAAATTAAGGGTGAATCCGAGACTGAAGCTGTACAAGTCAAGAGTGAAGTTAAAGCAGAACCCAATAGAATAACTACAAGGAAATTAGTTCCGCCTAATGATAGAACAAAGCCCATAAAGATGATTGCAATCGACGAGGTTATTCCACAGAAGGAAAAGGATAAAGTAAATGCTTTAAAGTCGAAATTAAAGGCGATCGAGATATTTCGTAAATCCAAAACGGGGCTGGACCGCACAGCTAAGAAAAAGAAGGTTGTTAAAAAAATTAATAAAGATGCCAACTTATCTGAAAGCAGTAGTGATTAGATGTGTAATGGTACAAATGTTTGTGTTCACAGCTAAGTTGTAAAGTATTTAATGTAAGATTTTTTACAAGTTTTCGTAACAAACTGTTTATGTACAAAGCATGAATAAAACGCGTCGATTTTTTCAAAAAATCAAAACTGATGTAGCTACACAACTAGATAATCTACTTATGAATGATCCAATACTGTAGTGTAATATATGTCTAATAGTTCTCGAGAAAAGAAAATGTAAATACGCAACGTAAATACACAGTAACGCTTTCCATCAAAATAGACAATTATGTGTGATGATTAATACGTTAACCTTAAACTTCGCACGATTAAGTTTAATTTAATTATTTCATCATGGAACGTACTTGAATAATCACTGCACTGCAAAAACGAAAATTGATTTCGTAATTGTTGTTGCTGCATTCCGGAATACGTGTACACGAAGACACGAGTAAAAATTTTTTAAATGTATTTTGATAGATGCATCACTCAAAATTTTATAAATACACGCATAAAATTTTCGTAAGTATACAATTTAAAAATAAAATTTCAAGAAAAAAAAACAAAAATATCTCAAACATCATACAATCACAGAGTATGAGTAATCACATGTGTACGGACGAGCGCCTGTACTTTTGTTTGATACAGAATACATGCGTATTCATGTAAGCAAGTATAAATAATTCAAACTATTCAAAAGAAATTTTGATATCAAACAAGTCGACTTCATGCCGACTCCGTGGTCGTGATTCAGTAACCAGCCGTCTTTCCTTGCCTCCGATAATCCGAATTGGCCGTTATTCGATTACCTATCTTCGATATGGCCGTGACTGCACTTCCGATTCCAGAATACTCGGTGATGTTGTGGCCGATGTCCTCCAAGAACTTCAAAATCGACTCTGGGAATTCCTTCTCGTTTTGCACTTTCATTGGAAATAGCTAAAATAACAAAAAACAATATTTTGCGTTTGGCATCTCGCAGCGAGTAAAATGATTTATTTTCATGAACACTCGTTTTTTTACTTGGTGATGAATCCGATGAGCGTCGATGGCTTCTTTGATGTTGTAATTGTTGTACAAGTGAAGCAACATAATCGTAGCCACAGACGTTGTTATTTTTGATCCACCGGCAGCACCAATGACTAGTTGAACCTTGTTATTCTCGTTCACCTGTAAGTGGTACAGTAATTAAGCTCTTGATGGAAAAAAAACAAACAAATGAAAATTGAGTCTCAAAATTATGTCGTCACGCAACCCAAACGTGTACGTTCAACAACTCTGCCTCGATTTTTTAAAATTAATAATACACACTAACCACTATCGTGGGAGTCATAGAGCTGATTGGCCTCTTGAGGGGCTGGATGTAGTTGTTGGGCGACGGCGGCAGATCGAAGCCGTTGGTCATATTCGGCGAGCTAAAATCGTCCATCTCGTCGTTGAAAATGATTCCCGTCGACCTGGATCGAAGCTTGGAACCCAGACTGCAAAACATTACAATTTTCCAATGATCAAATATGCATACGAATACATCCCCTTTTGAAAACGAAAAAGAAAACGCGTACACCTGATTGATGGTCGACGTGACAGACACGGCCGAGCCGTCGGCGGCCAAGACAGACACGTGCGCGGTCCCGTGGTCCTCCACGTTTGACGTCACGGCGCCGTAAAATTCCGGATCATTCGACGTCCTGTTGTCCTTAATTTCCGACCTTATGGAATCCGTGAAATCCTGCGACGTCAACTTCTTCAGGAGGCTATCTAAAAACCACGGCACTGATCTATGATCGTTTCTTATTTATTAATTTTTTCCCCCCATCTTCCGATCGCCACTTTTGGTATTATTTATTGACTTTAAACATAAAACAACGACCCATGAATTTCAAACGAACGTACCGATCATTGACTCATCCTGCCGATCTCTCATCAAAATTCCAAGTACCCCCTCTCCCCCCCTCCAATCACCATCAGAGATATTTACCCAACATTTAATAAAAACCATCCGCGTGTACGTATACAACAGTATATTGATTAGTCGCGTCGCGTATCGGCGATGGTAATGGATTCACGCGCGGGGCACACGTACCAACGTCAACAAAGTGGGGATCGCCGAGCTCGGTGCGCTTGGCGTAGGCCCACTTGAAGGTCTCGATGATGCGTTGCCACATGACGTTCTCGTCGTTAGCGGGCACGAGGCCCTGGAGGACGTTCATCATGAAAACGAGCAGTGCCCCCGAGCCGGGCGGCGGTGCCGTGTACACCGTCACGTTGCCGATTTTTCCCACGAGCGGCTCCGTCCAGTTGACCCTGCAAAACCACAATGACCGAAATAATAATTATATCCATGCTTCGTGGTAACAATTATATATACTATACATATTATCGTGTGTAGGGTGCTTGCCTGTAGTTGGAAAAGTCCTCGGGAGTGACGATGCCCCCCGCGTCTCGGATCTCGCTGACCAGGGCGTCCCTCATGGACCCGTTGTAGAAGAGCTCCACGGGGTTCGAGGAGTTGGCCAGGATCATCAGCGTCTCCTTCAGCTGCGGCATCTTCATCCTCTCGCCAGCCTTTGCGAATCAATCAAACACAACAGCTCGACACGATCGGATCGCGGGCATTGTACAACACGACACTTACGGAGTATACTTGCTTGGTCTCCGGGTTGATAAGGATGTCGGCGAGGTTGTTCTTCTCGTCGCGGATGAAGCTCTCCTTGCCCTTGAGGCTCGTCTCCAGGTACTTGTTAACCACGACGCCGGTGTCGCACAGTTCGATCGCGCCGGTGAACAGGTCTCTCCAGGGCAGTCTGCCGTACTTCTGGTGCGCCTCCCAGTATCCCAAAAGTTCGCCGGGAACGGCGATCGATAGGCCTCCTGAAAGTTTTTCTGCTCATTTCACTGTTGCCGGTAAAATAACAAGTACACCTATGCGTGAGATCATCTCGTTGCTTCAAATTTTAATCAGCTTGGTGGTCTTGACTCTGTCTCGGGTTAATCTTCGCGCTTATTAATGATTCCTTGATAATTTTACTTACGTCTGGTGAACTTACACCTACACTATACTTGAGTAATATTATGTTGCCTGGGCACAAAAATAAAACAAAAAAAAAAAAGGTATCGACACGCTATTCATGACTGAAATTACAATGTTTGCGCTTTAACGATTTCGAAAAAATATTTTCTCACGTGAAAAATTTTACGTAAATTGTTTTCCAGGAAAAAAAAAAAAAAAAAAAAAAAAAAAAAAAAAAAAAAAAAAAAAAAAAAAAAAAGGGGGCCCTTTTTCTTTTTTTTTTTTTTTTTTTTTTTTTTTTTTTTAGATCTCCCACGGCGATTGCGACGACGACGCGCCCGACACTCTCATCGCCTCCCACTTATCTTTTCCAGGGAAACTCGTGCGAGTCGAATGGGTGCCAATTTATGACTGGCGCATGCTGAGACGGGGCTTTTGAAAAAAAAAAAAAAAAAAATCACGCACTTGAAACAGTACTCATCTTGTAATTTGGAATATTTGGATGCTGTGTCAACGATTGCTCTCAGCATTGCAGTTCAACTGGAGCGGAATCGTACAGGAACTCTTTAATAAAATACAGAAACTGTTACAGTCATGGAATCTTTATAAAGTTTATAAGTATAATCGTATGTATCCTCATAGCTCCTTGGTGATACTCTAGAAGTAGCTTGGCTCTAAAGGGTAGTTTACACAGCCATGGTACAACACTACTTTTTTTTTTTTTTTTTTTTTTTTTTTTTTTTTTTTTTTTTTTTTTTTTTTTTT
>NW_019379587.1:1423399-1452041 GCF_000648655.2 Copidosoma floridanum
AAAAAAAAAAAAAAAAAATAACAATAATAAATAAAATTGCGTGCGCTATCTCTTCGAATCTCAAACGTTTTAATGAATTCTCATGTAGGACAATTGCCGTGCGATGTAGCTTAAAATTAGTTGGTTTTAAAAAAATAAAAGTCACATTTTTTTACGTAACGTTGTTCTCGTTTAAGTGACCGTAGTTATACATGATGAAATCAGACATTTCACGGTTCAGGGAAAAAAATAAAACTTTTGTTTGGTAGCACATTTTGGTAACCATTTGGACAAAGGTTAGTAAATACGCGAAAAATAGCAAACATGTACTAATAACAGTGTCGTGTGAAAACTTTTCAGCGCTCCAAAGGTGAATTTTCAAATGTAATTTTAGAAAAAAATATTATAGTTATTCGTTTTGGCTGTGGGTTTTTCAGCCGACGCTCATCTGAATTAAAAAAAAATATATAGAACAGAGACGTGATGTTGGGAACGAAAGTTAACAGTGGGAATTTCAAAGGTATAAGCTTATAAATGTTTAGTCCCAACGTTTGTCCTTTGTCAACTCTGTTGAAAAAAGCTACAGCAAAAACAAGTTAGTGTAGAAATTCTAAAAAAATTGAAGATTATTCGTTGTAATTTTTTTTTTTTCATAGCTACGGAGAGGCTGGTATCCCCTGGATATACCGGCGGCCACGGAAGCTTATCATTTACAGCTTTAAAGAATGTTCTCCTTCCGCTATCTTTATATATATATATATACTGCTTATGCAATGTGTAGGTGTACGCTCAACGAGCGGGCGATGGCCTCTTTTCGTGTTTTATTTGAATTAGATGCTACCGAGACGTGTACACCACATACGCAATAAAATAATATGCGTGCATCGTCGTGGCCATCACCTTGATGCCAAGTACAAATTTTACGATTCGACTCTTGTTTTTTTTTTCCCCCACCACGAGCGACCTTCTTAAATTTCACGGAACTTGCGGAGCTTGAATTTTAATTGTTCGGAAACCCTATGCTGGTACACATACAAATGGCCGGGCCATCTTTTTTCGTTTCCTAACACAGATACATGGACTTTTTCAAAGTTATTTAAGCGCGTGTAAATTGCGCTTGTAAAATTTTTTCTAATCTTCGTTTGAGTACAATTATAATTTTAAATAGGTGCACCTAATTGGAAATAATTTTTATTATTATTTTTTTTTTCCTTCGGTGTCAAAGACAATTGGTCGAAATAAATACTTCAAAAGAATGCGGAAAAAGTATTTTAAAAAAAAGCAACATCAACAACAACAATAATAATAATAATTAGCCCAGATTATCTCTTGGCATTATGTCACGGGTATGGAGGGGGTTTATGGAGCAGTTTCTCGAGCGTCCAAGAACTCCGATTTATTGGTAGAGGCGTCGTAGATGGTCATCAAAAATCCTCCGCCCAGGCCCATACTGAAACAAAAGAAAAAAAAAAAAAAATGGAAAATTAAAACAGATCATTTTTTCCAAAGCAACAGGTATCCCGGGGAATCACTGGATTTTCCAATTTCTTTTTGTTTTCTAAAGAAAGACAACCGCTTCATAAAAAAAACTTGCGGAAAATGATTTTAATATGGTGCTTGGATTTTCCTTGGTAAAACTCGTGTTTGGAAACGTTTCGCATGCAAAGCTAAGTAATTAGTCATATTGCGCAAGAAATCGTGTCCACTTGTAATTGCCAGCACAATGTATATTTTCTTACCTGTGCAGGGAAGCAAGACCTTCGCAGAGCAGCGTCGCGATCGCCGCGTCCACTGCCGATCCATTGCGTTTGAGTATGTCCGAGCCGATTTCCGCGCAAGGCGGTCCATTCGTCGCCACCGCGGCCTGCGAGTAATAAAAATTTCTCTCCTTACGACATTCATACTTTGCTTAATGGTTTTTTAAAACTTTTCAAAATCAGTGAGAAACGACTTAGAAACCACAGACTACTTGAGTTATTTACGAGCTCTCGAGCCTTAATTTTTTTCTTGCTCGTAAAATACATAAAATACATTTTTATTGTTGTCGTCGCGTTGAACATAATCTGACAATATTTTTACGCGTTTCAATGAGCCTTGTGTCTCGAGTATACTCGCAAATCTCAAGTTCTATATGAAACGTAAATCTTGTATGACCTATTTTTTTTAATTTTTTTTTTTTTATCAGCATAAGCCTCTTGAGGGGCTGGATGTAGTTGTTGGGCGACGGCGGCAGATCGAAGCCGTTGGTCATATTCGGCGAGCTAAAATCGTCCATCTCGTCGTTGAAAATGATTCCCGTCGACCTGGATCGAAGCTTGGAACCCAGACTGCAAAACATTACAATTTTCCAATGATCAAATATGCATACGAATACATCCCCTTTTGAAAACGAAAAAGAAAACGCGTACACCTGATTGATGGTCGACGTGACAGACACGGCCGAGCCGTCGGCGGCCAAGACAGACACGTGCGCGGTCCCGTGGTCCTCCACGTTTGACGTCACGGCGCCGTAAAATTCCGGATCATTCGACGTCCTGTTGTCCTTAATTTCCGACCTTATGGAATCCGTGAAATCCTGCGACGTCAACNAAATATGAGTTAATCAAATAGTTGAATAAAATTTATCATGAAACGTCATTCTTTCATACGATATAAGAATTTTTTTTTTTTTCAACAACCACTGACTAATTTATCGGCATAAAATTCTTTGTTTCATCTCGTGACACATTCTTATAATATTAGTCAACGAACGATGATAATAAGAGTTGTAACTTTTATCTTATCATAATTTCCTACTGTACAAATTGGAACACTTAAATATGATCATACATTTTTGTAAATACCAAGCGGCGACTCGCTGACGTATCTGTTGGTCCTACTGTTGGCTTTGAGATTGTGCGTTATGATTACGACCAAAATAACTAGGACGACGATACTCCCGCCGACGACGCTGAGTTTTTTTACGTGTCTGAAATTAAATCAACCATTTGAAAATGGTAATTATTATTGTATAAAATTTAAACGTTCGTTAGGTTTAACGGAACATTTATTACTACGTATATGCTTGAAAGAGTTGGCACAACGATTCATCGAAATCGTATTTTTTTTTAACAAACTTCACAAGACGGGAAGTCTAAAAGCGTCTCGGAACGATGTTACAATTATTTTTTTTTTTCAGCGCCAAACTAAAAATAGAGCAAAAAATAAATACAATGCGAATTTAAAATTTATGGTAATGAAAGACAATGCTCGTACGTTGGAAAACGGCGAGTAGTCGTTACTAAAGCGTGAGCTGTAATCATTTGTTTCATACATATATAAAAAAAAAAATTCCAAGTACAAACGAGCTCACTTATTTTTGTATAGAAGCGCAATTGCTTTTTTTTTCTTTCCACTTTCGAAGAAGGCTACGCACATTCCTTGAGGAATTAAATTTCATAAATCAGTTCTCGCTGATTTCCACGAGCATATATTATACACGCGTTTGTTATAAATGTCAAGGCCGTAGAAACCCCATTATGACAGCCGGTGCGTATAACGTTTAGTGTATACCGCAATGAATCAAACGTGCCGATCGCTGCGTTCGTCGTTTGAAAAATAACAATAATAAATAAAATTGCGTGCGCTATCTCTTCGAATCTCAAACGTTTTAATGAATTCTCATGTAGGACAATTGCCGTGCGATGTAGCTTAAAATTAGTTGGTTTTAAAAAAATAAAAGTCACATTTTTTTACGTAACGTTGTTCTCGTTTAAGTGACCGTAGTTATACATGATGAAATCAGACATTTCACGGTTCAGGGAAAAAAATAAAACTTTTGTTTGGTAGCACATTTTGGTAACCATTTGGACAAAGGTTAGTAAATACGCGAAAAATAGCAAACATGTACTAATAACAGTGTCGTGTGAAAACTTTTCAGCGCTCCAAAGGTGAATTTTCAAATGTAATTTTAGAAAAAAATATTATAGTTATTCGTTTTGGCTGTGGGTTTTTCAGCCGACGCTCATCTGAATTAAAAAAAAATATATAGAACAGAGACGTGATGTTGGGAACGAAAGTTAACAGTGGGAATTTCAAAGGTATAAGCTTATAAATGTTTAGTCCCAACGTTTGTCCTTTGTCAACTCTGTTGAAAAAAGCTACAGCAAAAACAAGTTAGTGTAGAAATTCTAAAAAAATTGAAGATTATTCGTTGTAATTTTTTTTTTTTCATAGCTACGGAGAGGCTGGTATCCCCTGGATATACCGGCGGCCACGGAAGCTTATCATTTACAGCTTTAAAGAATGTTCTCCTTCCGCTATCTTTATATATATATATATACTGCTTATGCAATGTGTAGGTGTACGCTCAACGAGCGGGCGATGGCCTCTTTTCGTGTTTTATTTGAATTAGATGCTACCGAGACGTGTACACCACATACGCAATAAAATAATATGCGTGCATCGTCGTGGCCATCACCTTGATGCCAAGTACAAATTTTACGATTCGACTCTTGTTTTTTTTTTCCCCCACCACGAGCGACCTTCTTAAATTTCACGGAACTTGCGGAGCTTGAATTTTAATTGTTCGGAAACCCTATGCTGGTACACATACAAATGGCCGGGCCATCTTTTTTCGTTTCCTAACACAGATACATGGACTTTTTCAAAGTTATTTAAGCGCGTGTAAATTGCGCTTGTAAAATTTTTTCTAATCTTCGTTTGAGTACAATTATAATTTTAAATAGGTGCACCTAATTGGAAATAATTTTTATTATTATTTTTTTTTTCCTTCGGTGTCAAAGACAATTGGTCGAAATAAATACTTCAAAAGAATGCGGAAAAAGTATTTTAAAAAAAAGCAACATCAACAACAACAATAATAATAATAATTAGCCCAGATTATCTCTTGGCATTATGTCACGGGTATGGAGGGGGTTTATGAGCGTGAGAAAATCGTCGCTGATATTTATACTGTGTATGCACGCAGTTGCAAGTGTCTTTCGGTAATTGCCTCTCATTGATCGCATTGTTTTCTAAATTAATCTCAATTGGTATATATACATAAGACATCTCGTGGTGGTAATCGCACATTTGTCCCGCTCTTTCAGATGTGTTTTTTTTCTTTCGCGGTTTTTTTTTTGTTTTTGAAAAAGTTTTTATTTCATCTGCCTGTGCTGAAATACCGTTCACCTGCTAAAATAGGATAGATAAGATGTATACGATTACAGATAAAGGTATCGATCGTCGCTACGAATCATAAGATTAGAGGGATTAGATTTTTTTTTAATGTTCAATGTCGCGTTTATGTCAGTTAAAGCAAGTATTCACAACTTTGTACACAACAAATTTGAAGTTTACTCGATTTTTTTATGCATACGAAGATTACTTATTTCTTTTCTTATCGCCGTCAATTGAATGCACGCGCGAAATCATTCGCGTTAATCGGGATCGTTGACCTATGTTATTTTTAGATACCCATTAATGAATTTGAACATTTTGAGGCTCAAAATACTATATTTCCTTAAAAAATTTTTATTTACATTGTACCGTGCTTAAACGTAATCCAAAGCATATATTTGAGATAAGACCGAGGTTATTCAAAATAAGCTGTTAGAAAAATAAAATTAAAAAAAATGTAATAAAAACAAAGTTTCGCGGGCGAAAGAATTTATTGTTATTACCTCTGAGGTTGAAAGTACCACGAAGCAGAGATTATTAGCGTCATTATAACGTAAAATACCAAGATCCGTGTTCAAACAGCGAATAAGAACGTTGGATATAGGTATTCGGTTTGTAATCGCAATTTTTACGATTTGTAAAAAAAAATGAAGAAAGAAAATTTTTAAAATCGTGCCCAATGCAAAATAAGTTACAGTGTAAACGAGGTGTATAAGAGGCGTGACGCACGACGAGGCTCGACAATACGGTTTGCAAAATGTTGTCCACCAAACGCGATTTTTTTTTTTAGTTTTTCAAAAGTTTCGCAACACACATTTCTTGCACATTGAGATATTTTTCTGATGCCACTTGTGTTTTGCACCACGAATTTAAACTGATTACACGAATTGCAGATAATCTTCGCGTGGTAACATCATCCATCATGTATTCACAATAAACATACCTATATCCATGCACTAATCACACCAACAGCAGAGCAGACGTGTAAAATTATACAGATACGAGTACCTACATGTACACGGTCGCATATATGTGAGCACACGATTTAAGTATCCATGTATAAAAAATAGTTTCGCGCTCCTTTAAAGATACGATATATTTAAAGGAGCGCGATGCGATGTGATATTTAAAGTATATTTTTAATAATCAGATTTGTTTTTTGTGACGCGAAACTTTGCAGTATTACCGATCGCGAGCCGCGTTTTTTCCTCTCGTGTGTCAATACAACAACAGCGATAATGATACTAATAAAAAATCAAACACGCGCGAGAAAAAGAAACTCACACGAGAGGATGCACCGCTAGTGTAAATTTAAAATAAGTGCAGGTGAAAAAACAAGCTTGGAGCTCATAAGTTAGGGTAAATTAAAGCGAAAGAGATAAAAAAAAGGATATGTAGAAAAGTGCGAGTGACGAGAGATAGAGAGCACGAACCCGATCATGCCGATCATTGGTGACTGCGGGCGATTGCAACGCTTATGATACCGTGGCTCTCCCGTGCGCAGCACAATCTCAACTAAATCGTCGTGCCAAAGGCACCAGCGATTATACTAAACTGCGAGGTAGGTATACGTGGGTATATATGTCGCATTGTACAAGAGCGTACTTTTATGCACAAACTCTTTTTATTACGAATACTTACAGGAGTGTGTATATATATATATATACAAAGGAAAAGTAATAGCAGCAACGAAGAGCAAAATAGAGGGGAGATGAATGGTGGGGTATTTTTTTGTCAAGCAATCTTTTCGAGGAGTCGGGGGAGACGCATGTCTCGTTCCTGCAATGTTTTTTTTTCCTCCTGAAACTTATGATGAACTTTGCATTTTTTAAATCAATATAACCACAAGTACATCGCGGTCAATTAGATAGAAACATCAAAAGTCTTTGGAAAAAATATCGGGGATCTCCAAACTTCATATACATGCACACGAGTGATCGGTAAAAGCTCCGAACGTCACGATATTTTATGCCACTTACATAAAATCCCTTGATCTCTCACGTGTGAGGTGTACCATACACGGGAATTACCCGTTCTCTCCTCATACTCTCGTACATGTACGATAGTTTTTTTTACACGCATACGCGAACACGTTGACTTATACCTTGGAAGGAAAACGAATGTGCAGGGGTACCTATATATGTATAACAATGAAGGTGCGGGATCAAACGCCTGCAGAGTATTTTGTCTGTTACTTATCTAATAATTTAATGGGCTATATTTGTTGAATCGTTTGCGTTGGTCGGTGAGCTAATACCATGATCGGATGCTTCATACCATGTACTTATTTAGAGATGTATGAAGCTTATTTATAATATCAGTACTTATATGTACCAGTAGGTCGATGTGCTCATTAAGAGTGCATGCCGACAGTAGAGGAGAAATAATGGTTTTCATTACGATAGAGTATATATACATACATACATACACACACGCGCGCATATATATATGTGTGTGTGTGTGTGTGTGTGTGTGTGTATTTAATCAAATCATTTCGATTAAAAAAATACGTCACGAATGACATTTGAACATGAATGAATCATTGGTCTTATTTACCGAGGGTTGTCGCACAGCTCGATTATCTTCCCGTATACTGAAT
This sequence comes from Copidosoma floridanum, assembly GCF_000648655.2. Next base: position 1,431,138 of record NW_019379587.1, read on the forward strand.
CAAATTATCAAAACGTATACTTATATTGGACGCGTTTGTTTACTTTTTTCTTTAACAAAACTTAAAAACTGAAGATAATTGAGGGCATGAACGTCAAAAAAATCTTATCAATTTTTCAACATTTTTGACGTGACGCGTATATATATAATTTTAACGCGTATTCGTCAGTTCTTACTTGCAACACCATCGCTCAATCAATAAAATATAATTATTAATTCATTGTATACAACCAAATGAAAGTATGTACAAACATTTGTATTATATATCAACTAGTTATTAAGACTCGTGAGCGGATGATTTTGATTCCTCAAAGAGGAAGTTTTTCTGCACAATGGGGTATCCCCGATGAGTGATTGTGATCTACTCAATCGGTAAATGATATAAGTACAGTAGAAAAACTACTCTGCATAATTGACCAAGGTGAGTAATAAGGAAAATTCGGCTTTATAATAGAATTGAATGACATATTTCCTTCATGGTAAGAAGGTGCCGGTTAAAACCATTGAATGACTGAATTGAAGTGAAGAACAAGAAAAATAAATCCTATCACATGTACGATGTACATTAAAACATAAACTAATTATGCACACTTAAATAGAACTTTGATACGTCCAAGACTGTACTGCTGCTATTCAATAAGCTTTTTCAATTTGTATGTACCTTCTCAAGAAAATTTCCAGAGACGAAGCATTTCTTTTACAATTTGTTCAAGTTATTACGTTTCTAGCATGGTTTGATTTTCGTATAAACGAAAAAAAAAAAAAAATAAATAACTAAAGTGAAAAAAAACGCTACTCTACGTTAAAAGTTGGCGCGCCAAGGGTTTCAAACTTAACAAGAAAAAAAAAGTTTGCTCAATCGTGATGACGTGTTAACCTCAATGGTTAATTAAACTATGATTAAAACATTATTCGTTTAACGTTGCAGAAACGTTTCTGAAAATTGAATTCAGTCATGTAATGGAAAACTAAAATTATCTATCGATTCTAAATGTGCTCTGTCACTTCACTTCACCACCGTACACTTAATACAGTTGGAGACAATGATTGAGTTTTCACAAGTAAACACACACATGCACACAAACATACGTGTATACATATATAGTATTGAGTAAACCTTTCGCACCGGAAAAACGGCGTAGTCATTTTGAGTTCAAGCAGTTGTTTTCCGGATAAAATTCTTCATCAACGATGGCACGTTACGACCGGGCGATCACAGTTTTCTCCCCGGACGGACATCTTCTTCAGGTCGAGTACGCCCAGGAGGCGGTCCGAAAGGGATCCACGGCTGTGAGTCGACGTTTGCCATTCTAACCTCGATGCCTCTGCTCCAAATGCTGTACACAAACGCGGCTTTACATTTTTTACGCTATTATTTTGTTTTTGCTTTCGTATAAAAAACATACTTTTAAAAAACGCATTTTTGTGATTTGTTTACGGATTAATTGTTTTACGTTTATTGTTGATACACGCTGTTTTGTTTGGACAAAAGATAGCCCATCGTACTTTTCAAACAATTATGACTTTTTGAAATCTGACTTGTCATTCAAGTTTTTTAGTTCATTAAATTTATCAACTTCGACTACGGTATAATTTGTCATTTGTAAAATAAAATAATGAGAATGTAGTGCTGATTCATTTCGTGTTGCATTCAAGGTTGGAGTTCGTGGAACAGATGTAGTGGTGCTTGGTGTGGAAAAAAAATCTGTGGCCAAGCTTCAGGAAGAAAGGACTGTGCGTAAAATTTGTCTGCTGGACAATCACGTGGTCATGGCATTTGCTGGTCTCACTGCTGATGCCAGAGTGTTGATCAATAGAGCACAAATTGAATGTCAAAGTCACAAATTGACAGTTGAAGATCCAGTAACATTAGAATATATTACTAGGTATATTGCAAGTAAGTTGAACAAATCTATCAGTCGTACCTACTACTCAAGAAAGCTAAGTTTTTTAAATTCTAATTCGTAGGTTTGAAACAGAAATATACACAAAGCAATGGTAGAAGACCTTTTGGTATTTCTTGTCTTTTGGCAGGGTTTGATTATGATGGTGTACCTCATTTATATCAAACAGAACCGTCTGGTATTTACTACGAATGGAAGGTATTGATCAACACAATAACTCATTTTCAATCAGTACTAGTATAGTTATTAAGAGTTATTACTTTGTAGGCTAATGCTACTGGTCGTAATGCAAAAACAGTAAAAGAATTCTTAGAAAAATATTATACTCCTGAAGAAGTGTCTACAGACAAAGGTACCATAAAACTGGCAATTAGAGCGCTACTTGAAGTAGTGCAATCTGGTCAGAAAAATCTGGAGATTGCTGTTATGCGCAGAGGGAAACCTATGCGAGTAAGTTTGTAGTAAATATAATTGTTGAATGTTTTATTTAATATCTCGTTTAATAGTACTTTGATACTTCAACACAAATTGATAAAAAAAACTATGTTTCTAGATGCTGGATTCAGAGACGATTGGAGAATACGTTACTGAGATTGAAAAAGAGAAGGAAGCCGAGGCAGAAAAGAAAAAGCAGAAAAAGTGATCACATACTTTGTTAAAAACACAATTTTATAGATTTTTAATTCTTGCAAGAGTTTTTTTATAAGGGATGTGTAAAGGTGTTCAAGATTTTGAGACTCCACAACAAACTTCAAAGCTGCGTCAGATGTGGACATGTGAATATAACAGCTGATAACTGGTGCAACACTAAAAGTAATTTTCTTATTACAAAATAAAGTTTTTGAAACTTACGGGTTACAATTGAGATATTGATTTCCTCCTTAACTTAAATTAAAAATTAATGAAAATAAAAAACCAATAATTTAATGACGTGATAAAAATTTATTTAATAGTTTTGTAGTTAACCAATTATACAGACATACTTTGAAAATCCACACATAACATAGAGTTTGACATTGCACTTTTCCAATTCACAAAGTGATAAAAGTACAATCTTTTCTCACATTGAGCAATCATTATCCATTAAATTGATCAATAACAATTTTCTAAATTTCATCTGAATGAATCATCACAAAAAGGAATTTGACATTAATGTCTTTCTTGTCTATCCCTCCTGTCACTTTCTACTGATGAATATTCAACTGACAGAGCCTTGCCCCTGTGATTAAATATTTGAAACGAAGGTAGATTACGAAGTGTCTCCCATGACTTGTTTTCAAGATCTACAACAGCTCTTATTTCTTTAAAATCACCAGCTATGTGCAGCACACCATACATGACAGCAAACAAACTTAGTATTGTTTGTATGATTATCTGTAAAATTAGTGATATTAGTTTCTTACTTGTAAAAATACCTTGTTTTTAATCAAAGATTGTCACACCATGTACATAAAGTAATCAATACATAAACATTTTTGCACTCACATCAATTGGTAATGTTGTGAACTCCTGTTCTGTTATCCTCACATATGAACGATCTGAAAATAAATAATTCGTTAAGTTTTATGGTAAACAAGTCCTAGAACCTATTACTTTCAACAAACAATCCAAAAATAAGACACAGTGAAACAAGTCACTTACGTTGTACTGCAGAGTAGGTTGCGTGTAAAATCGAAACGAAGCCGAGGAATGTAACAATTTTATGCACCACTTTCGCACTCATGATTACAAAATATATAATTAGCTACTCTTTGGCCTAAACTAAACTAATTAATTTCAACAACTTAAAGTTCCAACAGCCGATCGGGGGTTAACTCGTCTGTGTTATGATAATTTCGTTACAACTCGCCATCGCCAATGTATGGTAAATTAAAGGTTGGTGGTTACTGCCCGATCGTAAATGGAACCCTAGCTAGGCCCGCGTAACAGCCAAGGTACGATTTCTGGTCGGGTGGTTACCCTACTAAATATGGAAGACAAGTTAACTTATGTAAGGCCCTTACGTGGCACCCACAGCGCAGCTCTACTTTCACTTGCGGATTCTGCTATACCGACGGCAGATCATGAAGAGACACAATGTAAGTTCCCTATTGTATCGATAACTACCGATTCGGCAGGATCCTTTTTTATCACACTGCGCATATATATACCTAAAACAGGAGAGGAAGTTGTCGAAGCAGAAAAATATCTTTTTCGACGTCCTGTTGTCACGCGTTAAGCGACTCTTCCAAAATGGTAAAAATTATAATCCTTGATTTTCCAGTGAATCTTTACATTAAAATCTCACAAATTTATGATTAGTGACAATAAATCGCTTCAACAAATACTTGAGTCTATATTTTTGTTAAATTGTGCGAATATTTTATCAAAGTCAGTGATTGTAGAGCAACGAAAGAAGTGGGGTTATGTTAATGTTATTGTGGGGTTTAACGCAAAAAAGATAATAAGTGTCTGTCTCTTATTTCCAGTATTATAATTAGTGCAAAATTGTTTCAATGAATGGCTACCTAGTTTTGATTGCCCATAAACTTTTTCTTTAAATTTAGTTGCTGCCAAACATAGTTTTTCAAGTAGTGCTCTCAAGTGTTGATCATTATTGGCTCCTCGTTAACATTAACAAATACAACAATCACTTTAGTTTTAAAAATTGTTAAACACTTGAGGAAATTTCTCGAGCTAGACTAATTATTGATTATTTTGATAGGCGAAGCGCACGAAGAAGGTCGGAATCACCGGTAAATATGGAACTCGTTATGGTGCCTCTCTCAGGAAAATGGTCAAGAAAATGGAAATCTCACAACATTCAAAATACACATGCACATTTTGTGGAAAGGTAAAATTATTAAAATTCTTATTTACAATCTTACTGCATGAATTGAGAAAAACGTATGTGGTTGTTTCAACTGTAGCAAACATTTGTATTCCATTCTATTGTAGGAAGCAATGAAAAGGAGTGTCGTTGGAATTTGGTCGTGCAAACGTTGCAAAAGGACGGTCGCTGGTGGTGCCTGGGTATTATCCACAACCACAGCATCAGCTGTAAGGTCAGCCGTGCGTCGATTACGTGAAGTTAAAGACCAGTAAAATTAGTTGAATAAAAATCTATTTAAGTAATTTTAACTTGCTTTTTTCTTTATTTTATATATCTTTTTTTATGAATCTTTTAAACAGTGTTGAAAATTTTTAAAGATATCAAGCAATTGTGAGTAGGAGAATTAAAAATGAGGGAAAAAAATAAAAGTTTTACATATCTGAAGTTCTTATTAAACGCAACTTACTAACGTAAGCCTAAATTAAGGTGCTCTTATTTGACCACATCTGTTGTTGAAATTTTATTGCCTCAATTTGACTTATTTGAGTATAAATCTGATTATATTTATTTGCACCAAACAATAAAAGTGAGAACAATAGAAAGCCATACTTTCTTGAGATTTAATCATAACATTCGGAAAAGGTTACAATAATTGATGTGCTGTTGGAATATGCACACTGAACAAGATTATCACATTCAGGATACTTACAATTGATACAATTGTTAAATCCTCTGCTGAACTAAGTGGTGGTGTATCACCAGCAGTATAAGCAAATAATTTTTTCTCCTAATCAATTTTAAAATAAAAATATTGAACTCTTTAATGAATATTTTTTTTTAACAACTACTTTTGTATGCTTGGAATGAACTTGAACAATTTTTAAATGTACAGCATCCAACACATCTTAGTTACTATACTTGAAGAAAAAGTACCAAATAATTATTTAATTCGTCAACCAATCACTTCTTAAATTCTTTATCAACCCCTTGAATCTGACTATTATTTGAAAATATTTTTTCAGTTCACTCTAATAGTTATCATAATTTGAAATTGTTTCAATTTCACTTTTAAAACAAATCAAATAGGTATGTATTTAGAGTATTAATGATTGCCCAAAGAATTTTAGCTTTGTCAGATTAAAACCTTCAGATATTTATGATTATGAGTAAAATAAAATTAACTATTTGTTATCCTTAAAATACAACTATTGAAAAAATAATAGGAAGAAAGTTGGAATATAAAATGTTCACCCTTATTTGAAAAATAAATGTACTCATTTCTTTTAACTGTTGAAAAAAAAAAACCATTCTACAATTACTTTAATGTCAAATTAATAATTGTGATATTACATAGGCGTAATACATTTTTGGAAATGCAACTAATGCATCATAATTATGTTACTTTTATCAAAGTTTATAATAAATACTTTAGTGCTACAGATGTGTTTGATGGTTCAACATTGTGAGTCTAAGGAAAATAAAGTGACAAATTTAAATAAGAAATCTTCTTCTTAATGTTAGACATAATTTAAGACATTTGTATACTTGATTTTTTAATAGTGTGCTGTCTTATGTTACAAAAAAATCTTGCTTTAGTTTTGTATAGTTCTATGATTAGCAAAAATCACACATAAAAAGTGAGCAGTTGCAGATTAAAAAAAAAAAAATTGTTTTCACTATCATTTCGCCTTACAGATCGTTCGTGCCAGTCGATACAGGAGTGAGTTATACAAAATATGTTAATTGTAAAATTATCAACCCTTGCTCTTCAACGGCTTCAATTCTAGCCTTTTAAAACACTGACACTTGTATAAATTCACATTGTAAAAATTATCGCTCATTACACGTTTTATAAAAACTTTTCAATAACTCACTCTTGCCTACATGATAAAACACACGTTACAATTGAGGGTATGCGAAATTTCATTGAAATATTCTTTTTTATGTATAAAAAACTTTTTTTCTCTTAAGAAATAACAAAGCAAAGAAAAAAAGGCAGAAAGTACATAAAAACCTTCCCACGCTTCTAAATATAATCTTAATCTTTAGGAGCATAATTTTGAACTCTGTTTGAAAAACATCAGAAGCTGTCTTTCGCCGTCTCATCCTCGACCCGCAGCTCTGGCGGTGGATTGATACATACTACATCCGGAAGAATCTTCATTTTGGGCGGATGTCCAAAGGTGGGTGCGCACACGCTAAAATCCTTAGTAAGATCACGGATATCCTCATCTTGTTGCGCTATATCACAGTTGCTATTCGTTATGTTGACGCTGCTTGCGCTACCACTGTCGTCGCTCTCGCTGCCACCACCCACTGTAGTGGAGTTAGCAAACGGCGATGGTGGCACCGACAGTGAGCTGGTAGTGTTTCCTACTGCTAAAGGCGATAAGGCCTGGTTGCAATGGGCCAGGGCTATGAGAGCCTTTTGATTTTCGCGAGCATCTATCAGGAATATGCTCTCTTTGACCTCTTTTGCATTGTATTCATCGATTCTGAAATAGACAAGGATTCAATTTAATATCGTTGCAGAAGTTCGAAAAGGGATAAAATTCACGTTCATGTTTATTTAATTAAATTTAACTCACTTATCGTAAATGACGGCGTGTAGGCCGAGCTTTTTGAGATGCTGGATTGTATCCTTGTCATTGTTGTCGTCACCCCAGCAGAATATAATAAGCCCTCGGTCCTTGACCAACTTTACCTGACTCGGATCGCGAAGTATGTCCTCCGTGTGCACATTTATCCCGAGAAGGTCAGCGGCAAGCGCATGTCTCATAGCCATTGGTATTGTCTGACACCTCGGATCGTGATACGTTGGATACTTAACGGTCACACCTTGCGTTAAAAATACGACAGGATATTTGTTTTGTTTCAAGCGGATCATAGCACAAATATCTGGGTTGAACGATGAGAAGACGATTTTGCGATCACCACCATGCTCCAGCACGACTTTAAGTATGATGTCCAAGTACAAATTAAGGTCGAAAGGGTGATTAAGTTCAAACGTGCCGTCCTACATTGGGGTGTTGATAATTTATATTAATTAAGATATTAATTTATGTATCAGACTAATGAAATTTCGATAATAATAAATAATACAATACCTTTAGTTGCATAGTCCACTTTATCTCGATATTGCAGCCAACATGTTGTTCTAATTCTTCAAGTACCGTTTGAAGTGTGGGAAAAGGTTGATGGTCTTCTAGATCTTCGTCAAAAAACTTTGCCGTTTTTTCTCTGGCTTCTTCCAAATGATAGACCTACGAATGGACAATTTATTCAAGTATATGCGTGTGATGTGTACCAACAAAAAAATCAGAGATAAAATTAAAAATATAAAAAGCCAAAAGGTTTATTGAGACTTTGCGCATACAATTCATTTTGTATTTTGATTGCACGCAATCTTTTATTTTTATAGTGTTTTGTAAAGCACGCAGAAAATAACAGAAAAACTCAAGACTGGAAAATTGACCGAAATTGTTTTATTCATTTTTTTAAATAAATTTTTTTTCGACACATGCTGCATCATGACGTGTTCGTGAAAAAAGGTAAAAGAAAAAAATAGGAAACGATATTGCGGCTATTCTTGTGGATTTTTGGGCAAAGCTGTTATAAAAAGGTAAAGGCGATATAACTTTCGAATGGTTCTAAATTTTGCTGATACATTGGCATTATCATGTATTTTTGTAAAACTAAGATGGTTTGCTGTATGACAAGAAGTTTGTGAAGGTAAAGGGGCTGAAAGAGGAAATTGGAGAAAAACGAGATGAAACGAAGATATTTATTTGCGGAAGCTACAAGTCGATTTTGATTGTTAATTCAGAGATGAAAAAATGTCTAAAATTTGAAGTACTAGGTAGCCACTGAATTTTTAAAAATGATTACTGTTAATTTTAACTCTTTCAGTTTCAAGGTAAATTTAAGTTATTAATACTGAAGCACACATAAAAACTGGGAAGAAATAATTTATGTGCACCAGTAATAGGTACAATAACAAATTCAAAATCAATTTCACAAGCGCAGAAACATGATGGATCTGGCATTTTTACCGCAAAACTATTCTACTCACACTCGAGTATGAATAATTAATGGAAAAGTTAGTCACGATGGTGATAGACTGAAAGAATTTATAATACTAAACAAATACAAGTACAGTATCTAGTATCGGAATAACTGTACAAGGAAGTTTCACATGTGCATTGTTTTTCGTTAAAAAAATAAAAGGCATTATTAAAAAAAAATATACAATGGACGCATTTATAAAGGTACGGAAAAAAGGTGACCATTCCCCTGACATAAATCCAAACGAAAATATGAATTTATATTAATGCGTGCAGCATGTGAAATGCGATAAATTAGAAATTAGAGTATAAAATCTTGATACATGCAATGGGTTTTGCATGAGATCGCGCAAGTGGTATGAAAGCTCACCATTTCGTTAACCCCCTGTTGGGATGTATCAAGGTAATACAATACCTGACCCAAGGAGTCCCCGGGATAATAATAATCCTGTTAAATATTGAAATTAAGATCTATTCCGAAAGACAGACTTCGTGGACAATTTGAGTTTGCACCATCCATGTATGAGGTGAGTACTTTGTGTTTTTCTCGATACTCTCAAGGTTTTGAAACGAAAATAACATTGAGTTTTGTGAGAGAAAAAAGAAAGACACAGTAAAGGGACCAAGTTTTTTATCCACAGTTGGAGGGTCATGGGTACCAAAAATCTTGAGATACAAGACTGGTGTAGAATCAGAGTATCAGATCATATTGACTTGTAACTCTATGTCATGGTATTTCTAAGTATTTTAGTACAAATTATACTTAAAAACTGTAATCATTTTGGATAAAGATAGAAAATTTATGTAGTAGCACTTAAATTTATAAGTTATTGATTAGATTAATAGCTTAATTAATTTTTCAATAGTAATTTTAATATTTTATAATTGCACTTCTTTTGTAAATAGTAAAAAACTACAACTTTCAATGAGAATTTGCTATAATCATTTTACTAATGTAATTTAATTTTTTTTATAATAATAAAATATAAATACCTTTAGTAAATGTAACTGCTGCAAGGTTAGATCCTTCACGGGTATTTCCAGCATATCCATAGCCTCTATTTGCTTTTTGCGTTTCAACGAAATCGATACATAAAAATCGTGGTAGATAACGGGAATCAAGTCCTTGGAAAGTTGTACATCAAACTCAACCATGTCGGCACCGTGGTAAGAAGCAGTCTTCAATGATGCGATTGTGTTTTCTCGAACATTAGCACAACTATAGAACAACAAAGAAATTCATCAATACTTAGAGTTGACATAGGAAATTTTTTAATTATACAGCACATTACTTTTTCATCTCATGTTTAAACGAAGTTCCAAGTCCTCGATGACCGACATCTAATCCAGACCACCTTGCCTCCCAGTGTCTTGCATAAGAAATCCTCATATCCCAGGGAAAGTCAGGAATAGGCTTAATAGTTACATATTCTACAGTTAATTGTCCTATAATGAAGATTGGCCATTAATAAAGATTATTTAATGAAATTTCTTTGATTATAGTTACAAGATGGTTTGATAATTTACCTATAGGTCTATGCTTAGTACTAGTAATGGGCACTGTCAGAAGCCCAACACTGGCCTGCAAAGTGCTAGGCAAAATATAACTGAAGCCAATGTGAGCAGGCGGCTCACCATCAAATGATCTTAATTGGACGTAGTAGTCCACTAAGTATGCCTGAAAAAAATATTTTATGAAATAAATACAGTTACATACATTGTAAATACATTAACATGAGCAAGTAGTTTAAGTATTGTATAGAATGTAATTTCTACTAATGAAATTGGCTTCTTCAACTCTTAACTACCAAACTAATAAACCATGAACTTTATCTCATGGAATCATAATGAAAAAGTATTAAAAAATCAATATATATGTATACAATAACAATAATACAACGTAGTAGCAACTCCAGTCACTTTATTTATTCTTGTTGTAATAAAGAAAAGTTTGTAAAAATTAATATTTTTAGCGAGAATACTTTTAAACTGCACGTCTTCAACAACAACCAGTCTACTTGAACCTTTGTTTCAAGTTAGTGTATGAAAATTAAATATTTTATGCAGTTTATGATAAAATTTGAACATGAGAAAAAAAAACATTTCATGTATGATTGAATACTTTAAAAATTTAATATTGGTAGCTAAGAGTTAAAATTAACAAAAGCATTCGCCAGACAAAGATATAAATATTGGCAGAGTCCAGCATTTTGGTATCGCAAAAATTTAATAAGTATGGTATAACGTCGTTGAGTTCCACATTTTTATTTATAAATAAAAGCTGAAAGATAGCAATCATTGTTAGTATAGTTCCAACATCATTAATTCAAGGTATACAAGAACACAATTCGTAAATTGACTGAGGCCTCAAACAGTAATTTAAATGCTAATCAAGAATAGGAGAAGAGAAAAGATAAAACTCATCCATCAGAGCACTATATTACAAACTTAGTTTTAGTAATAACAAAAACTAAAGAAGTTCGAGAAAGAGAGAGAGAGAGAGAAAGAGATAATGAGACTTAATTGAAAGTCTATAAATAGGGTCTGCCACTTTATGTTGACAACAATATAGACAGCTTCAAAAAAGCTCAAGACTCTACCAACTATATCGTATTTTCGATCGGCTCAGCTTATATAAGGCTTAGAGACAAGCTGTGACGTTCCTACATAAACTCATAGCATAAATGACGTGTTAAAAATAAGATCAATGGGTGAAAATGATTAAAAAGAGAAAGAAAAAAAAAAATTATATAAAGATGCATGAGCGTCGCGGACATCGTCACACTTTGTCTCTATACAATGATCCAATTAGAACCAATTAAAATGCCAAATGCTGTTCACTTGCGCTTGCTTGTGAAGCGGCACCCGCAACACCTGCCAATTATTAAAAGTTAATTTTTACTTTTTCGTACTTTTTAAGAAATTTTTTATTTTGTTTAAATTCAATGTATTCGAATTTTGTATATGCATTTATTTTATGTACATATTATGTGCATAATTTCTGGCATTGATCGACCGGGCAGCGAGACGGTCTGCACGTGCAGTTCACTGGTCGATTAGAGCTAGAAAATAATAGCCATAAACACTAAGTATAGGATATAGAAAGGACTGATGGGAATCTCACCATTTTCGACGCACACAGATGTATACGAGATGTGACAGCGTTGATATTTGTAACATTTTCTTAGTACTTTTTTTCTTTTTTATTCAAGCGTAGCAAACTGTGTGAGCAGTGCGAGAATTGCATTTTTTAATGATTTATTTTAAATCCCCAAACTGATAGTCAAATATGGTAATGCATTAAAAGTTTTGATCAAATAATTGTCGTAATCTTATTTATCATTTTCAAACGCAGTCTGATCTGAAATGAATATTAATAAAAAAAAAATGTGCACTAGCATACTTGTCAATTCACCGACTTAAAATGAATGATTGAAAAATACACGGTTTTCCCTCCATTCACACAGCCTTGCACACTTAGGGATAAACTGGAGGTCTAGGACCCTTGTAAACATGAGCTACTGATCTCGATTTTAATTCTTAAACCGTAACTAAAAAAGCAAAATTTTTATGTTGTTTTAAGACCCACGTTTTCTCTTTCTCTCTCGTTCTCTCTAAACAATATTTTTTTCATGCCAATACGAGGCATTTCGTAAAAGAATTTTCTCCTTACTCTTTTCACTAAAAATGGTTTAAAACTGATAGTTTACGAGAGCCTAGACACAGAGGGATAGGAGCAAACAGGGCACTTTTAATCAAATCCATTATATCTCCATGTGATGTGACACAAATCAATGTTTAGCATCAAGTACGTCTGAGATCATGTTCTTGATTTTTTTTTTTTTTTAATTCAAAGGCTCTCTTAGCTTTCATGTCTCCAACTGGCCATTATACTTGGCAGCAGGCATCATATTAGCTGATCTCCACTCTGAGGCAACAAGCTGCTGGACAAGTTTAATCATTTTTAACGAAGTTGAATAGAAAAAATCATTTAGTTAGTTTTTTTGTTTTATTCTTAAGAAGACGTGGCCAGCCTACTCGTGGTCTACTGAAAACTCACATGATATGATATAGTCAATGCGTGCGCTTTTAAGCGTATATTGTTTCTTTCCTAACACACTGGTCCTGATTGTTGTTTGCTTAGTTGTACTAATTCAATAAAAAAACGTGAATCATTTAGATGAAAATAAAGTAAAATATAAACTCTAAAAAGACTTTTCAATTTGATTTAGAAAATGGGAGAAACAAACAACATTCTGAGATAAATCGCTTGTTAATTCACCAAACACCAAATGATTTTTTCGAATTTCAAACGTTACTCTACTTACAACAGTTTCAGGATATTGAACAGCTACGTTGAAAATGACAAATTCATCATCGCTGTAAGCTCGGCCAAATTGATCTTGAAATTTGAAAAGGGCCTCTTCGTCGTTCATGACCTTTAAAAAAAAATGGAATACTTTTAAAACATCTACTTAAACTATGGTTAAATAGGCTCAACTACACAAGAAGTCGAAATTTACCGCTATTTCTGTAATACTGAATGCTGGTTGATCCACAATATCCTGTGTGTCCATAGAAAGACTATCATCTATACATTCTCCTCCAAACTGTTGCAACTCTAATGAACTATGCCTAACTAAATTTACTGGAGTCATCTGGAATAAAAATTCATTTATATAAATTTTGTTAAGATAATCAATAAAAAACAGAAACTGTAGTCAACCTTAATTTGAACTTTTTTATTCTGCAGCCTATTTTTCCACAATTTTATGGGATTATTGAAAATTTTAAACTGAATAACTGTCTCATCTGTAAGCCATCCTCTTTCGGTTTTAAAATACCCATTGAAATAACCAAATTTTTCAGGATCAGGTATAGAATCTTTAATGCAGTTACTTGGTGCTAAAATTATTTAAATTACGTATTAATACAAGGACATGCTTCAAAATAAATTCTATAGTCATATATTCACATACTGATTTTTTTAATAAGCCTAGGTGTCATGTGAGTTTCCCATTGCCTTATTATTAGAGTTTTGGCTAAAGTTTTGATGCAATTAGATTCACAAACTACAGCAATGAAGAAACGATACTCTACATCTGCATCGGCGGGCAATGCCACCTTTTGTGAATAGATTCTACCTTCGCTGAAATGTCAATACAAAGAAAATAATAAATTTATTCTTGTCTGAAATTTTATGCTTCTCGAAATAATCTTATTTACTCGTGAGATTCAGCGGCACTATCTACTCCTTCGGATCCATTATTAAGATTGGCATAGAACTCTGTGTAATCCGAGCTGTTATCATGATGCTGAGGCGACTCGTTACCATTGCTTTCACATGTTAACGGGATAGCCTGATTGTGGTTCCAGGCACCGAGTTCAGGCAAGTTGCCTACCACAAACACAACTGCATTTTTTTCCAGACGAGATACCTATTAATGATTCATGATTTATCATAAATTAAAAATATGCAAGGGAAATATGTGCTTCGTTATTGAATATTAAAAATAATCAATAAAAATGGTTAAAAAGCAGGCTGGTTTTACAAAAAAAAAAAAAAAAAAAAAAAAAATTAAATCAAATCAAATACAGCACCAAATATAAAAAAATACTATTTATTATAATAGAAAATGTTTGTTCAGTTGTATAAAATTTTACTGCACGCCATGTACAGCAAGCACCTGTCTTTATTGATTGTTTTTAAAACAATGAAAAAAAAAAAGAATGAATAAATGATACTTGTCATACCTGCACTCTGAACATCCAATCTCTCTTAGAGGCCCTCATTTTGTTGACTTTGTGAATCTTTCAAAGATGGAACAGCTGCTAGCCAATTAACTGTTGGTTAATATCTGTTTAATGTAACTTTTAAAAAATTATTTATAAAACGTCTTTAACACACATTAGCACGTGTATACATATAGCACAACAATCTACATGCATCAGACACTAGGTATACACAATATGGATTTGGGTAAGTATCACTTTCTGAGCTACAAAACACACTGTTTAATCAGTGTCAATGCAATAGCATAATTTTCTTTCTCTCCGATAATAAAATTGTTGCGTTTCAAATTCATCAACTAAACAGCATGACAAACAAAGATTGTATAATATCAAGTGCATGCGCGCATGAATCATGGCAGTATTGCAGAGGGGAATGGAATGGGAGAGAAAAATATTAACAAATGACGCAACCAAACCAAATACGTATGCAGCAGCTGACACCGAGTCTCAGATATGCAGACAATCAACCAGACTTGGGTTCTGATTTTATTTTTCAGTCTGGCTTGAGTGTCTCGGCTTGTCTTTTATCGATTGTTACCGAACAAAAGAGCTGTTTATAATATATATTCGAGTTAAATAAACATATGTCGTTGCTGCTACTATACTACTACCATTGTCGTCACTTTCAACGTCTGCATCCATATTTAACAATATTTCTATACGAATTAATTTTAAAAAAAGAAAAAAATTTTATCAAACACGACGCAGCGGCATTCAAATTAAATTTCGAAGCTTGTATCACTAGTAGTGATTGCCTATTTTGATCTACTGCTGCATGCATGTAACAAAAATACTAGTAAATTTGGACATTTTTTTTTCGGGGGTAGTATCTTAAATATTACGAGCAGCTTCTACGCCGCGATAATTTTATACATTCGATATGTGTATATATTAAGATGTTTAATCATCACGAGGGGAAGGTTAAAACCGAGGCGAGAAATAATGTGTTGAAGCGAGAGAGACAAGAGGTCAGATGAAGTACATGGAGTGTTTACTGTCTGCTCTACTCAGTCTACTCTTGTCACGTGATTAGTTGAACATCTTTGGTTTTTTTATTATTTTACTCATTAACTTGTTTATTCAAATGTTTGAGCTCGAAGTCGGGAACTTGATTAATTTGTTGAGCTTAAAAATACGGAAGGAAGATGCGCAATAATGCACATTTTTTTGGAGTCAGATCTATTTTTAAGAGCTTTATTTTGTAATTTTGTTACAACAGTGTATCTTCGATTACAAATAAAAATTATACTATAATAAATGATAAAGAAAAAAAATGATCAAAATATGATATAGAATGAATGTACAAGTACTAGGAAAAGTGTCGTGACTAGAGAAAGAGTGTAAGCAAGTCTTGAAACCGATTATGATTTAGAATCAGACGACATAAACTACGTAAACATCAATAAAAAAAGTGCGAGAAATAAGTTAATTTTTTAGATTCACTCAGTGAATGTAAATAACACATATATCTATGTTATTCTACACCATATCTGAGCAGTAGGTACAGACAACTACAACAGCATAAAATCATAAACACGGCGTGTAGGTATCAATGAAGGACAGTTCTGCGCAATAGCTTGCATCATCATTTTCTAAAACAGATTCGCGAATCACGACTTTTGCTGAGTAAACTACTTATACCTAGTAAGCATAAAAATTATAAGACTATATTGGTACGGTTGCAATGGTAGCATTCGATACTTGTAATACTTTATGTTATGCTCCAATATATGTGGATAAGCAATTATTGGCATGCAAGATGGGGGAAAGATGAACAGTTGACAAACTCACGTGTTTAGTACTTATGGATCAAATCACTCCCTTGGCGGCGGTAACTCCTATACCTGGTTACGCAAGGCTTGTCCTGTAGCAGCTGTAACTCTGCGACTACGACGAAGACGCTGTCCTCCCTTTTTCTCCTCCTGATGATGTTGTTGTTGATAAAGCCGAAGTTGTTGGCGGCTCTCTGGGGCACCCTAAGATCGTTATCGGGCCTCGTGGAGGAGCTCGGGGGTAAGCGAGTGCTATTTGACAGGTAGACGAACGAGCTTCGGCGGCGCGTCCTCGTTAATCGCTAGCCTCAACCTCATCATCGTCGCTGGCTCTCAGAGCTCTTTCTCTAGCTTTCTCTTCTCAAAATCTGCGCACCTCTCCTCGCCGCCACTCTTTACTCGCTGAGTTTGCACTACTCAGGTCTCTTGGTATAAGTCAAACAATGACGTTGAATATTTTTTCTTGTCTCGTCTCGAGGTGCGTTGAGTCTCCAGAGCTATATCTTAACTGTGACTACAGCAGTAATACACTGACGACGACGACACAACAACTGAACAACCTTCTTCTTCGTCTTCCGCAACAATCCGCACAGTTTCGCTTCGCACAAACGGAACGAACAGGTATACCTATATAGACACTCTTACAAGTATAACGGGCGCGAAAAGCGAGCGAGCCGACTAGCACAAATTTACACTCACTTTTCTCCCTCCCGAGAGAGTTGCGAATTTGCGAAGGAAATTAACTTACTGATTTTAATATGGCCGGCGAACTGTATATCCTACGAAATGTACGATTGCGGTACTTAAGTTAAATTCTAACGAGAAGCAAGCTGCACTGTGCAGTGATGGGTGCAGCCGTTAGCCTCCGTTATTTTTGTAGTATTTTATTTTATAAAAATGTGTACGTCGACGAGAAAACTATGTGAGAATAATAATATATTACTTAATGTGACTTCGTCTTCCTCAACTGTCGTCTGTCACATCTTGTGTCATATCACGACCGTGAGACCGTCTGCCCGTCTGCTCAAATTGGCGCTTGCGCACTACGCCTCTCTCGAGTCTCTCTCTCTCTCTCTCTTATGGTGTGTGCAAGTGTGCATCCAGTGCATCATGTATTACTATTCCCCCATCACTGTGTGTATACGTGTGAAAACGCTGATCTGTTATACGTTCGAATTGTCATTGTCAATTAAATAAGCACTAATAATATCACGTTAATATTTTAGGTTATGTACAATGACCAACACTAAGCGAATTCATGTAACAAACTTGTTCGCTTGGCAACAGTTTGTTATGACTATTCTTGTGGTGATGGGTAAACCAGGTGGGTAAGTATATAAATCAGAGTTCCATTTGAGTTTAAAAAAATTGCAAGTGCCTTGAAATACAATAATAATAAACTTTAAACCTTGAGGGCTTGAGTAGGTGGGAAATTTAATATTGCCTAATTTCAATAACATTGTACAAAATGAGCTTTTTTTTAGCAAACTCATCTCAAGATGTGGGTCAAACTTTCACACAGGAACAGTTGAAAAATATCTTTTTTTTATCATTGAATGAATAATAATTATAATTTTAAAAAAGTTGATACTATTTTCGCAAAAAAATTTAAAATCCTTCAAATAAAAAAAATTATACGTGTATTAGTAATATATATCATTTTTACCCAAAATACTAATGTGTTCTGATCGTAAGAAGGTGTATTTTACCTACATGTATTGATCCCGGGTAAAAAATTAAAAGAACATCAAATAATTACAAAATTTAATGAATTAGCTTTCCAACACCTGTGGATAAATTACAAAGCTGATAATGGTTCGTACCTATATATATAAGTATACCTACCTATCATACTATGCCATCGCTTGTTTACGTTTAATTATATTTTGTTCATTCAGAGGTCTCGTTACATACATAATATAATATATTGTACTCCATATCTACGCTCCGCATATGAATGTGCGCTTATGATTATACACCAGCGGCTCCAGGAACTCAATCGATATCGCAAAAATATCGGTATGTATATGTGTATTTACGCAAGTCGAAGTAATTATTTCAATTGCAGCTTAATAATGTTATTACTCCTAGAGCCATGGGTAAGCTCATCATTTGAAATGGCTTTACATACGTGTACGGTGTACTTGATCTTGATTATTGTCCCAGCGCGAACATTACAAATGACATATACATTTGCTTTGTGGTATTTTCATTATAACTATATAACTTTTTTACATCGTTTGACTCAAAAAATGTTTTTCAATAATTTTTACTTATTTAATACTAAAAATATACAGACTTACATCATAAAAACATATAATGCGAGTATCGTGTAAACGCTTATCAAAACAAAATTTAAATACTTTCAAGTACTACGCATTTCTTTTTAATGACAGAGTTTACACTTGAAATTTTATAAACTTAAGTTTATGTAAATACTGAAAATGTGAAAAAAAAAACATTTTTGTTTTAATATTGATGACTGTTAATATTATGTATTCAGTTTTTGCTTTATAGTCGTATGAGGTGATGTGTGTCAACGCCGCAAGGGTAATTTCATGTTTACCGGAAGTTTTATCAATACATTATTTTGTAAATTAACATTTAAGTATTTCTGTCACGGTTACGCGCCAAAGTCGGCCGTATTTTGAAAAAAATGTTCCAGTCGTTACGAATTACAACCATCCCACGATTCCATTTGCAGTTTAATTTATGATACATTCATTTTATCGGCACACTAACCAACCAGTCTTATTTACAACAAAGTGCTCAGTTGTTATACGTACCATAATTAAAAAAATACTAATAAATATTCATTCATCAGCTAATCAGTCGGAAACAGTCACTACGTAAACGAAATAACCCTTGCGTGATTCAACTTCTATGAATCTTTTTTGTGAAAATAATCTATACACACGTATACTCCTTATCGTGTTTTCGAAACTTATCCCATATGTGACGAAATAATAATATGCTTTTTCCAATGACGTGGTCTTCGATATAATAATCATCAAATGTACACGATTACGATTTGGTAGTATTTTTTTGAAAAACCCATCGCTAGATCAATATTTAATTGGCAGTATTTTGGTGAAAACAAAAAAAAAAGATAAATTTTCAACCTATCCCCGCTTTCTTCACTTCCCTTGATTTTTCTTCTTTTTTTTCTTGACGAGATTTAAATTGACACGCCAATCAATAAAATCATACAATGGGTTACATAGTATATTATAATACGATACAGATTTGATATACCTATGTAGGTATACGTTATGTGAAATAAGATCGTTACGTGTATTCAAGATAAAGTCAACGAGCAATGACCACTGGACGTAGAGGTAAGTACCAAAGCCTGAACGTGTATTTTATTATTCACAATATAGTTGTAGAGGTACATAGTAAATAATATAGGAGACGAGCGCAGAAAGAGTTTAATGCGTGACGTAGTGCACACTTATAAATATATGTTAGCACTTGACCGTGACCTCCACCTTATAATATACATGATCAACGTAGACATTGTCCATTTCTTTCAACAAATTTTTTATTCGCACCTCATGTTTTTTACATGTATTTTTATTGTTTATGTGCGTACATACGTGGACCTTACGTCATGCATTCCAATGGTATGATTATATATGTACGTACACTTTGGTAGTTGGCGCGAATTAGAGATTTTGTCATTTTGACAAAGTGCCATAAATAAACAAAAGTCCACTCATAAAGTCCTAGGTATCTAGTCCTCTCACTCTCTGTATTTCTTGGTCATATTTATACATCCGTGTATTTTCGAGAGGGGGGCAGCTCTTTGTTTTGTAAGCGACGAATCTTCCGTGGTGTTTATTTTAGCTTTTCTCGCGCGACTGCTTCATTTGTGCCATTCACGTAAAATTCCTTTGTACGCCCACATTTAGTTTGTTCCTTACATTCACCTATACTATACATTTGAGAGAGAAAAATCATCGTTTTTTTGACGATGACTCACATATATAAGATATACAAGAACACACAAGCAAATGACATTTATTTCATACTACCTATTCGTATAATTAAAAAAACAATATAGTTATGAGCAGAAAAGAGATATTCTTACATGTGGCTTCTAGTTGCGTGTAAACGGGCCCAGGAAACTATACGAGCACTTGTAACGTAAAAGTTTTATCTTTTACAATACGTATACGAAAATTTGGCTCCTCTAAGAAAGATAGTTCATGTAACGGGGCACACACACTTGCGTAATAATATAAACGATGTGCATACTTTTCTTAGCTATTTATTGTTACAGATATTAAGATGTTGATATTGGTAATAATTAAGGAGTATAGGTAAAAGACGATTAACGGGTACGTGTACTTTATATTTGCTGTAGAGTGGCTCGAAATTTAGATGATGTTTTTTCTACTATACGCGTAGGCCCTCAGAAAGTCATGCAGTTTGTGTAATAATTACAATAAATTTAAAGCAAGTAAATTTCTGATGTATTTTATTTTTAAACGCGGAGTCATACTTTGGTTTCTTGTTTGTGAAAAAAAAAAAAAAAAAAAAAAATGTGTACAGAGG
>NW_019379587.1:1452536-1573595 GCF_000648655.2 Copidosoma floridanum
AATAGTAAAAAAAAAAAAAAAATAACAGCTCGTTTCTCAGAGTAACTGTTTACACAATGAAGCGAAATTATTTTTATTTTCGCTTTTTCTAAATAGCACAAGCTATACTTTCAAATAGTCCGCAAACAATAATTTGGCCAAATTTAGCTCGCAAAGAGCCCGCGAAGCATGAAAAACAACATTTACAAAAATAATAACTTATACGCAGTGGCATAGATGATGTAGCAAAAGTTTGACGCTTCGAACTTATCATTTAATGAATACGTAAATTCTTATGAATTTCTCCCCGTCACTTTCTTCGCGTGGGCATAATTATTCATACTTGTGATCAAGCACTTGGGGATGTATTGTTACGTGCCAGAGGCTACTCAATGTACACGCGTACATTGCTCGTAAAAACGTGCCGGCGGTATAAGTATTAGGTATACATATACCGATGCCCATGTTTTATATATAGAGCACCCCATGAGCACATTGTTTGTGACTTGGTTGGGTCGTTTGTGCCGAAAAAATTAACCGAGAGCTGCAGCTTTGCTCAAACCAAAGTTTGTCGTTCGACTGCATGAGCTTGCAGCTATATACATGTCAAAGTTGTACGTTACATCACTCCATTTACCGTTTGTATATACGTACACAGGTTGTACATTATACAGCTATTAAGGGTTGTACGCATATACCTGCGTGTGTTTATAATACGTGCATGTTTTAGCGAAGAATTTCATCGGGTGGCGGTATATCGACGGGCGAGATTCGCGCATATTCGTACATACATCACCTCCTCTCGTTTTGCTCGTGATGCATATAGGTACAACTACATGTGTATATATATATTTGCTGTACGTATGGTATCGCATGTCACCTCGACGCCAGTTTTTTGCCTTTGCTGTGAACACACCCACACATACATTTATACCTACATAAAATACTCATGCATGTATATTATACATTATGCATATCCGCATGCATACAATACGTGTGTGTATTGACGTTAACGCGCGTGAGACGAGAAATCGATTTTACCGATTTTATCGAACATGCAGCATATCAGAGGGAAAAAGAAAATACGGCTGACGGATTTTAACGTACATACATGGAAATATTCAGGCATAATACACGGAACGCGAGGGAAAGAGTTAAAAGGGGCTGTGCAGCGCACTTAATATGCCTCATTTATTGCAGATATTGTTACACGATACCACGGCGATGAATAAATGGATTTTAATTACTGGGATATTGAGAACATTTTTTATTCGCTTCGTTTTTTATGCATAAGTATATGCAGGTTTCATACGGCATGTAGGTGCTCGAGCGTTGGGGTAAAGTGGAAAAAAAAAAATTAAGAATCGGTATTGCATGTTCATCGTGTGCTTGAAAGTTCAGCAATGCGCGCCGATCGAATTTTTTTTTTTTTAATTAATAAAGAAAAAAAATAGAATAAAGAATAAATTTGAAATACATAATTGCAATATATATACATGTGTGTGGATATTTATTTAAACTAAATGGAAATTTTGAGAGCTGTACTTGCTACCTGAAGTAATAATGATAAAACTAATCCTAAAACGTTACTGCAAGATCTTTTGAGCCAATATTGTAAATGATAACATCAACACCATCGACAATAAAAACAATACCCTCGAAGGAGAAAATAAACAATGGACCGTGAACTTAATTTTCATCCCTCACTCATTATCACCAGAGCTTTTCTTTAAAGTTTAGCTTTTTGAAAAAAAAAAAAAAAAAAAAAAAATTCTAACTTGCACATCAGCGTAGTTTAAAAAACCAGCGATTCATCGAGCTCCAGGTTAAAATTTACAATGGGTATCCAAGTGAACTCGATTGAAAACAGAAGGTAGGCCATTGATAGTTCGTTGAAAAAAAAAAGAAAAAAAAAAAAATCCAGTCCCGAGATAAGTAGAAAAACAAAAGCTCACGCATCACACGATCCCGTCCGAAGATTCGAAAGCTCCGTAGACGGTACAGAGTAACAACACACAGCCGCGTAAGCAATAAATTTGCTTCAAGGACGCCTCTCTCCCGTACCCCGTCCCTTTCGCGCGAGTGTGATTTAATAAAGCTCACACAAGCTACATGTATAGGTATAATGTACTCACGCTACTCGCATCCGAGACGTCGAAGCGTCGTTGGCGCGAGAATTATGGAAGCTCATAACACGCGCGCCACAGCTTGTACGTATTCGAGTATATACTACCCACTGCTCCCTAGTATGTTTACGGAACCTCGACTATATATACATACGTATAGCTTCTTGTTGCCGTTACAGTTGCTTCGGTAATTTACTCAATACGGTAGTCGCGTGTAAGCGCCTAGTTTCTCGTTGTTGTTTTTTCCCCCCCCCTTCTTGTTATCACTCCGCACACCTCGTGAAAATATATACGTCTCAGGGAGCATAAATTAATGATTGCTTTGCGGGAGAGGACTTTGTATCGATCGGCCGTTCGTATCACGTTTTTCGCGGATCGAACGCGACATGTGCCAGCTCTTACGTGATCGGTATATAATCGCGCGCGCTTTTTCCAATGGAAACAAAAAAAGAAAACCACGAGCGCCCCTTCCTTCGATGTATATGTGCATGCATAAGTGTAATAATTGAGTTGAGTAGGGCTTTGGACGCTTGCGCGCACGTGCCAGCCGAGACGGGAGAAAGAGAGCGGGAAGCGTATAGGCGAGAACTTTTCGCTCGCTCGCGATCGGCAAACTTATACTTGCGTGACGGAGTTATGCTTTGGTATAATAATACATATACGTACCAAACGTGTGTTGATTACGGATAGTTTTGAAATTATATACTTCCTCTTTTTTCCAACTGAATTGTCGAGCTTGCGAAAACTCACCGTGTGATTCTGCAGCACGACAATAACGCACAACAGGTATATACCTACGTGTGTATATTTTTACTCTCACGGAAAAGTATGGTAATGCCTACACCGCTCGCCGGTTTGATTGTACATGTAAGTATGTACGCATATCGGATGTTCCATTTTTATTCTTACACGCACGAGCTTTCACTGGGTTTAGTAATACATTTGTTATGAAATTCAGTTGATTTGGAGCTGCCTTATAAATATAGGTACAAGTGTAGGTACTCATCGTTATATAATTCCCGTTTCCTCTGTTTCCCATGTAATTTAAAAACAAACAAAAAATGTTTATTTTTTATTTTGTATTATTCAGTGGGTTCACGTGCGTATAGTTTATAAAAATAACGATCATACGAGTATAATTTATATGGTAACAGATGACAGTGATATGAAAGACCAGTACTGTACATAAATCATATATGATTACCCAAGCCCACGTGTCGAGTGACTCGAGAGCGAAACAGCTTTAATAGCACCCAGTCGTACAGGTGAGAACAAAAAATGCCCGCTTCGATTGCCCAATATCTCTCTCTCTCCCTGCTTTGCTTTCGAACTAACGCGTTGCACGCGAAATTGATAACACCTTTGTGTATGCATGTATAGAAAACAAGTATAGGTACATATCATACGGCATAATCAAAGCTCGCGTCGAGAGCGAGAGTCGTTGAGTTACGCAACGATGCAAGGTATACGTTATTCACACGCGTGTCTCGTATGCAATAGCTATAACTGGCCGGGGACACCTTAAATCGCATACGAGTGGTACACCAAGTGTATATAATAGTGATACGACCCCACACGTGTACCCGATAATATTGCGAGAATTTATAGTATTATAAGCGCTCGTAAGTTGTTTTACAATAACACACATCGATTCGTTAACAAAATCATTTCACCAGTTGTACAAGATTTTTCATCATTTTTTTTCTCAAATTATTGTCACACTGCGAAAAGGATGTTAGAGTCAAGTGCCAAATTGCTCTGTTCTATTTTGCAATGTAAACCTTGTTACCTGTAATACCAAATAATATATGATAGTCGCATTGTGATAACTCGTACATAGTAAACCCCAGAAATGTATCCAAATGCTGTGTTTGCGCACTATTGATCCATATATGTGTACATATACATATACATATATATGTATTGTACAAGCTCACCCTAATTTGCCAAGTAATCATATAGGTATTTAATATTTATCGGCGATTTTGTCGAAGGAGAAAATCCAAGCTGACTTCGTATGTCACGCAAACTATGATGCTTGCATGCAGATTTCATCTGTCACGTTGTTATTTTTATTATTATTTCTTTTTAAATCCAACAGAAAATCACAATCGACGTAGATATATACCGTGCATTGGCGTATGATAAATAAATCGTACCAAGGGTGGAGTGTTGTGTTGCGCACAGGCAAGGACTATCTATCTACGTATTTAACTAGCTTTAAACCGCTTTAAACTCAAAACGGAAGCTGCAGGCAGTTGTGGATGCGCTTTATCGCGTGACGTTCACACGAGTAAATATATACGTATATATAGTTCATCAGATCTACTGATATACCATATTTCGCTCTCTGAATGCACCGAGCTGACGGTTAGATGTACGTAGTATGTATTTTTTTTTTTTCTCTCTTATTTTTGTTTTTGTTTAAAACGTCAAACAGTTTTGCCATCGTTTGTGCTGCTGCGTCGTTTGATGTCAAATTCAATGGAGCGATTAAACTGCGAAACGTAGGATGGTTGCAATAATATATTCAAGTGTTTACATTCGCTGGGTGGTTATTGCGCTTTATTTTGACGGTACGTACTTATTTACATTGTATAGCTATAATTCATATTACAAAATACGAATAAAATATACACGTTATTGTAATTTTAGTGTATCACGGTGTATTTCGTAATGCGAGATGTGCTGTCAGTGCTGCATAGATGCAGAACGACAAACCGGGAGTCCCTCCGAACCATCGCAATAACAAGCGTGCCTTTGACTTATGTTAATTACACACGAGGATACAGTATGATAGATAGACACGAATGTAGTCTCGCGGGTATGGAGTGCGTGTGGTTAAAGGACCATCCCTCTTTTTCTCTGTCCATCGGTGTGCACGAGCTCAAAGAGCTGGGCTGGATGATAATCATACAGAGAAAATACTCTCGAGTTGTCATCGACGAGCCTCCAGTTGTAATCGTTTGGCTATATATACTCGTCGAAGCGGGCTCGCTCTTATTTTCCTCTCTTCCTTTTTGTCCGCTCGACCGCACTTCATCATCGATGAATCTTTCGTCATGTATATTTTCATCGGCTCCGTTTTATCGCTCGATCAACCAATATCCAGGAGAGCACACGCGCGATTACGTAAGGCATATGCACACCGCTTTGTTTGTTCATCGGCGATATTGAATTTTTTTTTTTTTTTTTTTTTTTTCGCGATTCGCTGTGGAGCTTTTACTCCGTTGCGATCACGCGCGCGCTGCATCCAAACCGAGAGCGAAACAAAGGGGCGGGGAGAACACGCGATGATTCGCTTGATTATCCGTCAAAAAGCCACGCGAACCGCGGACAAAGTGGCGAGAAAGTTCTGCCGGCGTTGGATTTCTCGTTTCTTTCTTGGCGCGAGCGCAGGACCTGTTGAAGCGAGTACCCCCGCGAACGAGGACGGACACAATGGAGCAGGTTTTCGAACTTTGGAGTTCTCGGGATTTCTTAATAAATCAACTTGTTCTTTGACGAGTGGAGGGAGGTGAAGGAAAAAGGGGGGAGGGGAAACAAGTGAGCGTCGAAAAGTACACCGAGATTTTTCCAATAGAAAAAAAAGGGGGGCAAGGATGGGAGGAGAGAAAGGCCGATTGGTGCGCTCGAATTCTTCCCAAGCCTTTGTCCCTCTTGTATTCTTTCTCCCGCTCTTGACGGACTCGCGGAAAAGTTAAGCTTTTCACTTTTCAACTATAATTACTCGGCTCGTCGTGCGCGAGCGGGGGACGCCCGTGCAATCGCGGATATTACACATTACTTTATCATAACTTCACTTTTACGTGGTTTTTTTTTTTTTCTTTCTTCTTACTCCTACTGAAACAAGCAATGTATAATATCATACAAATATGTTAATGACGAGCGCTTCAAACTCGAAGGAAAAAATTTCTCTGTTTGGATTAAAAAATTTAAATTACGTTTGTACTATCGTTGAAAATAAGCTCTTGCTGATTCTCAAGCAAAGGGGGAGGAAAATTGTAGTACCTACTCTGATTCCGAGGGCAAAGAAACGATTCCCGTTTTGAGTTTTGCATTTTTGCTATGAATCTTTGTTTCGTATATTTTGTTTATCTTTCATATATATTTGAAAAACAAGAGATAACTCTACTTTATGGAAAAAAGGATAGAATGCGCAAGTGTACATGTACGTCTGCAATAAATAGAAATAAAAGATGGCACCCATCAGACTATAACAAGAAGGGTACTGTGAATTAGAACAATTTACATCATAGGTAAGTACGCATAAAAAATCAACTACGGATGCCCGTACGGTAAATAATATAATCACTGTCACTGCAAATTCCAGTATAGAGCTCACACTTGTTCGTCGTCCATTGGGTTTAATTCACAAGAAGTCGTGTAATTATACCTGTTTTTTTTTTTTTCGGACGCAAAGAAATTTTCAGCTGCAATGACGAATGTGCAGTATCCCGTTAACGATTACAACTTTTTTTTCGGTACACCAACGAAATCACAAATATGCATCGTTAGGCAAATTTATCGGGTTATTGGTCAAAGTAATGATGATTCACAGCGCGTAATCTCCGTGAAAACATGTTATGCGCGATACTTTATTTCCCCCCCGCGCTCTCCGTTGCTCACGTATATAAATGCACACCATGCTTGTGCACGTGTGCGCGTGGATCGTACACAAAAGGCTAATTCCGTAATTCGTGTGTGAGCGCTTGTGCAATGAGCACAAATCAGTGACATAATTTGATTGTACAGTGGCGCGCAGTGCGATTTATACACGCGCTGGTGCGAGGCCGAAAAATTATCGCTGCCGAAAATCGCCAATAAGTGCTCGGGTTATACACACACGTACACGTGAAACGAAGAGATAATGAACAAAAAGTGCGACGCATTACAACGTCTCTTGGGTGATGATGACCGATGACCGAGGTTCGACGAGTGCACTGTCTCACGTGCATCGCGTGTATAAACTGATTTTTATCGAGAACGTGACCAGACAGAGATTATTAAATAAAAAACGATCACGTGCAATAGCTGTTTTTAACGATTATATGGATATGGGAAATAACAATTGAGAAGGAGTGAGACTACAATAATAAATTTGCGCGTTGGAAAATAGTCCCGTCGTCGCTTGCATCGTATATTTCATACATATACATATACTTGTTCGTCTCACCGACGGTACGTTGTATACGATCGATTACGGGATCACAATAAATTAATATCAGTGATTTAAAATGAAAGGTTTTATTTTAAGACAACCATTCGTTGGAATAATAATGACAATAATGGTAATGATAGATAGCTTTTATCGAAATACCCTTGTTTCATTCAACTCACTTATTATTTTATATACGTTTTATTTTACCTATTACGTATACACAACTACTTGAAATGCCATTGGTAAAGTTTCTTTGGAAGTGTTTTTATTTTTTGCCAACAATGAAAAAATGTTTTTCAAGTATTTATAAAAAATGTCGTTGGCTACTAGGAAATATGCTATTTCTTCTTTTAATTAAAATTATTTGTACACTAGTCTATACATTATCAATCGATTCACAGCTGGTTAAGACACATATTGAAAGATCAGATGGATCAACGTTTTAAGCACAATATTATTGCATGATAAACATACATGTATAAAGAATGGGTATTGTTAAACACAAACATACAATAGATACGGAAAATAGAGAAATCCGGACGTTTGAAAAGCATAGAATAAAATTGTAAGAGTAGTGGAAAAAAACATTTTTCAAACAACGCAAACATTTTCACGCAAACGAGCGACCAGCTCGATCTGTTATTGATAAACGTTCGTCGCGCAATCGATGCTGTTGCGAGCTATCGTTTTACAATAGTTGCCTCTCGACAAGACCAAATATTATTCAATAACGACAGCTCAAAGTAGCACTCGTCATTTCACTTAACAGGACAAAGTATAAGAAAAAAAAAAAAAAAGCTATATACACTATGGATAAGTATAACGAAAAAAAAAGGATCCTTATATCATGTACACTTGAAAAATTGATCGAGTCTTTTTCACATAAGAAAACAAGAAGAAAAATCACAACTCCGTAGTAGCGACGCCCCAGTACTGCTGCATCCTCGAGGCGTCCTGCTCGAGGGAGTCGAGGGCCCCGCGCTCCTGAATAACGGCAAAGTCGTACTCGAGATTGTAGGGCATGAGCCTCTGCAAACTTCCAAAGTACGCGGCGTTCGGCCCGCCGTTCAATAATCTCCGAGCGCTGCCTCCGAAAGCCGAGCGGATGACCGGCACCGGCTGCACCAGGGGCTGCTGATAACCCGCTCCGGATGTGGTCTCGAAGGATCGAGCGCTGCCAAATCGCCGAGACAGGAAGGGCACGCCCGTGCTCGAGCCCAGCTGCGGCGTCGACCTCGACTGCCCTGTTTGTAAATTTAGGATGTTAAAAAAAAAAAAAAAATAAATCAAAGGATGAGATAAGCACGTCACGGGGAATATCGACACATTACCCATCGGTGCATGCAAAATCAAAAGCAAATGCTCGTCGGAGTCGTGTATTTCGTTTGCACGGTGATCGATCGAATTTCTCTCAAGCACTTTGTAATCTCTCCAATTACAGCCACGAAAAGAAATCCCGATCAAAGTTTCTACGCGATATCGCGTCACGAATTAACAAGAGGGAGATTCGGAAAAAGCTTTTAAATGTGAAATAGTAACGAAGCTTAATGTACACGCTTGATCGAATATTTATTAAAACTTCCATTATCATCGCGTCAATAATTGAGCATCCACGTGCTAAAAGCCTTATCGCGTGCATACACGATGATTACGATAATATTCGGACTGGCTATATGTATATTCCTGACTGCTTGTTTATCGATGTATAAGTTATGCAAGTCATGTCCCCAAACCAGAATGTTTTTGTTTTGTTTTTCCCCCCGTACGAGAGCAAAAACTCCTTTACCACCTCGTCGCAGGGCGGTGCTCCTGCTGGTGCTGCTGGGCGCGCTCGTGAGGGTGTCCAGTTCTTTGTCGAAGAGCAGCTGGGTGTTTTGCTCGAGCATGTACTCCCAGCAGCGCAGTTGCTCATCGCTAGGGGGCGGGGAGCGCTCGGACCCGGCGACGCTCCCTGCACCAGCCGAGCCCTGCAGCTGGCGAATCTTACCGGCGCTCGCGCTCCCCGAGCAGAAGCGCCCGCCGGTCCGGCCGGAGGTCCGTCGGCGCGAGCGCGGCTCGAACAGACCCACGTCGCTCGTCGTTTGGTCCGACTGGCCGCTCGGGGAGCTGCGGTCCTCCCGCTGGTGCGGGTTGCTGCCCACGCTCGACGCGTCCTTCGAAAGGCCCTGGCTGCTTTTGCTCGACTTTGCGCTCGATCTGCAAGTGTCGCCCAAACTTTTCGAACTTGGATCTTGTCAATTTTATTTTTTTTTTTTTTTTTTTTCTATCGAGTAGCGAGTTGGGGCAAAGTAGTGCCCATTTTCGCTAAACTTTGAGGTATGTGTGCAGCACGTCGATTGAAAATTAATATTTGGCTTCTCGTCGGTCGGCAGGAAACTTAATTTGCGTGCGACTTGGAAGAAACGAAAAAAAAAAAAAAAACATAAAAAATAAACTTAGCCGACAAAGGAGCGTCCTATATATACGAGAGTACACAAGCTCCAAGGTATAGAAATTTTAAATTACACGGTGTCAACATCACGGAATCACTTGCTCTTTGGGTCCTCAAAGAGGATGCAAACTCGACAGTATAGGTCAGCTGAATAATAAACGACACCATCCTCGATGAGGGACCCTTTGGGTGAGGGGGGCAGGGGTTGGAGAAAAAACGTAGACTCCTACCTCGCGCTGACGACGTTCCTCAGCACACCGTTGAGATAAAAGCCGTTGTTAGCACAGGCGGCCAGTCCGGCCTCGGCCTGCATGGCGGCAGCTGCGTGACAGCAGCACGGGACGGGTGCCTCGTGATTGGCCGACAGCCGGGGCGTGCAGCACGGACACGTGCAGCCCAACTGTTGGGTCGGCTGTGGCTGCTGGTGGTGCTCGACCTCGACCGACACGAGGGCCTGCTGCTTAAGGTGTTCCTTCGTGCTCTTCGAGTGCACGGCCTGGCGGAGCTCGCGCATCAGCAGCCGGTTGAGGGGCTCGGGAGCCAACGACGACGACGATGGGCTATTGTTGTTGTTGTTGTTGTTGCTCGCGTTGGCCATCGACAGGCGCAACACTATCACGCTGAGGTTGTCCTCGGCGCCGTAGGCTTGGCCGAGGTCCTGGAGACGCTTGGCCGCGAGCACGGGGTTCGCTTCCGCGCGCGCCTGGCGTACCGCTTCCTGGATACTGAGCACCTCCCACAGCCGACGATTGCCGATTATCACAAACTCGTCGTCCTCCTCGAGGACCACCTACGGGAGTGCATAGATCGTTATAGATGCTATCGTCCTTGAGAATAACAACTATACTTTTTTCCCTTTTATTTTAGAAAAAAAAAACAAGTGTATTTCCGGTGCAGTATCGATCGCGCTCCACACATGTGCAACCGGTCAGGCTATAATTTACTTAGCACGCGAGAACAGAATGACTAGGTGGCTTTTTTTCTCTTTTTTCCCTCCCACCCCCTCTGTTGTGCGGCCGATGTTTGTCCGAGGCGAAGGAATTCCACAATTTTCACGTGCTCGGTCACTTTTGCTTCGAGATTCGGGGCACGTTTTCCAATAGCAAGTTGTTCAAAAGGGGCTGGGGACGGCTATATTATTACCCATATACGCGAGAAGAAAAAAAAAGGCAGACAACTCCCTTGTTTCAAAAAACGCGGAAACTTTCGACCTCATTTTTTTTTTTTTTTTTTTACGACAAATTAAGACGTATAGCGGTGGATTATGAAGGATTGTGAATAAAAATTTTCCTCCGCGATATTTTTGGCGTTGGCCATATACCGAGAACGTTTTAAATGCACATAAATTTGGGGGAAAAGCGGGGAGAAAACACGTCAGTATCGCGCGCGCGTGCACATATTTTTTTGAAAAATTGCTCTTTGCGCTCGGTCGTTGACGTGACGGCGTTTATCACGGGTAAAACATCCACTCCAGCGGCATTGAGATAAGTGACGCTGATGTAATTAAAACTTCATTCGATCCTTTTTTTTATTTTTATTTTTTTCAACTTTTTTTGAAACAAATTGGGAGAAACTTTTCAAAAAGCTCAACTTTTTCTCTGGCTGTTGAATATTATATTGGACCACTGTGATCGATACACGGCACCAGAGAAAAGCTTCCACCGCCTCGAAACCGTCAAAGAGTTGAATAAAAAAAAAAGGGACCACAGCATTAGGAGTAAATATCGTACACGCACCTCCTCGCTGGTGGGCTCGGGCAGAGCAATCGGTAAGAGATCGTGGGTCGCGCTGTGGACCTTGCGTCCCTGAGCGAGGGCGGCCTGCAGCCTCGGCAGACCGACGAGCCTCGTGCTCTTGGCGAGCTGCAGCGGCCCCGAGGCTCGACACAGAACGGCCCTGGCCTCGCCGCAGGTAGCCGCCGTCAATAGGTACCTCGGACGGCCCCTGTCGCCACCGTCATCGTCATCCAGCAACTGTTCGGGTTCAAGCCTCGTCACGTGCACCAAGCCGGCGTCGATCCCGTACTTTTGCCCCTTTTCCCTCAGCTCGCGCTGCGCCGACAGCAAGGTGTAACGCAGGTACTCGCTACGCGTCTCCTTGACCGCGGACTCGTCCAACAGAAGCCGGGGGATCATCTCCTGGAGCGAGCTCGGGGCCTCTTGGCTCGAGCACCCGTCGAACAGCCCGAACAGGCACTCCGTGCCGCAGAACGCCGGCATGCGCAACTGGCTGATCAGCAGTCTGCGACATTTTTTAAATACACCTTTTACACTCTTTCGTGGTCATCCGTATACCGAGATTATATTTATCCATTCATAAATTAACATAAAAATGAATAGCCAAGGAAAAAAAAAGTGTTTTTTCTTGTGGCACTGACGCAAGAAAAAGAACCTATAAATCGAATGAAAAGCATCGGAAACGAGATCATCGATTCGAGTTGTATATGCAAAGGCCAGCTTTTGGTGTAAACGCTCGCAGTGCAAACTCAAAGGGTGACGTATTATATGATCCGAGATACATCAGGCGGCACCGTTTTCATTTTCAAAAATGATAAATCAAAAGCGCCCTTAGGTATATACATACGTACAACATTGTACCGGTTTTGGGTGAGCGCGCAACATGAAAATAAGCACGAATTTCAGCTCGATCCCTCTGGAAAAGTTTGCGGAACTTTATTCTCAGCGTGCAAGGGTAGATCATTTTAATTGCGAACGCCGCCCGGCAGCCGTTGCAGCTGCTGCATGGCTGTGTATGCGTGTTGTTATATGTATATAGGTATCTGTGCTCAAAAGCGAGCTGGCGATTCAATTAAGATCGAGTAATAAATTGAGCCCGGCTGTTTTATTAGCTATTGGGGAAAAAAATAAAATAGAATAAATGTAGCCTTGCCTTGAAATTTTATCAAGGGTACCTATAAGCTCGAATAAATATATATATACTATGTAACCTACTGATGACAATGAAAATAAGGTGGCAAACCTTTCACGGGCGCCGGTGGTCTCGGAAAACCCGAGTCGCCAGGGCAGGTGGTGGTTGAGCTCCACCGAGTCATTGCGAGCCGACGCTCCAGTCGATGGTGAGCTGTTGTTGCTGCTGGTTGCACTGGTCTCGGGCGTGCAAACGGTCGACTTGCTCTGGCCCGAGACGTCGACCAGGGAGACGGGCCGGCGAGTGCTGTGGTAGCTCTGGAACTGGCGCGGGTCCACGTGCAGCCGTGAGTTGCAGGATATGTCGAGGAACTGCAGCTGGGACGACAACAGGCTGTCGAGGTTCAGGTGCTCCAGGTGGTTGTGC
The DNA here is from genome assembly GCF_000648655.2 of Copidosoma floridanum. The sequence continues at coordinate 1,465,528 of NW_019379587.1, forward strand.
GCCAGATCGAGGACCTGCGTGTTAAGGGGTTCTTTTTTTTTTCGCATCGATTCAAGTTAACAGGCGAGAGACCTTTCGTTTTCACTTTTTTTTCATTTTAATATCCATATAACTGTTGAATTCACGATTATTCAAAGTCAAAGTTTTACAAAGATCGACACGCGTGACAGCTTGGATGGGTATATCGAGTTTCGAACAAACGCCCGATTTCACGCGCGAAAATTCGATTGAATACCGATTTAACAGATCCGAAGCTTGAAAGTGGCTTCGCGGGTGTAGTGTTAATTGTTATTGAGTTCGCTCGAAAATCGTATTTCGAAATCAAAAAGCTACGCACTCGTCGGGCGTATCGTCACTTCATTGACAGCTGATGGATTTTTGAAGTACCAATTTACTTTTATTTTCAAAACGCGAGGTACAAAAAAAAAAAAAAAAAAAAAGTAACAAGCGATCCTTGGATTTTCTGTTAAAACCAACATGTAGGTGAGACAGCGTAACACTGGTGTATGCATTTCCTTATTGCATCGCGGCAAGTGAATGGCATTTAATAAAGTTCGCTGCGGTAAAATAATCGATGAAACAGAGGGGAAGTTGTTTGATGAAAATTTCTTGCCCATAGTTATCGAGTGACAGTGACTAATTACACAGTCGCACCGGCACACACGGCGTACCACGTATGTGGGTCACGCGGAAGATTAAAAGGAGGAGGAGGCATCAACTTGCTCCGTGTACCGCGACCGAGAAAGCTGATGAAACGAAGAGTAGACTTTCTTCCTCTTTTTCTTTTTTTTTTTTTTTTTTTTTTGCAACTTTTCATTTATTCACGGAGTAGGTATGTATACATATACACTGCTTCTCGCGAGCGTCTCGCGACTCCCTTTTACACAGCATTTCCGAGCTTTTACGATAAAAGCTCGGATCACCGAAGGGCTTGGGGAAAAACAACAATCCATCAAACAGTCGGAACGTCATGCAACGTAATACGCGCATCGATGAACAAATTTTATTTTATTCGGAAACTCACGATTTCAATAATTTCGTATTGACATTTCGTCCGTCCGCGTGGCTCTAGTGGTTACAAGAGAGAGAGAGAGAGAGAGAGAGAGAGAGTTGTAGGTATACTGTAGGCTTGCGACTCTAATCTCGATTCCCATCTTACGCGGAAAAAGTAATAAAAATGGCCCAGTGTATACTTTGCAATGCATATAATAATAAAACAAATGAACGGCACGAGGGTAGTTTAGTTTTTCAACTGCACATAAATGTTACCAAAGCATGAACCAACGCTGAGATCGTCGATACTCTCGTCGCGTAACGATCGGCAAAGCATCTCGAGAGAAGCCATTGTTATCCGCCTTTTTTTTAACGATCCTTTCTTGCAAAGGTGTCGCGTTGCGAAAAAAAAAAAAAAAAAAAAACAAAAAAAAACAAAAAAAAAGGGATCGGTGTCCATGTATACACCTGAAATCTCCTCCAACAAAAGCGGATGTCTCCACGGTATACACGTATAATCCGAGGGAAGAACGGCAACCGACATGGCGTGACGGGGGAGGGAATTAATTATTCGTGCCCGAATTCCCGACTTGGCTGCCATAAATATTCACTCGAGCGGCGCGATTTCAATTTATTCGCGACAGGCCTATACGCGCGGATGATGTACACACGGGGGGGGGGGCGGGGGGTTAAAACTACTTTACCTTGAGCGAGGGAGTCCTGTTGAAGGCGGGACACCGGAGCAGCCTGTTCGAGTGAACCCTGAGTACCCTGAGGTGCGCCAGGCTCGCCACGTTGTCCGGGAGATACTGGAGCTTGTTGCCCGACAGCACGAGCTCCTCGAGCTCCTTCCAAGAGGCCACGCAGCTGGGACAAGAGAGAGAGAGAGAGAAAAATATATAGAATCGGTATTATGAATAAAACATGGGCTTAGGGCTGACCTCGACTTCGTTAAATATTTCAAGGGACCCTCTTACAAATGCAAAATACACAGGGGGGGGAGAATTAGTCCGACAAATAAGGAATCTGCTTCCTCTCTCCCTCAACTGCACTACTAACTTGTGCTCGTCGCGACAGTTGTCACGGAACTCCCGAGTGTCCCTGTCTCCTGTTCGTAATGCGATGCACATTCATGGTCCTTAATTCATCTCGCTCACTCTTTTGCAAGTCTGTGCAACGCTACGGGCATCCTCTTTGCTTTTTAATCAAGCCCAGATACACCCGAGACATATTATCAGTCGTACACGCACATAATATATGGGGGTACGCTAACGATTCATTTCGTCAACGGAGCATATAACGTTGTACACGTTAGAGAAATGTCACGGCTTGAAATGTAATATTATTACGTCAGCGCCCTGAGCTATATACTTTACAGTATATACGTGTAGGCTTGCGAAAGGATAAAGGACAGCTTCCCCCCCCCCCCCAAACGAGTGCATTGTTGCCGTTAATGCGACGCTCTTGTGTCTCTTCTTCTCTCATCTCTTTGACTGTTGCAGTGCCTATAATATAGCATAAGCTGAAGCCTGAAATGCGCGGAACAATACATGCGCACAGCATACACCTAATTCCTTTTGCTCCAGAGCTTGGCTATCATGTTGCATTGTCGGGCAATGCTTGTACTATTTGTGTTATTTATTGTGTTACTCATTCAGGGACAATTATAGCTCTGCTCAGTTTGTTGGGTGATTTAAATTTTAAAACACGATAATTGTACGTGTATGAGTAAATAAACTAAATATACAATAAAGTTTCGGTCAAGGTGTGAAAAAAGTGTGTGTGTGTTTTTTAACGAGGGACAAATTTGGGATATTTTTTGTGAATTGACTCATGTATTCAATGCGAAATTCTCGAAATTAAATCATCTGTGACGTTAAGCCCCATCCATCGGTATATTTTCAACACCACCAAAGTTCAAACTAAAGCTCGCTTCGAATGGCTTTTCAAGCGGATCATTCAATTACATTCACCCCGAGTTGCAAGTGAACGAGCCGAGCTGTAATTTTCACCGAATACGCAAATCTTTTTTCGAGAGTCACAATACCGGGTGTATATGCCACATCAGGGCACATGAAGAAAAAAAAAAAAAAAAAAAAAGAGAAAACGACTACTTACCCCCGCGGAATAAAAAATGTTTACTCGATCTGGGCAACGTGCCACGCGATTTTCCTTTGATTCCATCATATTTATGAACGCATATACAAGACACAGGCAGGCAAAATCAATTTTCACCAAACTACTGTATAATATACGTATTAAAGTTTGCGAAGCCGAGTCATCCCAAAATCATCCCTTAGCGGACGAGCCAATCTTATATAGTACAGCTGTTGTTTTCATGAGCCCACTCCGCAAACCCACGGTGGAGAGCTAACGTGCACACACACACACACCCTGATACATATACATAAAATTTCAGTTCCCCCTCCTTCTAGTTACTACTTATAATGCATAATTGTTGTATGTATACAGATTCCGCAGCAGATGGAAAGCGGAGAAGACCGCGTGAATGCTTACATCTCGGGCAGCGTGTCCAGGGCGTTGTAGGCGAGATGGAGTACCCTGAGCGCGCTGAACTTTGCCAGAACGTCGAGGGCGGTGTTCGTTAGGGAGTTGCTTGTGAGGTAGATTTTCTCCAACGAGCTGGCGGCTTCGTTGCGGGCCTTCTGTCCGCCGTTAACGTTATTACCGTCCACGGCAACGCCGGGCAGCTCCGACAATCGATTGTTCGACAGATTCAGCACTTTCATCCTACAACAACAGTGTTTGAATTTTCTTATGCACCACGAAGCCAAGTAAATGTAGTAGGAAGGATATATTTTGCACTTTATACAGGCAAATCGATGGGGGTAAAAAAAGAGGGATGTTTCCGAGGGAATTTTTACGAAGCGCTGTTTTGGCGTTGTTCTCCTTGCTCGTGTGATGAATATTTGTTTTTCAAAGCAAGAGAGAGAGAGAGTTTCTCCCGGGGCGAAAATAAGCGGCCGTCCGGATCTACATTTTATTGACAGCAGGGGGGGGGCAATTTTCTTTTTCGACAAAACTCCACCCACCGCGCTTCGCTCGGGGGGAGGGTGGGGGGGGAGGAAAAAAAAATAAAAATAGAAAGATGCACGAGCAGCGCGTGTACGTTTTCAATTTGATTTTCGCCCGTTGTTTCGCGCGCGAGCAAATAAAAATTAAATTCCCTCGAATGGTTATCCACGTGTGAGTGTATACTTACTTGAGGGTGTTGGCGAAAAAGTTGGCGGGTAGGGCGGTGAGGGCGTTGTCCTGTAGCGTGAGGTGGACGAGACTGAGCTGCCTGCGAGGCGGTGGCAGGGCCTGGAGCCGATTGTGCGGCAAGTGGAGGACCTCGAGGCGCGAGGCCGTGGGCTGGGACAAGAGTCGGTCGGGCAGCGCGGTCAGCTTGTTGTGCGAGGCGAACAACGCTCGTAGCACCGGCAACTCGGGCGTCCACTCGGGCAGGCTGTCCAGCTCATTGCTACGGGCACACGCACATTTTGTATTCTCTTTCTCTGGTTTGTTTTTTCTTCCCTCCACTGTTTCGAGGTGTAAATCCACCGACACGGTTTGCCGAGCGCGGTCCAAGAAGATGGGATCCGAGAGTAAGTGTGCATGTATATATACATATACCACCCACAGCGCGAGGTGCTTGAACTCCAGAGCAAATACGGAATCGCAATGCACTTTTTGCTACCACGGTTGTTTCGTTCAAAAGAGTCAATTAATTCAATCCTCCCGATGACTTAGACATTGAGACGAGAAGCTCATTTTCCATCCACTGCGCCGTATTTATACAGTCCACGTACAGAGATGAATAAATTTTCTTTGTCACGGACAAGTCGAGGAAATTGTAATATCTTTATTCGCGGGGGGGGGGGGGGATTTATATCACTTTGAAATAAATGAAGTTTCAACTCGTCGTTTTATATTGAAGGGATTCTCATAAAAGTCCCTTTGAGCGCTCGAAATTGAAAAGAGTCCTTTGAGAGGCCGAGTTTGTTTTTTCAAATCGAATATTAAATTGAAGAAACGTCGGGGAGGGTAATTTATATTAATAACGCACCTCGAGAATATGTTTCTCTTGGAAACAGAGACATATTGTGTTCAGTGGACTTACCCGAATTCGAATTTAAATTATGATAATTGCGAAGCTCTCGTGACTTTCATCCAATTAGTGAAAAAGTATACATTTTGTACTTACTAAGAGACGTCCAGGTGCTCGAGGTTGACCGGCACGGGAGAAACGCTCAATACTTTCAGCTCTGTTTATTGGGAAAAGTAATGTAAAAGAAAAAAAGAAAAAACATGGATGAACGATCTTATGAAGCGAAAGTGGTGTATCTTACTGTTGTTCCCGGCAATGAGAGATACGAGGCTCCGACCGCAGAGGGTCAGCTCGGTGAGTTGGTTGCGCGCACACCTGACGCTCCTCAGCTCCTGCAGTGCGCTCAAGTCGAGCGTCTCGATGTTGTTCTCACTGAGATCCAAGTGCGTGACGTTCTGCGATCGAGAGTTGTTATTGTACATCAATGATGTGGGAGAAAAGAAAAAAGGGAACAAATAATTGCTTGTACGGAACTTCGCGAGGATGCGATCGAGGAGAGTTTTTCGCTCCGAAGGACTTTTTCGCGCTGCCGTTGCTGCTGAGATATTCTTTCTTCGGGAAATTTACGAGCTCGCAGCATTATACTCGGCTGTAGATGTGTAAAAGAGAGAGTGCCTCTGCGCGTGGATTTATAGAGGCGTGAAGCAACGGAGGGATCTTTTTTTTTTCTTTTTTCTCAAATCATGCAAATTTTCGTTTGAAAGATTTATCGGCACAAATTATTGTATCTTTCCGGAACCCGTGAGTTTCCGAGAGCTCGCGTCGATAGCCATCAGCCCGATGCGATGGTGAGGCAGCGAGTAATGTATATATATATATATATACATCTGCAGGATAAACGAAATTGTTTCCATCCAAAATACGGTCTAGCTGTGTATATAGGGGTAAATTACACTTTCAAATGGCCGTGTATTATCTTTGCATGGAGATTCACTTTTTTTTTCTTTTCGTTTTCTCCGAAAAATAGGTACAGGGAAGTGCCTGATTAATGGCCCGGTAAAAGCGAGACAACAAACCCGATGTTTCGTGCATCCGTGTAAAAAATCATCTGTAAAAGTGGCGTCAGCAGGTTGGGCCTGACAAAAGTGCTGGAAGCAGCGAGAGAGAAGACAGAGATACACACACACACACACATACCCCGTAGTTGCCGAGAATGATGTTTCCTTTGAGCTGGTTATTTCGCAAATTGACTTTGCTGAGGACGTTGTTGTGCACACTGCTTTTTTCCTCGGGTGTGGAAGCAGCAGCGGAAAAAGAGGAGGAGGACGTTGACGAGAACGACGAGGACGACGATGTGGCTAATTTGCTCGTACCGGGGGAGCTGACGTTGTCGGGCCTACTGTTACCGCCACTGCCGAGCACGTCCTGCAAGGATGGGCAAATTGATAAACGATAAAAGTGAGGTAGAAAAAAAAAAAAAAAAATAAGGATCAGAGGACGAGGGGGGGGTAACTGTGTATACTTACGGCGAGGGCGAGGGCTCGCATCTCGAGGAGAAAGCCGGGCAGGAGCTCGATCAGGTTGCCCACCAACGAGAGGTGCTCCAATCGGCGTAGCTCGACGATCTCGTCGGGCAGCTCTTTGACGTCATTTCGGTCGAGTATCAGCTCTCTCAGGCTGCAATGTCGCACGTGGACCAATAAGAGGACAAGTGAAAAAAAAAAAAAAAAAAAAAAAAGTTAATGAGAGAAACATTATTATTGGACCAACGAGTAAACTCGAGAAGGGGCAGATCTGTTTTCGACTCTCTTTTATTTTACTGCCAGCCAGTAGAGAGGATGATCCTTTTCTTTTTCACTTGCGCAAGGCTGCAAATTACTATTGACTTGGCCATTATGGCGCTCATTTAGGTGTATCTGCGCGACTCGTACGTGGCAAAAAGTTTCCCTTGGAAGACGAATTAGGTGATCGAGGGCATCACGTGAAAAAGGAAGAAAAGAAAAAAAGGAGGAATACGGAATTAAATTGTTCGGCGTCGCATTAATCAAACGTTTGCAGCCGATTTGAGGGGAAGAGGGAAAACGCTTTCGCCACTTTGGATTGAGATTGATGGCCGTGGCGAGGAGTTTTAGTCTGGGGGAGGTAGGTATATAATTATACAATATAATCAACGCAAAGAAAGTAAGGGAGCTAGTCGAGTTTGGCGGGGAAAGGCCGGTTAATCGGGGTAATTGATTCAAATGGCGGCTGATTGTTATTCAAGTTCTTAATTAACGCTTTTCCCTCGACCGCGCAAAACGAAGATGATGGATCTTTATGGGAGGGAGCGGTTAATTAAGCCAGCGACCGCGAGGTAAGTTTTCACGGGAATTTCGCAATGCAAAGTATATATACCAACGTGAAAACGAAGTAAGTAAGTACGGCTGCCCCCCCCCCCCCCACCCTTCCTTGAGGAAGTTACGGTGTACGTATAGTCGACCAAAGTTACAAAATTGACCAGCCCATAATAACCATATACATGGAGAGAAAGCGGGAGGAGCCTCTCCCCCGATTTTTCTATTTTCCTCAAACATATGTAATAACAACGCGACCGTAATAATAATTGACCATTATATTTAATTACGTAACTTGTTTTTTTTTTTTTTTTTTTTTTTTTTTCTCACAAAGTTCATACGTATATTAAACGAAGAAAAATCCTCGTAATTTCCCGGGCGGTGGAGGTAAGTTTTTATTACACGTTCCGGCAGTATAAGCTCGGTTAATTGCCGCTGTTATAACGAGGCAGTACGGATAGAAGAGTATAAAGGCACAAGGGGCGGGGGTCTTTTTAAAAGTAAGATTTTTTTTTTTTATTCATCGCGTTACGACACTCCAGAAGAAGCATCGGTCTTGTAAAATCTCAACATACATAAATATAATGTAACGCGCTGCACTAAGGGGAGAAAAAAAGCAAGTGTGATTACCGATTCGCCCTTGTCGAAGGATGGCTGATAAGAGTTAGACGCGACAAACGGACACAGGTGATGGCGAAGAAAGGGTGCACACGAATGCTCCACCACCTCGAACTTGTCCGCGGCACTTGTCTTCCTTCGCGGATCACTCACTTCTGCCTGGTAAGGACGAATCCTTGCACACACGCGCTCGCGCGCACACACACGTGTAGGGCACACCGAAGGGGAGAAGAAAAAAAAAAAAAAAAAATCGGGTAGATCTCCGCGCGATCGCGAACTTGAACGGAGAAGGACAGAGGCAGCGCGATAGGCGCGATGCGGAGCGCGTCTGACGGGCCCCGGGCGCTACTACTGCGCGGCAGACCTGCCAGCGGAGCGAAGGGGGAGGGGGGCGAAGGACCATAGTAGCCACTTGCGTATACTTATATACCCGTGGACGCGCCAAGCGAAAGAAAGAGCAGAGAGAGCGTGTACGAGGCACGAGGCCAGGAGAACGAACGAGTCTATGATATATACATATTATACAGACGGAAGTCGGAGTCGTAGGGGGGCAAGGGGGCATGGGCAAGGATGCATGCATCCCCGTGTACCTTGTACATACACACCTACCTGCTACAGGTAAATACTGCGCCAGGAGTTTTCTGAGACTCCCTGATTATTTGTAACAGAACGATGAAACGGAATTGCCCTGCGTTGCATTGTATACCTATATATACACGTGTATGTGTACCTGCACCGATAGGTATACGCCTCCGAGGAGGAAAACCGAACCTACATACACGCAGGGCTGCGGGAAGCGTGTCAAGTCGCGGCTACCCTCCTCCTCACGACTATACCTTCGTGCACCTGTGCGCCTTATATTATGTTTTACCTCTAGGTATATAATATAACAGGTGTACACGTCAAAGTTATACCTATATACTCATGGTGTATAGGTAATACCTATAGCTTCCAAAGTTGAAGGTATATTGCGATGGATATTGCTAGTACGTGACGCTCCTCTTGTGGGTACCTACCTATGAAATTTCACACCCAGGAGTCTTTGCTCTTATACTTCATGTGCTTGGGTTTATCTGTATGTACGTGCTTGCCAAGTGGATTTTTCAATGTTGTATCATATCCCTTATATACGGTGAAATCTAGACAATACAATGACGTTATACCATATTGTAGGTACATAATTATACGTATGTATATTTATATATGATACATAAAATGTACCCCCACACGCGTAAATTGCGCCCCTTGTTTTTATATTTTTTAGCTCGTCATTAGGAAACGAGTGAGGATGCGTATATTATATGCGTGCAAATGCGAAAATTCGCGATTTCACGCGCGACCGCGACTCTCGGTGTATCCGTTTATATTTTTTGTATTTTCACGCCCTCCCACCTCACGACGACCAGGCAGTTTAAATTTAAAGTGAAATCATTTATACCATGCCGTGCAGGATGTCCCAACTCACGTTTGTTGGAGCACGCGACAGTTTCTGGTGTACGCGCGCGCGTTTCTGTTTTTCGCGTATTTTTGTTTTTCGATCGAATTACCTCGCGAATCCTATACACCGCGTCGAAAGAGCAATTTCCATTATCGCTCTGCCCCGAGTGTCATCCTCTTTTTTTCCTTTTTTTTTTTTCCTTTCCCCATTATCGTTCTTCAATTAACACGAAAAGTTCATACGCGGTGAGTATACCACACGCGAGCTCGTTAAAATCGAAGGTTTTTCGCTTCCCCCTTCCCACTTTTATCGTTCACGTGCAGGTGGACAGATTTAATTACAAATCTCGTTAAGTTAAAACAAAACAAAACAACTCGATTCCCCCCCGATTTCGCTCCTTTTTTTTTTTTAATTTTCGCGCGTGCAGTAAGTGTTATTTGATTGCTATAACGACGCGGTCGACGGCTCTTTTCTCCCTCTCGCGGCCCGATTCATTAAACATATAAGTAAGCCGCACATGTTCGTACAACGCCGTATATGTACGGACACTCACAATCAATGCACGCAACTAGAGATATATATCTCGTACCGTATAAGATATATACCAACGAGAATTTCCTTTCGAGATAGAGAGTGTGTGTGTGTGTCTGGCTGTAACACTGCACCATACTACTAAGAGCGCGGGGATACTAAGGGCAGATATCCTCTCTCTTTTCACTTTATTCGTTTACAATGCCTCCACCTCCACTTTTACCTCCTGCTACGACCACCACCGCTACGCCAACAATTACAACGTTGTGTGGCAGCAGTATGGTGGTGTACAGTAGGCAGGCCTGAGGATATCGGACTCGGAGCGTAGTTCCTCTTTGCTCATCTCTATCTCCATCTTCGGTACACCTTGGAAAGCACACTCGCGCACACGCACGCTTAATTTTTTTCTTTTCTTTTTTTTCTTTTTTTTTTTTTTTTTTTGTTCAAACTTGCGTAATGCTCCTGTCCGTTCGTCTGCGTGTAAGTATACGCGCCCCTACCACGCCAATAACCTTCTCTTGCTTGACTTGGACACAACGATTCGCTCGGTAAAACGCGGCTCTTTGCGAACACTTTCCTGTCCGTGTGTACCACGTACACGCACGTATACATGGAAAGGATAAAAAAAAAAGATATACAGGTAATGTGTATATCTATACGCAAGAGAAAGAAGAAAAAGCGATTTTGGGACTATTTGTTGTTTTCCTTAATTAATTCTATTTCTTTTTATTCTTGCGAGCGTAGTATAGGACCAGTGCGATCTATACGTGAGATGGAAAGGATACGATAGGAGCAAAGGAGGGACGGAAGGAAGAGTCCTGTTACGTACACATATTATATATACACGCCCAGTACTTACTGTTTGATTTTCGGATGGTATACATATTTTTTTTACGCCAACGCGTTGTGTAGTTGATGTGTTTCTTAATGCGCGGCCGCGGACGCTTATTGTTTCTTTGTTCCGCAATGGAGTCGGGTAAATTTATCTATTTCGTCATTTACAAATTTTATCGAGTGTACAGGTGTATATTATACCTACTACCCGTGTCTTTTGTTTCATCGATAAACATACGCGCGTACGTGAAAGTATAATAAAACGCACGAGTCGCGAATTTTCATCGAGATATATATGCGTTTCGGATGCGCTCGAGCGAGCCGATATTGTGTCCGAACGACTGTGTTGTGTACAATCACGCTGGTGTATATTTATATGCATATTTGCAAATGCACAGTGAAATCGAAAGGATATGAAAACGCGTTACGCGGAAGTTGCATTATCATATACGAATACGTGCACGTATGATATCGCAATGAGGAAAAAAAAAAAAAAAGGAAAGAAAGATGATTACTGAGCGTTTAATTATTATAGCCGGTGGGCTGCAATAACTTTGCTACACCTTCTCACTTAATAATTGCAACGATGTATCTCTTCGTTTGTTGCTCGTATGCGTGGAGTTTCACTTGCTGATGTATACATATATACGTTAACGTGCAGGTAAAAGTTGGCACGAGGAGGCTGCGGGGAGGAGCTGTATATATTGATGAGCTCGTGTGTTTTAACGAATTTCGATGCGTTAAACTTTTTTAATTTATTATTGTAGTTTTCGTTGCGAGGTTTACTTGAGTGTCGGTGCTACGGGCCGGCGAAAAAGTTGGAATTATCATTAAAAATCTAACGGTGAATTGTACGGTGATGAAAAAAAAAAAAAAAAAAAGCTCTAATTTGGTTGCCGACGTTAATCTCGAGATACGTTATTTGATTTTAAGTTGTTTACTTGGTTAGTCCGCGGAAAGTGTGAAAGTCCTTGGAACTATACGTATCGCACACGAGGAATCGGAGTGCGTCATTTCAGCTATGAAAGTGTATACAGATGGTGTTTCATTACATTCAAATTTTCATCAAAATAAAGTACATGCCAATTATTATTTTCAAATAATGTTTCATCAAACGTTCGCTTTTAATTAATCGGAAGAATTTTCAAATAAAATTTTATCAGCTATATACAGATGCGAAAAAGTTGATTGTTTTAAAACTTGAAATCTTGAGAAATCGAAGCTTTTGCGCAAAAATATTATATTAATATACCGTGTGAAGAGAAAAATAAAATTACTATAACGTAGTGTTTTTGTTTTCTCCTATTTCTGGAGTTTTTATGAAAAGCCTTGAAACCAGCAGATTTTCCATATTTTTATTTTACTGCGCTGATCAATCACGAATTCTATTGATTTATGGTGATTGACAGGAACGAGATTAAGCTCTGGAGTAGTAACTGAAATATAAATTCACAACATTCACTGTCAGACCGTGCCAAAGTATGCATATACCCCGAATGGAGGGAATTTAAGTTTGTACACAAAGTACGGACATTAAAATTGCACGCACGTATCAAATGAACGTTTTCATGACTAATGTAAAATTGCTCGAAACTCCATAAATACACGATACCCGGAAAGTTCTGGGAACTCAACAACCCCCACGTATCAAAACACACGCAAGTGTTTGTAACGCTTTTGATACACGTTTGAAATTCACTGATATTTTCAAATTAAATTGAAATTTCATTGAAACTTCGGTTTGAAGGTAATTAAATTTTTGGCAGATACCTGTGAAGGGCCCTTCTAAACGCACCCATACACGTACCGCATACGAAAAGCTTTTTAGTAGCAAAAAACGAGAATTTCAATTACGCACGGTTAATATTCGTAAGTGAATTCAATAAAAAGTTGAGGGTAAAAAATTAAAAAAATTATTCAACGAAAGGGCGCTTAAAACTTCCGTATCCGTGGTACATAGGGCGCGCTTTTCACCGGCGGGTGCGCGAAACTGCGCTCGTTAGTTATTCAATGAAATAAAAAATACGATCCTTCCAGGCCAGTTGTCCGGTCTTGCACATTCGATAGCGACGAATTTCGCGTTTCTGCAGCAGAAAAAGGAAAGGTAAAAAAAAAAAAAAAAAAATGGATGGAAAATATCTCGCTTCTCCTGATCCCCCGGTAATAAACTCACGGCAAGTGGCTCTGAAAATGAAAAGGGCTCTGCTTCAATATTCCCACCTCCCCCGAATTTCAACACCACCCGAGAAGCATATTATGTATAAAAACCGATAAAGTGCACGCGCGTACCTATATACATAGATACCTGCACACGTATGCGCACTTTTCTCCTTGCCTATACTAGTCTCTTTTCCTTCCCATAAAGTCCAATAAAATTACCAAGCTCGAAAATTACCCGTTCAACGCTATATAGGATATACATATAATAATATACACTGCGCACAAGGGGTGCCATATATTATATATATAGTAGAGGAAAGTGCGAGGAAAATAAAAGTAGCGCCCAAGTCAGCCGTACCTATAATACAAAAAATATATATCGCGCGGATGCAAAAAGGCAATTTGCCGTAAAAATAAGAATTTGTCACATAGGTTCATTTAGCAAGACTCGTGCAATACATTATACATACAAAGTCTATACTATAGCGTTATACAATGGGCACGGAAACGATTGTTAGAATTATATACACCGCGAAAGCTCGACGAGACGCGCAAGGATGGATCGGGTTGTTATACACGCACGTATAGTTAAAGGGATAAATGAGATGTAGGGAGGGTGGCGAGGGAGAGAGATGAATAGGCGGGGAGACTGGAGCGGAATTGCAATGTCCGAAGCGCAGGTGTGCGCCTGCAGTGGAGCTCCCTTGGACCAACACGCGAGGGTGCATATAGGGATAACAGGTGGGTAAGACGGCCATGTGTATATATATACTAAGCGCCCCGCGCAGTCTCGCGCAAACACGTTATACACATGTATAGGTGAGGGGGTGCATACGCGCATACACGTGTATTATGTAAGTCGGTGGAGAGACAAATCGCCGAGAGGGTGGCCCAGGAGACTATGGGATGGAAGAAGCGACAAGTGCTCGAACTTATTATATACGTCAGGATGTCTGAACATTTTTGGGAGAAAAGCACGTATCTACATAGGTACGTGTATACGGCACGCCGGTGTTGACTCGTTACGTTAAAACAACAAGTGGTTCATTTTAAAGTTGTTTGTCAATTTCCAAATGTAACAAAAAAATGTCTCTCGCTTTACTCTATTTGCTCTTTCAAGCTTTGGCTATTTATCTCTCATCAGTTGAATTACAACCGAAATAAAAGCGAGAACCGCAATTTTCACGAAATTTTATGTTAATCAAGGAAATGGTACACCCGCAGTGTAAAAACGAGATTGGGTACATATAGGCCAAGTCGAAGGCAACGGAACTTTTTGGTTTGCAAGACAATGGAATTTAGATACGTTTTCCATGTCGATCCTTTGATTTTTCAGAGATTCCAACCCGTGCCTAAAATACAGGTAACTATGACGGTGCGCATATATACACGAAGGAAGAGCTACACAGCATTGGAGGAATCGCTAGCTGATGTACTATCCCAGTGGTCCACGTGTATATAAATGAACCCAACATCCATCCAGGTACCTCCTATACCTGTACAGTCCGACGATATCGATGGCGTAGCTCAAGGGATTTGCTTTTCTCGTACGTATATATACATGCGTATATACAGGGCGTACAAGTATAACACCAGCAGGTGTGTACATTACTGCCTCTATACATTATACACACACGCGCGCGCGTGACAAGTGCTGCTTATCCGATGCAAGGACAGGTATACCCATACGCACCGATTTCTCGGCACCTGCATCCTATTTGTTTGTTGCGCAGGGACGAGCACACCTATTTGTTGCACGCGGGTGGTTAATGCACAGACATATTTATATGTCAGTTGATTCATCGATTAAATGGGGGTGCAGTGAGGGGGAGAGACAAGGGTAGTAGATATATACGTACAATATCTGTACCATCGGTAGCTCGAATGTAAACATGACGCATTGTATACGAGAAAAGGTATAAATGCATGCGTGTAAATAGATACATGTGGTATCCAGTCACATGGGCATCGCACAACGTATAGGTACCTTTGCATTGTAACGATTGTATAGCTTTGTTGCATCAAACGTATAATGTATACATAACATCCCACGCACATGCATATACAATACGTACACAGTACGACACAACATTGACGGGTACCAATGCAAAGAAAAAGAAAAAGAAAAAAAAGGGCACACTTTATATTGTCAGCAATCAATGAGGCGCGCGGTAACAACGGGAGGAGGGGGTTCGCTCTTTGACGACCGCGGTGGTCAAAGATATAAGGTGTATATATACGTTAGTCGTTCATCGGACAGGATCCGCGTTTGTTTGTTTGTTTTGTATCCCTCTCAGTTCGTATAGCTGATTCTCTATTGCAACGTGTATGTATGAGCATCACTGTAGTCTACGTTTTTTTTTTTTTTTTTTTTTTTTTTTTTTTTTTTTTTGTTTTTTTTTTTACTTTTCACACAGTACGCTCGTCATGGTGGTGGCTCGATCTCGCGCTCCGAGGCGCACGTATATACACCGTGTACCGCACGTAATATCCGCGCAGCTGAAATATTGCGAACATACGTCAAAATTTTTTACACCCGCGTCGGAAAGATGAGAAGACGGTGGTTGGAGGGGGGGAGGAGGGACCGAGATAGCGGCGGGTGTATAATATAATGGCTGACGGCTGTGATCCGCGAAGGGACTCGACCGCAAAAAATGATCGACGCGCGCGTTATTTTCGCTTAACGGATTACAAATCGTGCGGTGGTCTTTGTGAATTTCACAGAGAAATCCAGTCGCTGCTTGTTTCGCCGATTTTCTTTACTGCACCAGTCACTTATCCTACCCGAACGAGATTCACAGGATAATCGGTAAAAAACCAGTTACTCATAAAGTTTCAACCAATTCATTTTTTCACCCACGCATTTTTCGAGCATTCGATTACAAATGTATACATATACGTATACAGCAGGATGCTGGGCGCAATCATCGTGTACCTGCTTATTTTTTGCCGAAACTCAACGTGGCCAATTAATTTATTTCCAAATAATCTTTGAAACCTATACGTATATATGATGTAGCTGGCCCTGATGCGTATACAATATTATTACGAGCTATGGTATAAATAAACCCCACGGCCCCGGGAGCACCGCTCGAGTGTACACAGTACTAGTATAGTTATAGTGTGTTATTGTACACGCAAAAGCGCCGGCACAAGCTCGGGAGGGTATATAAATTATCGTTAATTAAACATTAGTACTCAGCGTTGCGTAAATAAAGCTCGCTGTGTGCGTTAACGCGTTATTAATAATTTCGTAATTAAGTTTTCGCAGATCCGACAATGTGTGCAACGGGGGTTACAACAGCGTTGTACGTACAACGTGCGTATATTTATTTCGGAAAACCTATACAGTCCAACTGAAACGGAACATCCAACTTTGTATGTGGAATGAACAAGAATAATTGCAAAAAATACATACCCCAGCCCTCAAACCACTCTGACCAACCCAGTTTAAACAAATACGGTCAGAGATTTTGTAAAAACTAATGGATAACGATAGTGACGAAGACGAGACATACGTGTGTACTTTTGTTTTCAACATAATATATCCGAGTCGGCCCAAAATACAATGGGAAACGTCAGTTTGCACCGGAACTTGGTAGCCCTCTTAATCCAGGGTTGTCGGGAGACGTATACTTTATTTCGCCCATAAGTCTTTTCCCCGATTATGCAGCTGTACATATTTGTCAGACTCGGGGAACTTTAATCATTTGCAACCAAGTTATTCCCGTGAAGAGGAAAAAAAAAAAAGCGCCGCGGGAAACTAAAGGGAGTCGACGGACTTCTCGAATCTTCAAGGAGAAGGGGGTGGGGAGGGAGAGAAGCGTTTCTAATTACACGGCGCCAGGGGTTGGTTGTACAAGTCGCGTAGAAAAAGGGCCGACGGTCGAATTTTCATTAACCGAGAGCCTCCGACAGATTATCGGTGTATTTGACGAGAGCAAAGGAAAAAAAGAAAATTGTTCCTCCGACGAGACACACTCGGCGCGAACAATGTACGCGCGCAAAAGTTAGACCCGACGCGCTTTTTACTCTCCGGGGTAGGTATGATATACACCCCGATTTCTCCCCTCTTTTCGAGTTTCCACTCTAGCAAAGTTGCACGCGAATTAAGATCTCCTCGAGGTGGGCGCTCGAACTTTGGCGCCGTCCTCGGATTTTTCCTCCTTCATCCCCGTTGTACACGAGACGTTGCCGAGAGCTCCGACAACTTTCGCCCGGGAGTTGCCGCGCGCCCTGGTTCATTACCTTATACACCGGCATTGGGCGCGATTATTCGCAAACAGCCGCGAGTGTACATATATATATATTCATTACCTGGTCAGCGAGGCGATGCCGGCTGGAATCCGGTGTATCCCGTTGTCCGAGAGGTCGAGGAAGGTCAGCCTCCCGAGGGACAGCAGCTCCCTGGGTATCTCCGTCAGTCGGTTGTTCTCCAAGTGCAGCTCCCGAAGCTCGGGGAAGCTTTTTTTTTTTTTCGTTTGTTTCGTTCGTCGACGTCCATTCGGGGCGAGAGTTGCGGCGTGAAAAGAAACAACGAGCACATGTATAATATAAAACACTTACTCGGCGGAAAAAGCGCAAAAAAATGGGTGCAGGGTTGGAGGAAAAGAAAAAAAAAGGGGGGGGTGGAAGGCACGCGAGAGGTGCAACAGTCATGTATGTATGAGCACACACGTGCGCAATTAATGGGGGGGCGATAAATCAGAGGAGAGTGAAGAGGATTTATGGTGACGGGTCTCGTTGTTGTGCGCGTGGCGTACGATACATCACATACATATATACCTATACGCACGAAAGTTTTAGCCCCACGCACATGTATATATAGCGAAGGAGGAAAAAGCTGGTAGTTAAGTTGGGAAAAAGAAGAAATGGGGGGGGGAGTAGGTTGTATGGAATATATAACACGCGAGTTGGGTGACAAAGCCCCGGCAGCGCTATAGAGGCCAGATTAACGGCTTCTTCTTCGCGGATGACCCGAAACACGACGCCGGCCCCTTTTGTGTTGTTTCATCCTTTCTGCTCTTCCACCCGCCATTGAGTTTTTCATTGCGAGAAGCGCCGTATCGCGGGTGTATGCGTTTTAGAACCGGGTGGGGAGGGGGTGGACGATCGCACGAGGGAGACAATTCATTGTGTGTTTTTGTTTTCGAGAGCATAAATATATGTATATGAGGCGTACGATGGCAATGAATGCCGCTGTTGACGCTGCTTGTACGGGAATTAGCAGGACCCGCGTTTGAATATATTATTATATTTGCGTGAAACTAGCTTTTACAAGCGTTGTCATGCAACAACAATAGCACCGGATAATGTAGTATATGTACATGAGAGCTAACTACGTGGGGTGAAGGGCGAAGGGGAGGTATAGGTATATAAATGTAATATGGGTTGTGCAGAGTTGGCAGCAGCAGCATAACACGCGCAGCTTCTCTCGTTTGCATTTTCGAGTAATGAGAAACGGGGATGCGCCCGCGTGTGTGTGTGTGTCGCCCCCGTCGTCCGTATGACGATTTAGCGCCCGTTTTTTAATTGACCTATTTTTCGAAAGTAAAAACGATCCGAGGCGGATGAGCTGAAAATTAAATTTTACTTTTATTGCATTTTAATTGTTTTTGATGCGATTTTGCGACTGTCCGCTGCTTTGAAATTCATATTCCCTCGGACCGTACCCCCTTTTCTTTTTTGCCGACCGACGAGTATATTAAAACAGAGCATGATTGTTATTCCAAAACGCTCTCCATAAAAATTCTCCCTCTCTCTTTTTTTATTTTTATTAGCCGTGCCTCTTTTCCATTTACAAGTAATAATATACGAGGATCGCGACAAGAAAAAACTTCACTCCTGTTTGGAAGCGTGAGATTTTCATTAAAAAATGCACAACACCGTATAAAAAAAGGATGGGCATCCAATTACATGTACCTCGTGATGCTCATAAAATGGCATTCTTCCACGAACATAAGGTGCAAGAACAACAACAAACAGACTGCCTTTTAATTCCACGCACGCCCAACTTTTAATGGAATAACTTATTTGCTTCTTGCACCGGGGGCAGGTGTATACCAAGGCCAGGGGGATTGTTGTATCATAAAACGCGAATTTTAGCCAAACAGGGGGTTGGGGGGTGGCGAGTAAGTTGATACAAAAGCGCAACCCCCCCCCCCGACTAATAACCCCCAGCAGCTGCGGCGAGCGGGAGAAATTCAATCGGCGCGCCAAGAGTCCGTGAAAATCCGAGCCGCGAGCTCTGGTGTCTGCTGCAGGGGCTAATGGAGCCTCGGGCCAAAGTTCCGTACACCCGGCGCGATGAAGTTACCCCGAGCCGGGCCGTGTGTGTGTGTGTGTGTGGATGAACTCGTATACACACACAGAGACGTAATTGTGAAGGCTGGGAGAGATGGTCGAGTGGGTACACGTATACTGCAGGTATATAATGTATAAGTACCTGTGCAGCAGCTTGAGATTGCCGTCGAGTTGGGCCAATTGGTTGTGACCCAGAAAGAATTCCCGGACTCCGTGGAAGGCTCGCGCGGCCTCCGGCAGCCTCGCCACTCCGCTCCCGCTCATGTCCAACTTGTTGACCCTGCCGGCCGCCACGGCTCCCTCCTTCTGCTGTTGACCATCGGCTTCGTCCTCCTCCTCCTCCTCCTCCGACGTGGCCAAAGACGCCCGGCACGCCTGCAACGAAACACAAGCGAGTCAATAAGACCATTACTTATTTCCCTTTCCCCCGCAGCTGTGTCTTATTTGTGGACTCTCTGGGGGCGATGAGCCCGCTTGTTTGGACACACGTGCCCCCCACACCCCCGAAGAGCTCGTTATTCGTGCTTTTTATTTCTTCGTGAGTGTTGCCCGCTGTGTCGGAGGGAGATTAGAGCTGCTCCGGGAGCTACTTTAACGAGCTTTCGGGAAATAAAAAGCCTTTTTGTACAAGTGGTACAGGCGAGAGTTGAACAAGTAGAAAATGGTCGAGTCGGGGTCGGACGGGCCGTGTTATTTGGGAAAACATTTCGCGCGCGGTCTCGGCCATGCAGGAAAAAGCGCGCGTGGGTACAGGGGAAGGGGGAAAATGTACACAGTGTCGACTGGCTTTTCCCATTATTGCCTCGTAAACACGCTAAATAATTCTGCAAACTCTCTCTCTCTCTCTCCCGCGTGTTGTACTTATAGTTGCCGGCTGTTGAAAACTGCAGGGTTACGAGCAAAAACGGACCGCGCACACCTGCACGTGGCCAGATATGATGGCAAACTGTAATTTAATTACTGAATATATACTATTTTGTTTACAAGTGGGTGGCGTTTACCACGTGTTCTTGTGTTTTGTTTATCATAGTTGCAAAGTGTCTGTGGACGGTATAGGAAGAGGGACGGGCTTGTAATTGGATTCAAGTGGGGTAATCTGCCGCGCGTTGAAAACTAGGTACAAGGGCTTACAAAGTAATCCATGTGTCTACGGGTACACACTGACGCAAAACGGTAAAAAATTAATACTACGATTTCAAACTGTTTTCTTTTTTTTTTTTTGTGGGCACCTACGCGTGTTTTATTAATCCAATTATTTTTCAGAATTTTCACATAACAATTAAATAACTACTTCTCAAAATTGGATGTACGTACCTCATAGAGTACATTACGTTTCTACACTATTATTTAAAGCTCAATAACCAATTATAGTTTTAATGCTATTCATAGATTATAATACATATTTAAATGTGCAATTTAGGCACATAGTTGTGAGCCAGAATAAAACTAGCGATTTATAATTTTCTTTATTTATTATTGTTATTATTATTATTATTATTATTATTATTATTATTATTATTATTATTATTATTATTTAGTAGTTGAGGTTAAAATTTTAATTGATACATAACAGAACGGAAGAAACAGAAAGGAAAGGAAACGTACATTTTAATTGCAGCTTATAAAAAAAGAAGGAAAATGATAAGATGAGAAAATTAGCTGAGATGCAGAGAGTATATATTATGATGATAAAATATGCGTCGCGTCCGCATCAAGGAGTTTATTTGTCAATTTAGCGATGATATTCTGAGGAATCTGGCTGCGATGCGGAAAACGCGAAGAAAGAAAGTAAAGCAGAATGAGGGAAAAAAAAAAAAAAAAAAAATAAGGTACGGAAGGGAAAAGAGAAGAGCTCGGCGTTAAATAAATGAAAAGCGCAGCAGCAGCCTCCGGCGGAACGAGCGAGCGCGCGACGAAGGTCCCTCGATCCCCGACAACTGCTGCTCTACGCTGTCCATTCATTAAAGGCAAAAGGGCGAGCGGACAAAGGGCCCCCACCTCATCCTCCAGCGAGTCGGTATCCATCCTCTGGAGCCTCTTGTCGGCAGCCGACAGCCCCTCGTCCTCGCTACTGCTGTCCCTCACCTCCTCGGCAATCGCCAGCAGCCTCAATCCTGCTTGCACCATTTTCCTTTTTCCTCCCACCCCCACTCGCCGATGAGATAATCAAACTCGCCACACTCGGACTTTCATCGTCTCTTCTATACTCGACCCAAGACGCGAATGTACACAGTCATTACACGTGGCACTTGCCGGTTATCCTGTATAGCCGTTGGAGCAGCGATTCATTAAAACGGGATAAGTAATTAGAGCGGGCGCGAATAGGTGTGCCCACCCCCTCCTTTTTATACAAATTTAATCAGAGAGAGAGAGAGAGAGAGAGAGGCCATCCACATGACACGCAATCTAGTTGAGTATGCCAACACTCTCTTTCTCTCTCTCTATTTTTTGCCGCCCAACTTTCTTTTTCACCCAGAAGGAGAGCCGTATCGTAAAATAACTGCGATGATGATGACGGTGCTACTGTTGCCGACGCCGCGCCTCCTTGAAAGGCGATAAGGACGACGGAGGGGCTATGTATGTAAGTATATACCATACGCCAGTGGCGCTCGGTCGAGCGAGAGGCAAAGATCGCGAGGGGAGATATACCACTGTCCTCCTTTGGGGGTGTGTACCTGTGTATATATATATGTACGTCATGCCAAACTTTTTTAATCCGTCCGAGTGCCTTCGCGCTCGTCCGAGTGTGTATATCGGGGCCGATTTGACGTTTATTATGCACGCCAACGTCTCTGCAGCGCGATCGAATCTTTTCTAGTCCTCCCGAAAATCATGCCCGAGCAGGGGGTCGTTGAGTGAAGAGCTCGGGGCGCTCTCTCGGTTCAATTGCAAATGTAATTTCTATTTCGTTGTTTGCCCCGAGACTGACGCGTCAAAGCGCAATCTCGTTTCTCCTCTGTTCTTCTCGGGGAGGAAAAAAAAAAAAAAAAAAAAAAAAAAAAATGATGAGGGGGGTGTTTTAGTGGGGGGTCAGCAAACGTGTGCTGTCAACACACGTATACCTANAAAAAAAAAAAAAAAAAAAAAAAAAAAAAAAAAAAAAAAGAAGAACATAAAAACAGCTAAGGCAACGAGAGACGAGAGAGAATGTATATACAGCACTCTCCGTGTATTTGTACATGTACATCTACTGTTTAAAACGAGGTATGTATAGGTGTAAGCGAGTGGCAGGCGAGACGACTCTTCCTCATTTGCTTTGTTTTTTTTTTTTTCTTCCTAGGGGTAGAGCTACGCCTTTTATTTCAAAGACAACGCCAATACACACACCGAGTGCCGCGCATTCTAACGTGTGTAGGGCGACATCCGGAGGAGGAGCAAGTACGCGGGTGGGAGATGAATTTAAAAAAAAAACGCCCTGCAGTAGTACTACCGTATTTTGCGTCAGACATTCCTTGATGAACAAACAAATGATGATTTCGCGATACGATCGTAGGTGTATTTTTCCTCTCCTCCCTCGCATCTCCCACCCAGATTTTGCGCTCAGTCGTATAATACAGACGCGCGACCGCTACGATAAATCACGGCTGAACCGAGCAAGCGTCCTTGTCGTCGCTCTCCCCGTCTTATCTCCCCATCTACGGCTCTGCTCTCTCCTCGCCTCCATTGTCTTTCTCTCTCGAGTGTCGATTATGCGCGCGATTGGAAATCCTAATTTTTTTTTTTTTTTTTTTTTTTCACACTCTCGCTCCGTAGCTTCCCTTCCCTCGGGAGACGGGAAATTCGTCGACCTGCTGCTTATCGCGAACAAAGGGGGAAGAGAAAGTCGAGGCTGTTACGTATAAGCACACGTTTTCATTGCGGCAAGGAAGAGCGGAATCTGTTTATTTTTTTATTTCATATGCGCGTGTCGATATTGAGATTTTTCAAGCACCATTATACTTTGAATCGACGCATAGGTGAACTACGAATCGGCTCATCGAAAGGAATCATTATGCAACCGACAATTTACTTTCGACCATTGAAATTCTAAAAAAAAAAAAAAAGAAACAAACAAAGGAATTAATCCTTCCTCGAGCCCCGTCCGATCCATCACGCAGCGCAGTTGCCTTGACAAGAGAGCGGCCCATGCCATCCCAAAGACAGACGTCCAATATAGTCACGCGGAGGTACAGCGTCGCGACGAGAGGCCGAGATAATTCATACGCCCCCGCGTACACGCATGTATCAATCCTAGAGCGTCAGTGCGCTGCGAAGGGGAAACAATACCCGAGCGGGTATATGTGTTGCGGAACACTTGTCAGGGGTATACACGAGAAACGAAATTCCGCTCAAAGGCATATCCCCTCTCCCGTCGCGCGCCCGTCCGATCAAAGACACTCCTTTCGCGGATCGAAAGCGCGGAATTGAAAAAAAAAAAAAAAAAAAAAAAAAAAAAAAAAAAGAGGAGAATTGCAGCAGAGGGAAAAAGTGTATGATCCACCGGAGAGAGCTTCTTAATTTTCCTTTGTCCCTTTCTATTCCTCTTGATGCCCTCGTCCGGATTTATAACGAGCTCTCTTTCTCCCTTGCGAGCCTTCCTTCCCATTTTCCGGACGGAAGCGTCGTTACCGAGGCGCAGACGTTCCCCCTCTTTTCGGAGGCTCCTCTCTCTCTCGTCCTTTCTTTTTTCGACGAGCTTCCGCACACGTATACGATTCAAAGACGGTGGTGGCCAAGCCGTATACGTCCAGGAGGGACAGATTTGAATAATCATTTCCAAGTTCTTCCCTCGCGGTATTATGACGCGCGTATATAGCTTCCCTCTCGTTTGCGCGGCCATTCAATTTTCAAGTTGACTCGACTATCCTCGCCGCCGTGAAATTCATTTGGCCGTCGTAAGGTTTCGCGATATAATTTTAATGCTATATATATATACGCTCCGACGCTCGTTATACGCGCTGGTGTGCCGTTGTCCCGTGACGGTGATTCATTCTCGTTATTGCTTCCGTGGCGCGTGAAAAATTATTATTATTATGCTCCTTTTTTTCCTCCCCACCCCTTTTCAACCTAGAAATTTTATTCCATACAAAACAGTTGAGTAGCTCGAACAAAAAAAAAGAAAAAAAAAAAAGACAGAGGGTCCTTGAGTTTTTCCTTTCCTCTCGTGTACGGCTCGACCGTAATTCGTATAATGGTATCTAGCGTAAATAAAGTCGGGGCCGTCGAGCGACGCAACGAACGGGAAGCTTCATTTGTTTACTGGAACGTAACTCTGCACGTACGGACCACTGCCTCCTACACCTCGACGAAAAAAATAAGCTACGTGTATGACACACTGTAAAATCGGGTTCCCCCAAATGGAATCGGGACACAAACTGCGATTAGTTTTAATTGAAAAGAAAAAACGTTTTTTTTTTTTTTTTCCTTTAATCCATACCCAACTCTAAGAAACAAGAAAAAAAAAAGAGAGAGCGCATCGCGGAGTGCAATCGGAGTAATCGGAAAAACCCCGTCTTTCTCGAGAAACCACTATCCTCTCCCCTTGTGGGACTTCGTCTTGTCTTCGCTGGACCACCCGCTCGATGTCCAAGCTCCACGATGTATTATACCCAAAGCCCGCTCTCTTTGCTACGCTCAAAAGCTCACATCTACCGAAACCTGTGCGTTACATGTGTACAACACCAAAAGGTTGTCCCTCTCGTTTTTTTAACACAAACACACGGCCCCGCACTACCGGATGGACCTTTCAACGGGAAAGACGTAACTATCGTCCTTGTTGAAAAAACCGTCGCGCGGGTGGCATCGCGAGGACGGGGCGCCGATTTCGAAGCGCGTCGCGAGCGATACTGGCGAGACTGGTCCGACCGTCCCCGTGAGTACGACTCTCCTCCTCGTTTCCTTTTTTTTTTTTTTTTTTTTTTTTTCTCTCTCCGCGTGAGATTGATGCGCGTTATAACGTACACGTCGTCTCCGAGTCACATCGCGTGTCGCTGCTACCACAGCCGAGAATGTACCACCGGGGATACGTGTGTACGCGGAAGAGGACAAGGTGGACGACGACACGCTCGGCGAGCACACCTGCTGCTCTCGTCGTTAAGCCGCTTCTCCAGTCCATATGTGTGCGAGTGTTCTCCTCCCCCCCCCCATACCCCCTAGCGTGTGATAACGGGTCCCAGCGGCGTCCATATTTTCTTCCGCGAGCAGTTTACCTTCTCCGTTCGTCGCGTGATAAGACTACATCGCGATCGCAAGGAGCCGTTTAACGCTCTCGTTAAACTTTCACGATTGAAGTTTGAGTGTATATATATATACATACATACATAGGTGGTATGTTAATTGAACGAGCGCTAATACACTCCCCCAACTTTGGCAAGAGAGAAAGGTATCTTGTCTGCCGTTGTTTCGTCAAATTTCAACAAACCTCTTCCCCTTCATACGTTACACCCGCGTATATACACAAATTGTTTGGTGGTAAATCGGAAAAAAACAAAAATAATAATAATAATGTTCGGGGTTCCATATAGTATCGCCGTGGTTTTTCCTTCCTTCTTCCTTATGGTACGAGGCGTTTCACGCGTGTGTGTGCGCCTTTAGCTTTTTCCTCGAGGAAGAAATAAAATAAAAAACGCGGGACGCTTTGAAGGGCCTTTTAACTCTTTGTGCGCGTCGGGGGTGTATAATATTTTTCTCGGCTGCAAAAAGCGCAAAGGAATTTTCGGCTCCGAGGGAAAGAAGAGGGCTGTGGTGGAGCGAGCTCTTTTTGGATTTTTATGTTGTTAGTTTTTTTTAAAGCTAACTTTGATTTCGAAAACAGTGCAGGGCCGAGTTCCCGGAGGAATCGTATATCTATACGCTTGAGCGAATTTGCAAAAGAGGGTTTTCGAAAAATAAAGCTTTCTACGCCGATTTTTACACTTTGAGAGATCGATGCGTGCGATGCATAATGATTTTAACGGGGGCTCTTTTTTATTCCTCAACTACAATACTTATTCGTTTCAAAATAAACGAGCTTCGGAGCTTTTTTCTATTATTATCAAGCGTTTCGAGACATGTCCCCGAGACGCGCGTAAACTCCTGCGAAAAAATAAAAACCATACCTATATATACGAGAACGGTATATGGACAAACTGCCAGTAACAGGTTGTCGCTGCATGCACGTTGCTTGCAAGAAAGAAAGAAAGAAAAAGTATAGGTACGTAAAGCCAAGCTCGGCAACTGTAGTGCCGTAACGATGCAACTGCGATTTCGCGCGCACAAAAGGAGTCGTGCAAAGTTAGGGAGGAGTACTGGTACGTGTAGCAGCAAGTGGGGGAAGACGGGAGAGGGTAGAAGGGATGCAGCCGCAACACACCTAATTGGAGTGGAATCGCGCCTCCCTCACGTAAAAGCTCGCATCGCGTGCTTATTAAACTTTGCGGCATCTTTCGCTGTATACATCCGAAAGAAAAGCATATATATACACCTATACACGTACACCATGAAAAGGAGGAGACGCGTCGTGTGTAACAGCTGCGTGAGGCTAATTACCAGCGCAACGAGAGCACAGATTAAAAGTACACGAC
This sequence comes from Copidosoma floridanum, assembly GCF_000648655.2. Next base: position 1,492,330 of record NW_019379587.1, read on the forward strand.
TGTGTCCAAGTAGGTACTGCGCCGAGAGTCGCCCACAACAGCAGCGGCAGATGGTCATTCGCGCGGTTGTAATTATTATATACATCTACGCTAATCTGGTTAATTGTATGTATAGGTATACACGTGTGTAAACAGTAGGTACACGTTAACAACAGATCGAGAGCCCTTCGTGTTGGTCCTTGTCTACCACTGATGTACCTATATGTAAATAGAAATCCGGTGTTGTCGTTGTACCGGCTTTTGATATCCGTTAAATTATTAACGAACAAAGGACACAATATACATGTAAGGGAAAGAGAAGAAAAAGCTGCAGGTTCTTCTCGTGCATCATCGCGCAGGAAGCTCGGCACCGTTGTCGTAGGATACTCATACGGGGGGGGGGGGGGATAAGAAGGAGAAAAACCAGCCGAGAAACACCGGGAGCAGCATCACCGCCTACTTTTATGCAAATGAGGGGGGGGGGTCTGTCTGCGCTAAAGAGCCCCACCCTCCTTGTACGCGCTCCAAGGGAGGAGTCCATATCCTGCAATATCGGTTGAAAGAATCCGGGGAAGATAATGGGCCGTAAAGACGTGGCGCGGAACTGGAGGATGGAGCCACCTTTGCATACTTACATCTTTCTCCCCCCCCCCTCTTTTAACCTCTTTTCATTCGCGACTCGGTGATACGAACAGCGTCGGAGCAGTCCTCGAGAGCGCGGAAGAGAAGAGAGAGGGAGTCTATTTGTCAAAAGCATCAAAGATACCTTTTGGGCGGATGCTGCCAGCCAGGTTTTCCTCTATACTCCAGCAGTGTGCTGCCAGCTGGTCCGTGTTCTATTTCGGGCTCACACACAGATAACAGAGTATGTGTACCTCCAAAAAAGTCAAGGGTACATTATGCAACGGTGCGCCACCGCGGCTTTTGTATAGAGACGACGGTATACTTATGAGGGAGGGAAAGGAATTTCAAGATGAAAATCGTACGGCTGGGGTGGTTCCCTGCAGTGACTCGATCGACAATGATCTGCGATTCGTTGGATGATTTATTTATTTTTTAAAGCGTGCGCAACAAGTGTGACGTTTTAACGAGTTCCAATTATTTTTCCGCAGCTTCTATTTTTCCTCTTTTTTTTTTTTCCGTTGCAACAGTGACTTTGTCACGTTTGGAATTTTGTCGATTTTTCGTACAAGGCATTCTTTGTAAATTTTACATTCATCGCATCAGTTGCATCTCTAATCATACATCAACCAAAATATTGGAGCTGCAAATTTCATACACGCGTACATATACCCCACTGTTCAAAGATTTGCTCGGTATGATGTACATTGATCAAGCCAGAGAGCAAATAGTTAGACCAATTGACGCGATTGACCCTTGGAATGATAAACCAAATGCTTTGTTCCGCCTCGAATCGATTTTACCCGTGTATAAACTGTACGGCAAAGCTATTCTGTAACAGATAACCGTACCACTGCGTATATTTTATTTGATTATTCATCACACCTCCCTACGTACGGACATTCGAACGCTATGTACTATATCGTTTGAAATATCGACGCGGGGAAACGAAAAAAAAAAGAAACAAAACTAAGAGGGAGAAAAAGAAACACTTTGAAATCCCATAGCCACCGCGATCGGATATGTTGAAAAACACCCCTCTTTTTTTTCTCTCCATCGTCCACTTTGACAAAAAGAAAAAAAAAAAACAAAAAAAATAAACGCGTGTCTACTAGCCCATCGCGTGGAAAACGTTTTTCCCAGTCACGCGTACGTACACGTTTATGTGCCAGAGAGGAAGCCACAGCAGGTCCAAACTTCCCGGTCTCTATCAATCTTTCTTTCAGTCGGCCCCCGCCCGACCAACGGGACAGCAAATCACCGTCCAAAGCTCACCCGCACACACTGATGGGCACGTACCAACCAACCAACCAACACACAGTACGGGGTGTAACATATACAGGAATACGCGTAACCATAAATATATGGGGGGGGGGGGTGAGATTACCTGCTTGAGCCAGGATCGCCAAAGATCCCGATCCCAGGGATGATGGAAGCCGATGTAGAGATGCCGGCTCTCCCGCCCGGCGGCGATCCTCCTCCGTTGCTGAGCCCCGCTATTGTTATTGTTGCTAGCTATTCTGGCTGGGTAGCCGGTGACACGTAGAACTAGTTTGCCCAGACGGGAAGGCGCGCAACAGACCGAGCCGCCTCCGGCCAGTTCCATCCACTCGGGCCGCGACTCCGAGCAAGCTTGACGGACAATCCGATTAATCGAAAACAGTTAGAACTCGGGGAATCATATGTATATGTGTGTAGGTGTATATGCGGGAAAAGACGCGGACTCTCTGGGTGTATGGGGGGGATTTTTTTTCCCCACTCCGCGCAGTATCCTCCGACGATAGCTTTTGTTTGTTTGTTTGTTAATGCTCGAGACAATGAACGACAGCCAGTCCGGGAGAGGCGGGCAGTGGGTTCGATATGCCCGTTGGCTGGGAAATATCGGTGATCGGTGAGACTGCCACGCGTGTGTGTAAAACAAACAAAAAAAAAAAAAGAAAAAAGGATGTATCGGTGGGTCTTGGTTGTCGCTCTTGGATGGAGGAAAAAAAGGGAGTTATCGAAACAAAAAACGGGGAACGAGATTTTTTTTTTTTTTTTTTTGCTGCACGCGTTTGAGATTTTTTTTGTGAATCCAAGAGTTGGGAGAAGGGCATTGTCTCCTCCAACCTTTTCTTTTTCGGACCGATTATTTATTGCCCGAAAAAAGGGGGTCGTTGAAGAGAAGCGATTTTCAATATAATCCGTAGAAAGAGAGAACAAGGGGGAGGGGCGATTTTGTATTTAATTAAAACAAACAGACAAACAAACAAACAAAAAATATAAAGAAGAGGAGAGAACTCATTTTGGCTCCAATCAATCGGAAATAAGTAGGACTCGGACAGGGGAGCTTCTCCCCTCCCCCTCTAGCCATGGGAATAGGTACACATCGTAGCCGAAAATCCTCGGGGCAAACTCATTTAACGACCGCGAGCAAACAACCAATGCTACAAGGAGAAATTGAAAAAGAAAAAAAAACGACCCTTCTTTCTCCCTTATTTCCTCCGCGGCTGTGCTTTTTTTTCTCCCTCCCCCTCCCGAGCAATTTCGCCCCGCCATGTTTTTTATTCATCGATATAAATCAGCACAGCCGTACCTATGTATATTATATGCAAACCAAAACGTCGCGAAACTTGTTCCCTGTGATATATATATATATATATACGTAGGGAGGGAGGGAGGTGGCGGGATGTTAATCAAGTTGAAGCCGCGAGTCGATTTTACAACTGAATCATGAACCGAGCATAAATCCTTCCCAATATTGGCTCGGGTGCGCGCAGCGCCGCGACTCGAACACGCTGTACGGATGTGTGGAAGAGGATACGTGTACCATCCCGTGGTGGTCAAAGGTTATATGATTAGACGACACGGGTGTTTACTTGTGGTAAGGGGTAGTTTGGGCTGCCCACGGATAAAAAAAAGGGCTTCCGGGCAGTAGTTGGTTCTGATTGTGTGTGTGTGGGGGTGGGTGTCGTCATACCTGGATAGAGAAAGAGCCGTGAGCCGAGAACAGCGAGCGCCCGCCTCTTCCATTGCGGGAACACTAATCCCTTGAGCACGAGGGCGTAGCCGCATCTGCTGTAGCCCCGAAGCTCGTCCAGAGGCGCCGCGGGTCCTGAAACACGCGTTTTCCTTTGAAATCATGTGCGCCAAAACGCACTGCTGGTTCCTACAGATAAAGAGAGAGAATATTATTTAAGCCGCGGTGAAAACGGGTCACAGCGCGGTCCAGCCGCAAAAGCTCAAAAGAGCGCCATGCGCGTTTTTCTCATTGTTCGTTGCGATGTACATATACAGGGACTCGCTGAGATTTCTCCGGACGCACTCTGTCATTTACTTCGTCCCTCCAACCCTTTCTGCAGTGCTCTATACATGTACCTTTTCTTCTTCTCCTACGACATAGTCACGTGCGCACACTTTTTTTCAAACCAAAGGGTTTTTTTTTTTTCATCCAACTGCGGAAGAATCGGGAACAGAGAGATTGAAGGTTTCTGCGGAAGATCAGCCCATCTCCGCCAACCCCTTCGCTCTTTTCCACAGAGTCGGATCGATGCTATCGGAATGGCACGACCGGGATAAATTTACGAGGATCGAAAGTGCGCCCCGTTGGCCGGTGCGATGCATAAACATTTATACCATATAGGTATGAGGTACATATTATTCATGCAGTCGTGACGTAAACGTGTTTTTGAAAACTACTGTAGCGCGAAACTCTGTCAAATGACACACGCGTTAAAGTATAAATCTGCGTTTCAAGCATTTACAGATAACGCGATTTTCGATCTATTTGCCAAACGGTATAGGCATACATGTAATGTTATGTAGTGACTTTCGCGAGCGAAATTTGATATTTGCTTTGATGATACGCATCCATATATGTGCTTTCATTTGATGCGAAAGTAAATATAATCGGCGAAAATGTTTTCCACGAGGTAAAATTAAAAAAAAAAAAAAAAAAAAAAAAAAGGAGTAAAAAAGGTTCAACGTACAATTGCGGGTCAGGTGACTTTGAATAAGTAGCGAAAAATAATCAATTATTTCCGGATAATCCGATCTTTCGATTTTACGTAGGCAACAAATTAAAAAACTCGAGCGCGCCTGTACGAGTATTACACAGTTCGCTTTTACCGGTAAGCTCAAAATTAAACAAATACAACAATATACCTATACTTGTTATATGAAAAAAAAAGCTATATAATTATTGTGCATACGCTGATGACCGTCATTTTTATCACGTATATTTTTTCTATAAAAAAAATTATACCACGAGAGTAAGCTTTTAAAAAACTCTCCATTAGTCGTCGTAACAGTAAATACGTTGTCACTCTTGGATCAACTCTTGTACGAGATGCAAAAACGTACATATATGTAAACTTACCCACGTGAAAAGCAATGAGGTGCCGTAGCTCGGCATCGAGTCCGAGACGGGCCCTTTTGGTGGGCTCGCGATAGCCGAGCGTCTCCAGTAGCTCCTCCTGCAGTTCCAGAGGCCGCTCGCGCGGTGACAACCTACGCCCCGACTCGCCGTGGTACTGCAAATGCGAACAAAAAAGAAATCGAAATTAGCTACTGGAAGGTGTACTTACAGCTACAAGTGCGAGTATGAAAGCAAAATATATTTTTCACGCGGAAATATAGTACTGCGCTCTACTTTCGGGGGGTGATTTTTCTTGGTTTTCCTTTTAAAAAAAACACGCCGCGCTCCAGTTTCGCTTTAAACACACGGGAATTATCATCAGTATTATTTTTTACTTCCACGTCAGGTGGATAAATCGGGAGATTGTTTTTCCGGGGCAACTCGGGCGGGTCTTGTTAGGGGCTTAAAAATACGATGTTCGGAATTATTGTATACTCCCGGCCACTTAAAATAAAGGGAGGAAAAAAAAAAGGTAATACATGTGTGCTTCTATTTTAAAAAAAAAAGAGAGAGATAGACCGATGGCAGTGTAAGAGGATCAGAAAATTTTTAATTAAAAACAGCGAAAGTATGGAGCCACGAGGGAGCTTACCAACAGCGTGAAAAATGTTGGCCACAATGTATAAATGCGCGTGCCCAGGGCGAATTTTCAAAAATTCTCGTAACGTGTTCAAAGGGAATTTGCCTCTTTTTTTCTGGGGAACAAGCAACGAGGACATTTAAAAAAGCCGGAATTTTTTTTTATTCGGAACAATACACCGTAGGGAGGGCGCGATAATGTTTCGTTAAATTTTAAATATTCCAGAAGACGAGAACAGCAAACGAGACGGTACAAGGGGCAAGGAAATCTTCCAACAATGCTCATTAGGAATTACCCCTTTTCGTTTTTCCCCGCACCTACTTTTACTCCGCGAAAATTTCCGCTCCGACAATACCATACACAGGGTATATATAATATTATACCCTCGCCTTTTCACTCGGACGGAGCTGGTTAAAATAATCACACCCGAGCGCACAATTCTTCGCTCGATCACTGTTACACTAAGTACTCCTTTCACGCTCGATCTGCGAATAAAACAAAAATGAAAATATGTTTCACCCCCAATTTCGAAATTGCGATGATTCCTCGGACCAATCGATACCATCGAGCAAATCAAGCTCCGATGTACACCCGATTGGATAAAAAGCGCTATGACGTAAAAAAAAACAAAAAAAAAAAACAAAACAGCGCGTGCACGACTTTGTGTTCCACCGGTCGTCATTAGAGCGCGCGATAAATATTCGATGGAAAAAAAAAAGAGGAGAGAACGAACATAGGTGGCTAAACGATCCCCGATGAAAAAAAATCCCCCCCCCCTCGCCCCGTGTCAAGTGGCGGAAAAGTGTCAAACTTTTTTTTTCTTTTTCATCCCTCGGTGATTTTACGCACACGATTCGGTGTACATGCACGCGCTCACACGAACGAATACATTTGACACGGCCGCGCGCGAGCGCTAAGCTGCACACACCTAGAGTAAACATCATTAGCAAATCCGAGGTAAACGTCCCGCGCGAGGACCTCTATAATCATCCACCCGAAAAAGCCGGATACTTTGAGTCGAATCTCCTACCTACCTGGTGTATAGGTATTTTACACAGGTGCATATATACGCTCGCAAAGGGCAAAGGGAAGAGAAGAATATGACCGGGTCCCCGGGGAACAAGAGGAATCGAGGTTAAAAGGAAGGAAAAAAAAAAAAAAAGAAGAAAAGTCAAGACGATATAGTAAATCGTTTTCACCCACATACGTGAGATTTCCTCTCTTTCAACCGGTGTAACGTATACATATAGAGGCTTTTTTCGTAATGAAGAGACGTATAATTAAAATCCCCCTCAACGGAGGCTCTCCATATATGCACCACTATGTGTGGCAGAGCTTTCGTGGGAGCCCACCCCCACGGCCCTTTATTTTCCATCTTTTTTGCTCTTTTCCTCCTTCGCTTTGACTCTTTCTGCATCCCTTTTTTCGAGACCCATTGTGACAGCATGAGTGTGGTTGATTGCAGCGCGACCATTTGGGAGGGAACTGCTCTTGAAGCGAAAAAAGCTGTGGCTCGAGAAATGCCAAAACGTGTTTGATTCCATGAATGATTAAAACAATAATAATAATAATGAATGACAAAACCAGCGGGTCAGAGTAAAGGCAACCGTAAAAGTTCCCGGTAGTTTTTGTTTCTTTTTTACGAGTCATCGGCTATTCGTGTGCAAAAAAAGAGGTCCGGAAAATTCGAGCTAAATAAAATATGATTTTTTTGCCCCCCAAAGTATAACGACGGCATGACACGCCAAAAGTTGGGGGAAAAAAAAAAAACACCTACTCCCGAATCTCGACGGACGGTGTTTATTTTCTCGTCGCGAATCCGCGGCAAACTTCGACCCGGGATTGCGGAAGATTAACCACTTCGGGAAGGAAAAAACGACAACGCGGAGGGCTTTAATTTTTTTCTTTCGCGCGGACGTGTAAGTACGAGAGAGAGGGAAAAAAAAACTCACCACCACTCGCTTGACGGCTACCTCAAAACTTTAATATCCGAATAATTATGGCGAGCCGAGGAGCTTCCCTCCGAGGAGAATTAAGCTTCGGTTGACAAAAAAAAAAAAAAAAAAACTTGTTTGTCTTTATCAGTGCAGCTCGTGACCGAGGAAGGGAGTCGTTACCGCCACGATTACGAGATAAGGTTGGGGGGAACCAATCCCCAATCTGTCCAGAGTCCGGTCCATATATGTACAGTCGCGAATGAGAAAAAGTCTCTCCGCGAGCTCGTGTGCTCTTCTTCCATCACACACGGATACGCGGAAGAGGACATTTTTCACTCCTCTCTCTCTCTCTCTCCCGTTTTATTGATGCCGGTGCTTATGTTTTCTTCCTTTTTGCCCACGTACAACCCATACGGATTGCTTATTAAGGTTTTCATCACCCTCGCGAGCGCGGCCGACTAATTAGCTCGTTATACCACTGCCGCGCGGAGAAATGGAGGGAAAAAAAAAGGAAAGGAAGGAAAAGCAACTCGAGCCACTTTACACCCCCTTGAAAAAAGGTAATTACCCAGGGGGGGGGGGGGTGAAAATCGATCGATGAAGAAAAAAAAAGGAAGCTTGCGGTAGTACTGAAAACCACACCCGCGTCCAAAGTGAAACAAAACAAGCATCGAGGGACCATATATTCGATCGAGTCCTTTTTGGTCCGATCCTATACGCGTGCAGTCTACCTAATACCGTTAACGTCCGCCAAACGAATCAATCGGCATCGCGGCACGGATAATCAAATGATATGCCCTTCTTTTCCTCCCCATCCCCTAACGTTCACTGAAACTCAAGCCTATACGTATACCACACGTACACGTGTGCACGACTCATTCTTTTACCTTCCATATACCGGACCACGGCATTTGTCGGGGAGCTAATCGCGTTCCCCTGCGACGGTGGCGAGCTGCGCTGCTAATCTACTTTTGGACAAACGCTCGATGTGGAGAGCAGAGCGGAGCAAAGGGCAGAGTTCAAAATGACATTAAGTAGGTATACCAGGGAAAGGGCACATCCACGTATACGGAGAAAGAAACAACGACGTATACCTGTTACCAGCGGTTTCTCGGTCGATTCAACATCGATATTCCGAAACTAGAGTGTACCTCAAAGACACGCCCAAGTATATATAATATACCAAAATAAGGGAAAAAGTAGAGGAAAATGTTGACTCACGAAGGTATATGGATTTTGTACACCTGTTACGGGATCAAAACGCTGCACGTTCTCCGCATCCCGTGCGGCACGGAATATTACTTATATACACATATATACGTTCGGAAGAGAGTCTCCCGTGCAGTCTTGTACACGTTACAAATGGAAGCGGCGGCGCGAAAGAAAGAGGCGCAGCGCGTTGTGTATTATTATTAGGGGCGGAAGAGACGGTGGATCGCGGAACAGGTGCGTCTCTCAGCTGACGCGTGAGTGTGTATATAAATATATTTATAAGTATACTTAAATGCGAGAACGTTACCCATGTACAGACGAGTGTTCGGGAGCGCTTGTGCTCGACGACAAAGGAGCCAGTGAACATTTCAAATGGCATATATTTATATTTGACGACTATAATGGGACGCCTGGCGTTTGTGGTGGTTGCGGGGATGAAGAATAAGCGTGGCTTTGTTTAAATTCAGTATAGATGTGCAAGCACGCTCGTGCCGTTGCGGTGGGTATTTTTTTCTTTCAGACATCGGAGGTTTTTCAATATATTGTAAAAACTATAGGTACCGAGAATCAGCGTTGCATTGAATGAAACACCAATTGACACTCGGGAAAATTACCTCAAATGAGGAATAGAGCACAAACTTCGGTTGTTTTTTTATTAATTTTCACACTAGCACCATCAACATAAATATTAATATCGTACGCGCTAATAAGGCTGTTTGATAATATTGTTTGCTCTCAATTAATTTATTTGGAAACGAAATCTCCCTGTTTACGATTGTACAGCTCTTAATAAACGATGCTCGTTACGATGGTGTTGGCTCGAACCGTATTGTTGCTTCAATTAGTGTAACGAGACGTTCCACTGCTCTATTTGCAAGCATTTTGCATTGTTTGTATAATCCCTTGAAAAGCGTGACTTTGTTTTTTTTTTTTCTTATTTCCTTTTTCCTTGTTAAATTTTATTGCTTAATTAGCGCATGCGAAACAAATTTCAAAAAATATTGATATTAGTAGGATTTAATTTTTAATGTTTACCGAACGAGGCAGTCTGGATTACCATAAGTCGTAACTAATTTTCATTAATACCGCGTCCGGCTCGAGTGAAAATAAATACTGATTTTGGATAAAATTATAGCACCAGTCTTTATTGAAGCACTCCCAAAAAAAAAAAAAAAAAGAAAGAAAAATAAAAAGAAAATAAGCATATACTTTATTCAAACGAGAAGCTTGCAACAATAGAGAATAAAAACAACACGCATCACGATATATTCCTCGCAATTGAAACTTTTTCCGATGAAAATTCAACTACCTCAGGTTTTTTTCTCTTTTTTTTTTTTTTTTTTTTCTTTTTCATCCACATATTATATATAGTCGTTCAATTAAAATGTATTTCTGGACGGCAACGCGGATACGTAAAAAAAAAAAAAATCCTCGCAGGAAAATAGCTCTGCCTTGGTTTTTCATCATCACATTTCGCGCAGCTGGAAATTAAGGCTTCCGTCCCGACATTGCCTCTAAAAGGAATTGCCTCGGGGCTAAAGGAAAAGACACACCAAATCCCCCGCATGTACGGTTCTGCAATTTTCACGCGCGCGCGTCTCCCGTCTTCAAAAAAAAAAAATTTTCTCTATTTTTTTTTGTCCCCCCCGCCTTTTCTTTCTCGCAGTTTCTCTCAAACGCGAAATGGGAGGAAAGTGTCCCGCAAAAAAAATAAATATAAATCATACATAAATCGTGCATTACACACCAATTTTCAGCTGGCAAGGATTTCGTACGGAGAAGAGAGGAAAAAAAACGTTCAGATTACGGGTGCAATGTGCAACAATAGAGCCACGGAGGGTTTCGGATTATTTATCGCATTTTTAACGCGTTTTACGGTCCACCTCGTGTCATTTGGAACGCAAAAACCTGAGCTCAAAAAAAATTATCGAGGAATCAATCGCTCCCAGGCTGTCTATTTCTGTACCACATATTATATACCTCGTGTGTATGCGTCCCGTGCATAAATTTCGAACGAATAAGGCCGCTCGTGAAATATCGGAAAGTTAATTTTATCGCCAATCCCGATGAAGCTCTACTTGGCGACGTATTATTCTTAGAGTTAAGATATTACTGATAGGGAATGCTATAATATTTGTAAGTAATTGTATTTGTGAGTAAATTAAATCACCTGGACAAAGAGGGCGAGGTTCTCGGAGAGCAGCATGTCCCGGCACACGTCGGCCGCGCTAGTCTCGTGGGTCAGATAAATCAAGCTGGCCTCGATGCCGGTGTGGACGCGCAGCCAGCCGGTACCCCGGGCAGGTGGACTCGCCGCCGACGACTGCAGCCCGCTGCTCGACAAGTCAACCCCCACGCCCGAGTCCCAGGAGCAGTCGTGGCACCAGCTCGCGCTCTTCGAGTCCTCCTCCTCCTCCTCTTTGTCGTTGCACCACCTGTCCTCCTCCTCCTCCTCGAACCGGTCGATCGCCTCGTTCAGTTCCCTGAGGACGCTCTTCTCCTGTTGCTCCTCCACCACCTCCTCCTCCTTTTGCGTCCACGCCGGTGGCTTCTCGATCACGGCCACCGTCCGCACGACACTCGAGGATCCCTCGGGCATCCGAGACGACCATCTCCCGTTGGCCCTCGACAGCGTGCACTGCAGCAACGACGGGCCGATCTCATCCCCCACCTCCTCGTCCCGCTCCCTGCCGAAGAACCTCTCGACTCGCTGCCCTTGAGTTTTCCCCCCGGCCCACTCGAGGCCCCACTCGCCACCGGCTCGTCTCTGAAAGTGCACTTTCTCCCCGAGGGCCCTCTTGCGCTCGGCTATCGAGGAACCAAACCCGCTCTGTTTGCCGATCTCCGGCTCCGGTGGCTTCCATCCAACTTTGCCCCGTTCCCCCCGCATCCTGTCGTAATTGGCTAGTATCTTCCGGTTGAGCTCCTCTATGACGGACACCCGCTTCGCCAGCGAGTCGTTGGTCCGCTCGAGCCGGTCGCTGCTCGCGTTCCACCTCCGCCTGACCGGCGTACACCCCACGCTGGCCACCCGATGGCCCGGACTCTGGCTCCTCTTGGAGTTGGTGCTACGTACCGAGCTTGCCGCGCTGCTCAGGCTTATGCGCTCGTTCAGTTCCCAGTTGATGTGCGCCTCCTGGGCCCACTGGAGGCCTAATGCGCTACGCCCCCTGCCACCGCTGTTGCTCGTTACAACCATTTCTACGTTTATCCTGCTCCGTGGTGTCAGTGGCTTTACTCCCTATACGTATATATATATATATTCACATATCAGCTCTCGCGTTTCGCTTTCCCGAGCGTGTTTATTGCAATCGACGCGAATGGCCCGATTTGCACGACAGCGCTTTTCTTCACGGGGGCAAACACCCCAATATCGCCTCCACCCCTTGTGCACTTTGAGGTCTTGATTCAATATGTATATATACTTATGTGTCTTGAATCTGACTTGACTCGCTCGAAAAAAAAGAGGAGGAGAACGAGGAAGGAAAGTCGCTGGTCGAAGGGAAGTTATTGCGCAACTCACGCTTATTACAAATATACAACCTATTGTATACAGTGCACGGTCAAGTGGGCGGCTCTTTCGATCGCCGATTTCTTTGTATCTGTCGATATATTTTACGTATATACGGTGAATATCGATACTTTCTCCAATTACGAAGCGCGTCTACAATGGGCACTTAATAGTTGTTGCACACTTTTTCGCTCTTGCCAACGACTTCGAGAGTCTCTTTTTATCAATTGGGTATACTGATTTTTCGAGCTCCATTCACCGATCAAGAGCCTTCGGTGTTGTTATCGGTCGCCATTTCCGTTATTATAAAATCCAAGGAGTGGCCTACTCGTTTCGACCGACCGCCAAAGTGGTATGGGCGAGCAAGGGGATATACCTACTGCTCGTGAACTTCCTCCTGTGGAATTAACAGTGCCCGTACTTCCTTGTACGTAAAAAAAAAGAGCGCACGCACGACACGGTTCGGAGGGTCCGTGAGAAACATTGACTTTGGGTGTACTCCTCTTGCTTCGTCCTCCCCCTTGATATGTGCAACTGGTGCCGATTCCCATGCATACACATGCGTGTGTGGGCACCACCAGACTACAGGTGTACTACATGGCACCTATTGCCTGATGTTGTTAATATTATACTCGATGCGCATAATATCCGCACCCCACGAAGTACAGTACATCCCACGCATCGGCACGTTTATATGTATCATCATACCGAAAACGAACCACATGCGGGCCAGACTGTCTTGTATTAATTGCGACGCGTATACAATATGTATGTATATGTATATTATATGTATAAAACGAAAACTTTAATTAAAACGAAGAGTCGAGCAGACGCGGTAGTGTATGTACCCATATACGTACAGGATATAACGTATACAAGTCCTTTTTGCGGTGGGAGTGTAATTTAGAGGGAGAAACGTCAAGTAACGTTGTAGAGTAACGTGGTTGGCGTAATAACTCTCTCTCGCTATTCGTATATTGTTGTCATTTTAATAAGCGACCGATGCCAACATATTATACTTGTTACATGATATAATATTACACATGATGTGCGCACCGTCACAAACAATATATAATCACTTTGTACGAGTATTAAAATTGTGCTCGTGACGATGATTTTACATTTAAGATGGTGCGTCTCGCCACAACAATTTTTTGTGTGTGTTTTTTCTTTTTTTTTCACTCGCGTATTTTTAGCTTTGTTTTTTTGCTACGCACAATCGATCGAAACACGCGCACAGCACTGTGTCAACCAGCCGAGCGCGCATCCATCGGCAAATGAGGCCGTTTAAATACACAAATGCGCGCGAGGACCGGGGAATCGGCTGCACACAGAGGAAATTAACGCATCGCACTTTTGGCTGCACAGACAGACAGAGAGAGGGAGAACTTGACTTTGAGCAAACACACACGCGGCACAAAGAGAAGCACACGCACCAGCTATTTTCCTTTTTTTTTTTTTTTTTTTTTCCCTTCCACCTGCCAGTGTGCCGCCTTTGCACACACGCACAGGCGCTCTCGTTACCTCAAATGTCCGCGCACGCACAGGGTGTGATCTGTAAAAAAAATAAAGTAGACTTTTCGAGGAGAGCAAAGAAAGAAAAAAAAAGAAAAAAAAAGCTGAAACGTTTCGCGCTCGCGACGCAACGGGGAATAAGACGAGAGAGAAAAGTCCGATCGGCGTGTGCCGCAGCTGACCGATCTGCTCCCTCTCTCCGCGTCCTCTACCTGTTGAACCGCGCCAAGTATATGTATACACCCTACATGGGCCCTCGTCCGTATATTTCATTTACGCACCGGCGGCACACATCCTCCCTCTCTCTCTCTCTGCTCCTCCTTTTCCCTACTATGTTTATACTTATGCATATACGCGAGAGTGTCCTCCCCTCTCTATATACCTACACACCTTCCCTTTCCCCCCCCCCTCTCTCTCTCTCTTCTGCAGTGTGTTTTTTTTACCTGATGATGTTCACCGGTTGCTTCTCCCCCTCCCCCCCCCTCTTCCTCCTACCCGCGTTCATACATACTTTTTATATGCTGTTGATTTTTTTTTTTTTCTTTCCACATTCAACTCATAGACGCCGTAATTATACCCTAGAAAGGACTCCCCCTCGCATCGTGATTCGTGAGGTCAAATTGATCCTTGTGGCTAATAAACCGCGTTGCGTCATAATTATACCTACACGTGTTTTGCGAAATGTACATGTTCGAGGTGTATATATTCCCGATGACGATCGCATAATATGATGGGTATGGTAATTGGTAGGATGTTATTTTTTTTGTTTTTTTTTGTTTTGTACTTATAAATGGTATGTACCCTCCCGGAGCCTTTTTGGCGCTAAACACGTTTCAAATGAGCCAAGCATTGAAGAAAGCTCACTGCGTGCATGTAAATATACATATACAGGTGCACGCGCAAGCTCGACCTCGTTTCACCGCGAACAATATGATAAAGCATACGCGTGACCACAATGAAGGGCAGAGGGAGAGATAAGGTGCCCGAAGATGACTACATTTGACGAGCGGATGAAAAGGAATTTCCACAACCCTTCACCCTCGTCGTTGACCGGCCTCGTTAAGCCACGGTTTGCTTTCTATTTTGCGACCTCATCTTTCGGCGTAGGATAGAGATGCACGTTAGATGTATGCGCGTGTAACAAATGAGAGTCGCGCGTAAAGTGCACGTGAGTGGCCGTTGTAAACGTACCTATTATACTTTATAAGGTATAGTATACCTGTTGTTTCAATGGACACACACACACACAGTTCGCCGAAGCTAAAAGTCGAGCAAGATTATATATATACGCGGAGAAAGGAAAACCCACAATCCACGTATACCTACTATATGACCGCACATCCTTTTGTCCACTGTAACGCCTGTGTGTGTAGCAGTAGGTGTATTATTAGCTTGTCCAGCTGTCCGTCCCTCTTTCGCTCACTCGTGCACGTAGTATACACACACACACACACACACACACACACACACACACACACACACACACACACTTATTTGTCATTATCGTTGTGAAGTACAATGTATTGAAAGTTAATTAATTAATTCAATCACTAAAATAACTATGAATTATCATCAGACATTTTATAATTAATTAATTAATTGATAATACACTCTGATGATGATGATGATGATGATGATGATGATGATGATGCTTGTAGAGGGATATAGGTGGTGAGATCGAGATATTCGTTATTTTGTTTCAATTATAACTGTCTTTGTCAGTCACGTTGCACGACTAACCCACTGTGCTGTAGACGAAGATAGTAACAAAAAAAAAAAAAAAGCGCTGGCGGGGAAAGGGCTCCCGTTGGGGGAAGGATACGTACTTCCGTCGTCCCCCTACGGAATTCCCTCGGTTCTGCGGTAAAACACGTATTATATACGTATATATAAAGGCGATGTTCGCGTGTACTATGTATGGTATATAATATATACCTGTGAATATATATTTATGTACCTCACACATGTAGCCAAAGCGCAAAAAGTGTGTGTAATTGTCATATGTGTATAGTTACGTGTAGCTTAATACACCAGCACCGCAGAGATCCAACGGGATTTAATTTTTCCAATTTTCACTTCTCAGTTATCCATTTGTCTGTAAATGTTTGTGCGTATGTACGTTAGTTGCATATAAACTTTAAGAGCAATTAATCCACATTATGTATAGTGACAATAACAACAAAGGATATGAACAAGTAACGTTTCGAATCACTTATATGAAGTCACTGCTCGTGACTTCTCGAGCCGATAACTCGAGCTTCCTAAATGTAAAACTGTGTCGCGCGCAACAAAAAAAGTTTACTTAATAATAATAAAAGTAAATAAAAGAGGTATTACCCTCGAGTGTATCCCTTTTTCGCCATTTCGCTCGCTTTGGATGAATTATATCGGGCCAACTTTTCAAGTGCCATTCAGCCTCTCGCGTTTTTTATCGACTTTTATCGAGCTCGCACTCATCCAATGCTATAAACGCTCGCAAAGTATCAACTGTTCGCGCTACTCCAGATTTTTGTCAAATATAGTATACAGATATACTTACTCTCGCAACAGAGGGGGGAAAAAAAGCTACAAATTTGTTCCAAAGGCTCGAAATATCATCGAATCAAACATCACAAGTAATTTATGTGCACTTGTGTCAGCCGCATGCATAAGTATATACCTACCTACAACGCGCGTCAATAATCAAAATTATCAATTTCGATTCATCGTTTAAGCGTACGGCATATATGTATAAACCATTCGGCAAATGCGTTCCCTCGTATACACTACCCTTCAAAACGTTAGCGCTCAGACGCATTAGCGGCTTTTCGTCGGCAACTCGCTCGTATATACCTATGTATTGAGACGGCAATTAATTAACCACCACTTGACGCGTGTGCATGTATACGTATAGCCACGCCAAACCAACACGTACACGCATATACATATAGGCTATCGCATCGCAATCACCCGCGGCCCGTGAAATTATGAGCACGCGCGCACTCATATACTATTGACTGTACAAGGTATACTCGATACACCCGCGTCTGAAAATATATAGAGCAAGTGCTTTGCGCGTACGTACACACGTATGCCAAACAGAAGGGGGTGTGTTCATTGCATGGTGTTGAAAAACAACACGAGGACACGCAACAGCCAGGAGGGGGGTGCCAAAGTTTTAATCGACGCGGCACGCGACTAATGGCTTTCCCGTATATATAACATACGTATATATATATATATATTCTCGTTCTCCTCGTCGCGATACAGTTTGCCCAAACATCGCGCACTCGAATTCTGGATGAATAAATTCTAGGGGTCGGGGGGTGGCCGTTTTCAGGCTAAAATCGCTGTGCCTTTGCGCGTATACGCGTGACAGGCGGGGAAGCTTTTTCTCCCTCGGGCGTATACACAAAAGTTTTTTTTCTCCCCAGAGTGCAAAGAGTCGATCGCTCGCAAAGTTTTTTTTTTCCCCTTTTTCCATCGATGAACAGGTCGAAGGGGAATAATGACGAGGAATGGAGATTTATGGGGGGCAGCCAAGGAGTTGCTCGCAAAGTGATTTGTTAGGGCTGCTGCTGTTGGCTTTTTGAGAGTGCCGGGAGAGTGTTTTTTCGGAGGAAGGTGACTAATGGGGCCAATGTTTTTTTTTTTTTTCCACCATAAGGGAACACATACATTTATACATATACCACCACGGAAGGAAGAATCGATCCGATCGCCCATAAGTGACTCCCGGCTGAATGCGCGAACGACTTGAGAATTTTTTGGCTCTACGCGGGCACTCGCGCATAAACGTTCATCGCGTACAAAAGATCGATTCACGTGATTATCCGCATGCACCCGTGAAATTTTCATCTCCCGCTACACCCAACTTTCACCTGCAAAATGAAAAAGTAACTCAATTACCTCTTGGATGTATAACATTTCTTCGGATTATCAATCCAATTAAGCCGGAGGAGCTTCTAGTTTCCTGAAGTGAAAGCACCCGCCACTTTCATCGCAGTTTTTTTTTTTTTTTTTTGCAAAACGCATACGTCTTCTCGGGTATGAGCAATATTTTTTCGGACCAACCGGGTAGACGAAAATCGCTCGCTCCGCCGTGCACTTCGTTAGGCGTTCTCGCCAGAAAGTCACGGTGCATAAACATATAAGCGCGGACGAAAATTTAATTTGGCCATTCCACTCGGCTTCCTCCTTTTGGCTCTATATCAAATCGTACGCACTTTGCGCGCTTCAAAGCATATATCATACAAACGCTCGCGCGTTCGTCCGTTTGGCCATCCTTTCAAAATTGTTTGTCGCCCCCCTTGTGCGTGATAATGATAATCCTTCGTGCACGATACACCGAGGCGTCGAACCGAGAGTTTTCACGTCAAGCGCGAAACGCGGCAGTTTCCCCCCCCCCTCCCTTCCGAGCTGGTATAATTAATACTCGCGGGGCAAAAAAGGAGCCCCCGAAGCTCCGCGGGTCCCGGGGCCGCGTGTCGGGTGCAGCTTACGCGCGATAATAACGGCAAAAACCGCGCGCGGTCGAGAGGATGATAAATTTCCTTGGATGATAATAACAGCAAGCTGCAGCGCCCGGCCGAGACGCATCTTGTTACGGGAAAATCCGGGCGGCGGAATTATTCTTCCAGCATCGCGCAGCTCTGCGGGGGTGTATATACAAGCGCAGGCCTCTTATGTAATTAGCCGCCCTCGTAAATTGCTCCGTTCCGCCGCGTGCTGTGTATACGCGAATTTCCCTCCCCCCTCATCCTCCACCCTTAGCGGCCACAACGTGTATGTACAACCTGTTTTCCCTGCATAGAGAACTGTGGGTGTACGCGTGTATACAATGAGATGTACCTGCCTACGTCAGGGTGCATGGACTCCTCGTGCTTGTACAGAGGTAACGGGATAGAAAAACTAGGGGGTGAGTAGGTGTATGTACGTGTGCGGGGGCTAACGCGAAATTCATGTAAAAATTTTCGACTGACTTCCGTATAGCTGGGTTGTTTGTTCGTTCGTTTAATTTTTTTTTTTTTTTTTTTCTTTCTTTTATTTCGCTGCGGTACCGCGGTGTTTTTGCCGAGGCCCGCGGCGACGCTTTGCTTTTGAAATATTTGTGTTTTAATTAGGAATTTTTTTTTGTTTTTTTCGGAGCGCGCCGAGGAGGAATTACCCGCGTCGAGTTGTACACGCGGGGGAGGGAAAGCACGCCCGAGGGTGTACGACCGAGCATTTTGATGGCGGGTCAGGGAAATGTGGGTACACGACGTGTGCTCTCGTGTAACTTATTTGGGTTATTAATTTACGCTGGCGAGTGCTCGCCGTGTCGAGAGTGTCTTTTGGGCTTTAGGGTGTTTGATAAATAAGGGGTGGAGGGGGTTTCCGTACAAGATTAGGGAAATTACATCAATTTGGCGAGCTTGGATGATTAAAACTTTTCCGGGTGAAACATCACTTACCCTCGCATAATGTTAATACAATGGAGGGTGTTTTTTATTTTTTTTTTTTTTTTTATCATCGCGCAAGAATTTTCCTGTATCCAGGGGACAAGCGGAGCTTCGCTAATGCGATTAAAGATAAAATTCACATTATGCGATACACGCATGCAAAAATATATGCATAAAGGACGTCAAATTGAGCGCGTATAAATGGGCCAACATTTATACGGCTATTGGTATGAGTACCTATACAAATAAGCCATCGTACGTTCAGAAATACGTGCTGATTCTGCGTATGCGTTGCACACTGTACGCCAGTGTATACCCACGGGTAATTGCAAGAAAAGGTCTCTCGTGTTGTCATTTGAAACAATTTTACATGAGTATGCGTTTAATTGTGTCTCATTATACAATTTTTTGTTGTACATTTTCTGTTTTCTCGGTACCTTTTTTCTAGATAAAAATTTTAAATGCATTGCGTGGACGTGAGACGAAAAAAAAAAGAAAAGAAAAATGCCATTAGCATAATTATACCAGGTCAGATTTTCTCGTTCGCTATCGTGTGATATTTTTTTTTTTTTTTTTTTTTTCACTCGACTTTAACTCAAAGATTTATCCCAAGTTTCCGTTTACGCGTATGACGCGCTACAGAGTTGGATTACCCATAATATCGCGCCCAGGGTGTTAGCTACTTGGTTATTGCACTATACCCTGCTTACCCGTGCACAAAGCCATATAGTAATATTATTGGATAAATAGACGAACAACTTAATTATACCCACCCTCGTGGCCACTCTGTGTGTTACCGGCGCGCAGTTGGTTATTGCCGTTGCGTTGAGCCCCAAAGCGCTTGTGGGGCAATCGGCATAAATTTTGCACGCGAGTACACCCATATATACACACCTGTAAGCTTGCGATGCATACACTGCCTATGCTGTCCGCCGAGAAATTGATCCATTTCATTTACATTGTTATTACCACTGCACCTATGACAATACTTACTTGCACGTAATACAGGATAAACCCACTCGATGCTGCCGAGTGTGTGGTCACGCGTGCCCATATACCTTTTTTATGTAATACGTTGTTCGATAAACCCACGCTGATTATTACAATACGCAACAGCACCCACTCCCGCTTAAAAAGGGGACTAATTTTTATTACAAACTCCTGGGGTACGGGATCAAGGTTCATCGCGCGTAATCCCGTTTAATATACGCCCCCGCGCAACGCGAAAATCGAAGCGGTCTCTTCTCTACATGTATGTATACGGACACCACTGTTTAACCTCACACAAGCAGCACATTATTTTCTTACCCAAAAATTTAATCATCTTGCATGTACAAACGAACGTGTGTCCCGTTAACGCAATTAGCAGGGAGCTACGCTTCTGGTAAAAAGTTTAACGCTACGGAGCAAAGTTGAGCAAGTTTTATGCGCCAGAGAGTCTCCCGTATTTTCTTTCCTCTTCTTCTTCTTCTTCCTCCGGGGGGCGGAACAATGAAAAATTAAATACCACCGCAGCGCCAGCGAGGGCTATAATGAATAATAATGTACACAAAGGTGATAATCCCTTCAGGGACTCTCCGGGTGTAATTAGCAAATAAAAAAAAAACGGAGAAGCGGGGGGGGGGAGCAGCATATAATGCCCAGAGTCGGAGCGCGAGGGAGAGGAGCTTCTTACTGATGCAAATATTTTCCGCGGCGGCGCGTAAATAGAGTAGGGGACTCTTGGGAGGGGGTGAAAAGTAGAAAGAAAAATCATATAACGGGAAGGGGAAAAAAAAAAGCCAAGCCGGAGTGGTTGAATGGAGGAGTCAAAAAGGTGGTAGAGGGAGACGGAGTAGGCGCTGCGCGCACACTATATAGCGTATATAGACGGTATGTCCTTAATTCTCAAGTGTTCTGCGGTTGTCATCGCCGCAATGGCCCGTGCCAGGTGAGCTCCCGTTGTGTTTGTGTGTAATGCTCCTTCCGACCTCCTCTTCACTTATTTCGTGGGCCACGGAGATTAAAAATATACCCTTAGCGGCAAATGTCCCTTTGTGCGCGGTGTATAAAACCTACAGCTCGGGCTTCCAACCGTATACCTCGTCTTTTCCATTATTTATCGTGGAAAAATGACATACCTTTTTCTCGTACATTACATGTAGAACCACACCGCCACGTGGAATAGTATATGCGGGCGAGCTGGAGATGATGTTTGGGCAAAAAAATCCACGTGCACGGGTTTGCTGCTTTTATTTTGCAACGGCAGATTTGAGTGAGTTTTAATCTTCCGGATGGAGTTTTCGAGACCACGGAGATCATACTTTAGGCGGGTTTTTCTCAGGAATGTTAAGTATCCTTGTCATTTGGCATGTACATTTTACCGAGAGAGACGCGATTTGCATCGGTAGATCGGATTGGTGCGTTAAGCTGAAAGTCACGAGGGTTTATACGATACGATATTCATACAAATGGAATGAGGAACAATTGCTAGAGGGAGAATGTAATCGAGTACGAAGAACAGAAAAATATGATCTCTACTCCTCGCAAATTTCTCTTTCTCTCTATCGGGCTATTGACAAATCCATTTTTTTTTTTTTTTACGCCGATTGCTAATTGGGCGCTTTTTCGCAGACAAAAAAACCTCGACTGGACTGTGCAGCAACGAACGAAAAATACACAGCCAAAGCCCCTTTGAGAGCTGCAAACAAGTGGCCTTTTCAAAAAATGAAGCAGCATTTGCCGTTGTTGTTTCAAATGGCCTTTTTTGACATACACGTGCACACACACGCGTGTTGGTGCCAACAGGCTTCGTTTATCAATTTAAAAAGCTCGCCTTGCCATTGTTGAAAACACTTCAATTAAAAAAAAAGAGCCGGGGCGAAGGTGTTATTTTCTCCTCTTTTACCATTCACCCAGTGCAATAATGTAGACGGGAACCTGTTCTCCATAAATTCGTCGCGAGTCCATGGCACGGTAGACGTAATACGTGCAGAAGAGATGAGAGTTATCTTTGATACCGTTTATACTTGATACATGTACACACATGTACCATATACAGTACACAGTATAGTAACAGCAGTTGGAGACGACAATCTCGAAATTCCTCGGCGCGAATGTATATACTTACGCGTGCAAACAGACACGCGCGCGTGTGCACGCCAAGGGGAAAACCGAGAGTAACCTTTGTTCGGCTTAAAGCTACGCGAGGATGGATAGACCTGTCATTTTCATCTCGGAGTGACGCGCGCGGGTACGGCATATAGGCGCTGGATATTGTACGTGAGTCTCGTTATACATCGCGGGACGGGGGGAAAAACTGTCGAGTCGCCAAAGAGATAGCGGAGAATGGGGCAAAAATGGATAGTTCCGAAACAAAAGCTCCGCTCCGCTATTGTACGTATACGCGTATATGTGCACGTGTTGTAAAGGTACACTTAACCGGAAGAAGAAATAGCTATGGCCGTGCAAGTAATAATACTCGCCAGAGTCAGGGGTGCATGGGTACTTATATACATTCTTGCTATGCAGCAAGCTTCAAGTGTCAATTTCAGAAAAATATGTGCACGCGAGAGCTTGAGGATGACAACGGTATATAAATGTATGGTTCCTCGTTTCGCGGAAGCTTCAAGTATTCAGATCGGTAACTTACACATTTTTCAAATTTTTTTTTTTTTTTTTTTTTTTTTCACCTGAAACCCACAGTGTATTTCGACTGACGTTCCATCTGTCCTAATAGGCTCTAGTCCAAAACAGTGAGCTAAAACACACACGAACAATCATGGGTATGTCGAAAGTACCAAGTTGCACTTGTGGGGTTACGCCAACGCTCCGTGGGTCGGAACAGAGACCCTAAAAAGTGCACGACACAAAATTAAACTTTTTATCAGTACTTTTATTCATCCATGCACTGAAAATAACAACATTTACTTACGGCAGTGAAACCAACAGTTGGTTAACAAAAATTTGGTCTTTCTTTGCTTTGTGACTCGATATTAATTCACTTATGGCTTTTACATCAAAAATGGCACTTGTAATTGCTACGTAACTAATAAGACAAAAAAACTGGTTCTATGATTTCACATGATTACGAAACAGACCGTAATTTATGTGAACAACATAAATTTTTACCGCAAAAACAACTCGTGTGTACGAAATTAAACTCGATCTAGGTGTTTTCGTCTAAATCACGGGGCAAAAAGTCAATGGCTCGGGGCGTCTAGAGAAAACTTTCTGAAAAAAAGCACATGATGATTTTAGTTATTTGTGCAAAAAAAAAGCGTTGTATAAAATTCAAAATTGCAAAATTAATATTTTCTCGGACGAAATCGCAACACGTGACATCCCAGTGACAATATTTACACGTACCTTGTAACCCACAGGATCACCTACTTCATTTTCCAATATTGCCCCGTACGAGGTACAGCTGCCGATATTACAAGTTTCAACGAAACGATGACCCATGCGATATGTGAGTACACCTATACCCGTGCAGATTATAAGTGCACGTCATCACAGAGAGCACAAGAACGTAATATCTCCCCGTGTTTGCTCTGGTCTCACTGGAACGTGTAATTTCCTACAAAAAAAGTCGCACGAGCCTCAATCGAGATTCCGAAAACTCTCGAGCCCGGAGCGAGTGACGCTTTTTGCGATGGAAATTTCGTATACCCTTCGCACGCTGCTCCTCTTCTGCACGAAAAGAGCACCATCATTGATCTTTTTTTTTTTTCTCTCGCTCAAAACAGCTCCGAGGATGAAACAAGCAAAGTACTTGCGAACTCGTTCATTCTCCAAAGTCGACCCAAAAAGGGCACGGCTTTACCATTCCGTCAGCCGCAGCCCAAACGCAATTAGAGCAATTTCCTATTTTCCCCCCGAGCAACTCTCCGCGGCGCGGCAGCTGCTCTCGAGGATTCCACGTCGGGCCGTAAAATTCACCAACTATACAGCAACGAGTTTGCCTTTGTGCACTCGATCGGAGCATCTTAGCTTGCGATCAACTCGACAAGGAGGTGCCGGAACATCGCGTCTGAAAGTTCTCAGGGCAAACGCGGGCAAATGTGCTTGTGTAGTTGCGTGCAAGAAAATAAAGATGGTACACCCTTTCTTTTACATGCAAATATTTGGTAGTGAAAGAGACCGGCTGTCTCTCGAGACGTTGTTGTTGTTGATCGAAGGAGAGAGAGAAAAAAAAAAAATAGGTTTGAGCGATGCACGCCCTTTTAAATCGGACGCCTTGAGAAATCTCGGTGAACCCGTATGTGTTCCGGTAGGCTATAGGGGTCAAGTGGAGGAAAAAGGGGAGAGGGTGCTAGTGTGTCCTTGTGCGTGCGATGGTTACAACGGGCTGTGCATACAATCATCGGGAGGCGGGCGAGGCGAGGATTTTTTATTTGCGTTTCAAGGAGCAAAGAGAAATGATGAATAGTATTTCAAGACTCGGGTCGATTTATTTAAGAACTGTTGAAACGTTTTATTGTTGGTATCATCTCTTCGTTTTTTTTTTTTTGTTTTTTTTTCCATGATATAATTATACAACGTCGATACATTGTCATTGTGTTTTTACATTGTACTGGTGGGACAGGGGAAGGGTATTACATTACATTTCATGGCGTTATTATAATATCATCTCCATGCAGTTACATGTTAATTAATTAATGTCATCATACAAACAACGGATGGATATGTAAATGAACCAACAACGATTCGATGGCGAGTTATAGGGTCTCCCTTTTGTTTTGTTAATTTAGTCGAAAGTTCGCACCTTGATTTTTCCCGCACAACTCCAAAATCAGGGAGAAAAAGAAAAAAAGGACAAAAAACAAAACTATAACATCGTCCGTTCGTGCACACGCACACACACACGCACACACTTGCAAACAGGTAAACCTATACATGTATCTTCTATTCGTATGGAGTAGAGACGAACAAACAGCTCCACCTTCGGCACTCGATGCACGACAGTGTAACGATATACGTGTAAGTAGGTACTTGGGCATAACGATATAATTATGTACATCTAAAACGATATGGATTTCTCATCTCTTCTGGCGGTAGACGCGACAGCCAACACCGTCCTTTGATCATCAGCATCCCAGTGAGCACAGACGCACGCAAGCACTATATGGCTCACGTGTGAGCCATTCAGATGATCTTCCCGTCGCAGGAGCAGGTGGCCCGACAGAACTTCCTGCGCTCCCTGCCCTGCTCGGTGTCGCTGTCGCACAGCCAGCCAGGCAGGGTGGCCCTCAGCTGTTGGCAGTTGGCCCAGAGGTCGGCCCACTGGCAGGAGTTCTTGCACAGCTTGCCCAACCGGCAGTGCTCCCTGCAGCCCGAGCAACTCTCCCCGACGAGATACGGCTCCGACACCTGGTCGACCCGGTTACCGCTGCGAACACACGCGCCACGAGACCAGACGTGTAAGTGAGCAAGCGTCCTTTTTCGAGGATTATGGTGCGCTCGAGGAGATTACAGACAGGTGGGTGTGAAGAAGGAACATTTTTGGGCTGATCGAACCTTGTGACCTCAAATTTTGATGCAGGATGATGATGATTATATGTTTTTCAAGGAATACAGTATATTTGGTGGGCGTTTCATTTGGCGTTTGATGAAAAAATTATTCAGTGTGCGAGATAAATCCAATTTATCAAGGCTTGTGGAAAAAAAAATTTTTCAATAACCATTATTCAGGAACAACATTATTATACGTTCCATCACTCCAGCGAATTACCGTTGTAACTATGCCAATTGGTATTCATAAGCGCGTGTATATGTGTGTTAATAAATATCCAGTTCCATTACGTTGATTACACAAAACAAAGTTTGCTGATGTTGCATACATCACGAATAACTTTGTACACAAGCCACAATTAATAACTGCAGCTAAAAAAAACGGGAACTCTATTCCAGGGAGGAGGGGGGGGCCGTAAAACAAAATTGAAAAAAAAAAAATAATAAACCATCTGTTGCACGAAACACGTAACTTTTACAGCTGCCGTATACACAGAAATGCATCGTAGCGCGGTGTACACGGAAGGTGTAATCAATTCGAGGTGATCCATCGATAGTTGATTCATATGCCCGATTGGGTACCACTTTGCGCTGCGCAACATTGTTTAAAAGCAACTGGACGAACGGATCGGTGTACGTTTTTTTTTTTTTTTTTCGAAAAAAACATTGCACACGCAAATTGTAGCTGAAAGTCTGTACCCAGAATAGCTAAAACGCATGGGTATTGCAGCTCGGAAAATACGAATGAAAATAGATACCTACCGAAAAAAAAAGAAAAAAAAAAAAAAATTGCCANAAAAAAAAAAAAAAAAAAAAAAAAAAAAAAAAAAAAAAAAAAAAATCTTGAAAGTAAAAATGTGTAGACTTACGCGGGACAGTAGTTGCAGACGTAGCTGAAGTAGGGAACTCCGCGGGGTCCGCGTTTCCCGTCACATTGGGCCCAACCGCAGCCCACGTGGTGACTCGTCGCCCAGACCATCTGCGTGTAGTGGCCGATCTTGTTGAGCTCGTTGTGCTCCGGGGCTCCATACTCGAACAGCTCCTCCTCCGAGAACCACGTCTTTATCGCGAAGAACCTGCGATGGGAAATTATTTTTAAAAACCACCAGAGCAGAGGACGCGACAACACGAATTTTGTTATTTAATATTATCACGGGGTGCACCTATACGGAACCAGAGGGAATTCAAGATAGCCGAGACTGAGCGACCCAATTCTTTGAATCAAAGAAAATTTCTTTACCCTCATTCCGTTAAATATTTTCTTTTAATTGAAACAAATTTAGTCGATCCAAAAAAACATTTCGTACAACTAAATGAGATAAATTCGTAATTAAAAAAAGAAAGTTTTAATTTAATAAAATATTATTTTGCAATTAACTTATATTTTTTTACTCATAAGAAAATATTTAACGGAATGAGGGTAAAGAAATATTCTTTGATTCAAAGAATTGGGTCGCTCAGTGGAGAAACAAACAATGCCGCGCGATTCTTTCCGTCCCTTCGCAAACTCGAGGCTCTCGCGTTGGAGCTGAGCTTCATAGGAGAGGACAGGAGGAAAAAGACCCGATACGCCGCTGGCCCGTTGCCAAATCATACACGTATAAATAATTTATTCCCAATAAGTGCACGCACGTGTATAAAACACTACTGTAGCTGGCTGAAATGAAGAAAAAAAATAAACAAAAATCCGCTTCCTAACCAATTAGAGTTTCTTTATACTCTCTCGACCCGATGAGCATTTAATTTCCAACGATTTTCTCAGCCGGCCAGTCACAGTATAATACCGGGAACGACAGGTTGAGCGGGTGGAGAGGATTTTTCTGTTTTTCCCCGTGCACTTGACGCACCGAGCCGATCGCAAGCTCTGGCGGCCAGCCAGGACTCACTCTCTCTCCCCGGGATTTGGAATCCCGATGGCTCGGTCCACCTGTATGTATATGTATATACCAGCTGGGCACCGCAACTGGCATACATTCGCGGCCGAGATTAAACAACGCTATACACAGGGGGGAGGCAAAGGGAGATCGAGAGGGGGAGTGCACACATATAGCTGTTGTACGCCGGGTAGGGTCGATTTTGATGTATAATTTCT
Source organism: Copidosoma floridanum (assembly GCF_000648655.2). Next base: position 1,520,085 of record NW_019379587.1, read on the forward strand.
TGGAGAGGGCTCCGGTGGAGCGGGAGTTTGGCGCGGGCGGAAACGAAGGGGCATCAGAGAGAGAAAACGGCATCAAGAGCACTCGAGTGTATAGGTCAGGGATGCGGAGCCGGTTATTAGTGGCAATTAAGTCCCTTGGCCCCGCGTGGCTCGCTCTCCATACACCCCACTCTCCACGCCCACCTCATTCTCCGTATATAATGGATACCTTCTCCCTTGTTTTTCGTCCATCCGTATTCCCGATTCGGCACGTGTGCCCTCTGTCTTTCCGGGTTCGATACCACACACCGCGAACCTCCTCTATACGCTTCTCTCGTGCTCTCTTGGCGGAGATGGGGGTGAGTTCGACGGATCCCGTGACTGCGTGCACCTAATGCCCTCGAAACTGGATACATTTGATCGGCAGACCTGTACCTACTTTTCTCCGCTCCGGCTCTGATTACCCCGCGTCGAAGTACAACGCCACCAGGACCTTATCACGTGCCTCATTTTGTACCTCGGTGTATACAATATTACGTGTACCTCAGACCCGATAGTTACTTTATAAACATCCGCATGGGAGCATAATTATGTGGAGGAAATAATTCCCGAGGACTCGAGAGATACGAACGAGTCTTTGAAAGGGGAAGGAGAACTTTTGCCGTTTCGAAGGAGAGAAAAAGAAAAATGGCACAGACCGTCGTTATCGGTGCCACGACAGTGTGCGAAAACGCGCAAATGGAACAGAAAAGGAAAAGCAAAGTCGCTCGATGCTGCAGGTCAAATTAACACACCGCGACTCGGCCCCATCGAATCGACATTACCTGCGCTACGTGGATCCCGATGGGGTATACTTATAGTTGCTGCTCGAGGGTGGCCATTAGCGAGCCATTTGCGAATTTCCTCGCGTGGCGGGAAAGAGGTAATTACGGGAAAGAAGAGAGCTGTATACGTACCTACAAGCGTGGACGTGGGCGCGGAGGGAAAGAAAAGGAAATAAGTACGCGTGTATAAATTGTACGCGAGTATGGACACTTACCATGGCACCTGCGCCGTCGAGATGAAGATGTTTTGGCCGCAGCTGCCGAAGGCGTCGATGTGCAGGCCCGTCGCGTTGTCGTGCGTCAGCGCGTAGCATGCCTCGGCCCACTTTTGCGCGGCCTTGGCCGCCCCCGAGTGCCACTTCTGCGAACCGAAACGAAACATATTACCTACTTTCTCAACAATGCGTATACCTATGTACGCCTCTGAGCTTTGGGCGTAATTAATGATGCCCAGTTGAAAAATACAAGTATACAATAAAAACAAGTAGTCGATGTGTTGCTCCCTACTTTTTTTTATACAGGTATTCATCTACGTTTCTCATTTCTTGGGCTCTTTTTGCAGTTAGGGCCATTTGGCATTGTTGAACGGGGGAAGGGCTTCCGCGTTTTAGGAGCAAAAAAAAAAGTAACTTTTGTTCGTTTGCTAGAGAGATTTTTTGTACTTCCCGAGGATGGACGAGTCGATTGTTTTAGATTGTTGAGAGAGACAAAAACTCGGATGCGCGGCAAATGGGTTTATCGGGCGTATACGTATAATATAATATGCTCGAGCGATGACATTTATTATACAGTGAAAATTACGAGAGAGGCGAGGCGGAGCATAAGACAAACTTGAGTTGTAAAATTAGTTGGTTCGTTATCGCGTCGCAACCGAAGGTATTATATTTTAAGCTTTGTCTATTTGCGTCACTCGAGTCCTGCGTACATGTAATAGTTATTCATGATGTATACAGGTATTGTACGCGCGCTTCTAACTAAAAGTCGTTTTTCCTGTTAGGTTCGACATGTAAAAGAATTGGCTTCAATTGGAAAATTAAATGATGTCCGATTTCTCTGGCAAATCTGTCTTTTCACTGTTTATAGATACAGTAAACTCGTGTAGGCAAAGGTTCGATATCGGGGGATTAATTTTACCTATCGAGGGTCCGATGAAAAAGCACTTTGCAAAGAGTAGTTAAACGCAAAGTGTAAAACGCGCGAGTGAAAACTGCAAGGGCGCACATACTTGTATATATTCACCGGTTAAAATGACAAATCCGGAAAGTCAAAGAGAAGTGCGGTAACTTAAACTTACACGGGTACCACCACCCCCCGACTGTAGATTTTATAGCTCGCCCCAAACGTGGTTAGAATCGCCGGAATTCGGGGACCGACTTTATGCCATTCGTATAAATTCCTCGGACCTTCTCTCCCCAGGGGTTTCGTAAATTACACCTTTTCGCGCACCTACACGTTATACTTACGCGCGTTCTATCCATATTTGTAAACTTTGAAAGAACAGAGGTCAGCCGAGCGAAACTCCTCCCACAGCCCGAGATACGAAGAGGAACGGAGACCAGCTTTCCCCGAAAAGTTGGCAAATCTTGGATACCCAATTAAAAGACGAAGCGAAGTTTTAATCAACGAATTCACTCTCGATGAAATATTGTGTATACCTAAACACGCCTCTATGGTGAAACGAACGCCCAGAACCCCAGGAACAGCAGTTTATATATAGGTACGAGCGATAAAAATAATCGAGCTTTCCTCGGCTTTTGCGACTGTAACGGGCATTTATTGGGATCTACGGAGGAAACAACTTCTCAACCTGCTGGACGGGTGCACACAAATATACATGTATACGGGCTCGAGTTCTCGGGAGCGTAATATACCGCCACGAAGGAATCGGGGCCGCCTCCTTCTTACGCGAGTATTTCCATGCGAACGCCGATGTATATGGGCCGATTGAGAGTATGTATGTATATATACACGCGGAAATCGAGGGTAAAAAGGTCATGCTTTTTATTTGTCGCGTGTTGTATATATGTACAAGTTAGTGAGGTACGAGTACTACGAGTCGAGGGTTTGAAAAATAAAAAGTAAACGAGCGACGCGAGGCAAAAGCGTTTCCTTTGACAAGCCTTATACGTGTATATACCTGCATGCAGGTGTACCCATACTCGGGTGTAGTTGGCGAAGCGCGATAGCTTTGAGTCGTCTCCGACATATAGTAGCGCATAAAGGGCATAACTACTTTTAGTTGCGACTCTGCATGGAATCCAGGCGCTCCGGTGTACCAAAGTCATGCAGTTATTTCCATTAAACGTGCGCATTTCCTCCGGAGGTATCACACGAGCCCCGATGGCTCATGCACACACGTGCACGAGTTTGAATTAACGAATGGAACTCAAACGCTATTGAACAAACTTTCATGTACGTATATGTTTGAGGTACACGTGCTCAATAATACGTGGTGCGGGGTCTGCGAGCTTTAAAATCGAGACCACTCGCGTCGATTCTACCGTTGTCTCGGTCAAAATGTACAACATCCACGGTTGCATGTAAGGTAGTAAAGTATACCTATAGGTACATGGTATATGTATAACAGAAGAACAAGGAAGGGATGACTTACCATGACGAGCATGTTGGCGGCCGGGGGCTCGACGCGGCTCCGGAAGAAGTTGTGATAGAGGACGATTTTTCTCTGCACCTTTTTGTCGCTCGGGTCGAGCACCCGCCTCGGGATCCTGTCGCCGTACAATCGGGGCACTGCGCACAAAAATCCATCCCCCATCCCCCGGCAATCGAAACTTTACTCCCCCGCTCGATCTTTTCTTTCCCTCCCCCTCTCCATCGGACCTGTACTTTTCTTCTTGTTTTTTGTTTTTTTTTTTTTTTTTTTTCCTCGTGCAGTCTTTGCTCGCGCTATCACTGCTCGTCCTTTCTTTCTTTCTTTCTTTCTTTGGAGATACGTGCGGATATTTAGAGCTACTGGCTCAACTTTTCGAGGGAAAAGTATCGGTTGCAGAGGGACGACCGGCAATCGATGTAGGAGGCTGTTCGCGCGGAAGGCCCCGCTTCCAAAAATCCCGAGTACATCACAAGCAACCTCCGTATACCCCGCTGGCTCTTATCCGCGAAACTTTTCCAACTTGCTTCCCGCGGACGGTCCTTTTTCACTCCCCCCCCCCACTGCACCTCCTACGCTTCACGCGTCGTCGTTTTCTTCAACTCACCCCTTTTTTTTCCACAACTTTTCGGTCCGTCATCACGTACAGGTATACAGAGATACATACGGTCTTTGCTCGAGTCAAATGTAATTCGCGAGAATCGGCCGATAACGCTCGTCTCCCTTTCTTTTTCCCGTCTCTCGATTTTGCGGAATGAGGTTACAATCGCGAGTGAGCGAAGGAAAAGCTTTTGCGCGCGGCTCCCTTAGCGAGTAGGACACGGAAGATTTTAATTAAATCGAACGGTTGGTCGGTAGGGAGTCAAAGGACCTTTGTGCGTTATGCGCTCGAGCACATTATGGCGTTCGACGCGTTTGTACACTTGTTTCGGAGTTTTTGTTGTTTTTTCACAGCCACGTGTGTTTTGATTTCCTTGAACGAAGAGGCCGGGTTTGTCAGAGGGTTTTTAGACGGAGATCGTTTATTCCGTTTATTTACGTTACAAGCTCAAATGGAAAAACATTACTCTTTGATGCGTAGTTAGAAAATGAAAAAAAAAATTTTAACTGCCTTTGAGAAAAAAAAAGAAAAAATTGTTCATCAGAGTCCTTAAGTTTACTTAAAAAAGTCGGGGAGAAAAAAAACAAGGAAGAATATAGCTCCCGTGAGCTCCTTAAATATACTTCAAGCTCGAACTTGGGAAGTATAATTGATAGTGTTCGCTTCATTTGACATCGGATAATAAAATACCAAAGCGGCGAGTTTAAATTCTTCTTTTTTTTTTTTCCCCTACTCCCGCACCTGAAGTCTTCCGTTGTAGAGGCGAGTGCCCACTTATAACTGGAATTAAACTGAGAGTCGGGCGATCGGAAAGTTTAATTAAAAAGAAAAAAAAATCCCCTTGGACTCATCCCTTTGCCCGTTCAAGTATAATCTCCCCTTCATTGAGGAAACGCACGAATCCGGAGCTTCATCCCTCGTGTAGCGCGCGTCCGATGGAGAGGCGCGGGAAACTGACAAACAACCAAACAAAGGCGTATACGCACCAGGCTTGTAGCGCTCCTCCTCGGTGAGGCGCTGGAGCTCCTCGGCGTTGGGTGTCGCCGCAGCCAGCGCGGCCGCCAGCACCAGCAGCCACGGCCAATTCATGCTACCCCGTGTGTGTCTAGTGGCGCGCGTTCCTGCCGGACACGACGTCCGCCTCGGATCGACAGCTGCTGCAATAAGAGAAACGCCGTTAGTGTAACTGGGGGTCGAAAGCTCGCTCTGGAGGTCCGTACCGATTGAGAGAAATTGCTTTTCTGTGTATACACATTTCCCCCCCCCCCCCGCATTTAGCTCGTGCAAAGAGAGAGAGAGAAAGTTTGATTGGATTTTTTCGTTTGGATGAAAAATTTTTTTATCCCATGGTTTGGTGTACGTATACGAATCTGATCGGTTGAATAGCACGAGCTTGCAGCGGGATACCGATACATGCGTACACGTGTACCGTGTGCCTTGTGTTGTTTGACGGTTCGTTTGAATGGCATTGCTGTTTTTTCAAAAAATGTAATAAAATACGGAACTCGTATTTTTGTTGTTGTACACGAAAGCAGATATTCTTTTTTTTTTTTTTTTTTTTTTTGGTACNGCAAACATTTTTGGAGCTCAATTAAGTAGTGCTTTATTGCGTATGCTTCAATTTTTTTTTTTTTTTTTTTTTGGGAAGGAAAATATGCTTCTTGACTCGCTTTTGAGATTTCAAACAGATATGGGAGCAGTACCTGCGAAGCAAATTTTACAAAGAATAAATTCCTTTTTCGGAACAAAGCGAGATTTTTCACTCTATCATCAAGTACATTTTTACTAGCATAGACTGTAACTTTGTGTAAACAATTAAAACAAAACAAATTCGTTTTAGCATCACTTGAACTTTGGTAAAAATTTTTACTTCTACTGTATACATTATACATTCCGATGTATTTTTGCTTTCAATATCGTTCGAGCTGTTGATCGTACCCTACTGCTCTAAATTCACCGTCCAATCCACGAGCGCGTCGTCATATCGCTTCCCCAAAACAAATAAAACACCCAAAGTAATTCGAGACACCCCCCCCCCCACCCCAACCCAAAAAAAGCACTCCAATCAATCAGACCAAAACTTTCGAGATAAATCAATACTCCGATTCGTCGGGCACATTTTCTAATCTCACGACCGATTGGATTGCTCGCGAGAAGGGGGGAGGGGAAAAATTGAAATAAAATGAAATGAAAAAAAAAAACAACAACTTGTCAAGAAGATTGATTGTCTTGTACACACACGCGGGCGTAACGAACGAGCAAACAGACCCGCGAAAAGGAGCATCCCCTTGGCGTCGTCGGAAGATCAACAATCCCAATCGACAGCCAACTAATGCAACTGCAATACATGCACTCCCAAAGAAGAAAAAGAAGAAAAGTGTAGGCGGGAGCATAGTACAGTCGCGCTGTGTAAATAAGTACACGCAGCTCTTCGGAAAACGCGCTCGGACGCCAATTCCAGGGGGCAAAAGGAGTTTTCGAGTCCTTAAACTCGCCGGAGTGCTCATGTACACAAACCTATATGTGATATCAAACAGAGAGAGAGAGAGAGCAAAAGCACAGCAACTGGAGCTTACAGGCGCACGGAAGCGCTAACTGCACGGGCACAAGTGGCAAGTACAGGGGGAGGCTTCCGAGGATGGAAGAAGGAGAAGAGATCTCCCATTAGAGGAAGGGATGAACCCCGGTTACTCGCGCCTGGAAAGTTTCGGGGCTGTAGCTACCACGAACGTATAGGTACGTGGTGTGTGCGCGTCCTCTATAGAGTCCCAGTCCTCGATGGGAGTCAGGAGAGTTGGATCCGGTGCGCTCCGCGTCCCTCCGATGCTCCGGTGTGTAACACGCGCGATGGGCACGGGTATAGGTAGGGCAGGTATACGTATTCATTGGGGCTCGAGGGGACACACCGCGCGCCAGGGGATGTAAATCAAAGCCGATTCGGTACAGCCGGTGTGTACCTATGTGCGCAAGCACCTAAAGCAGCTTCCTCATCTGTTTGTGCTCCATACTGATGCCGATGCTCTCTCTCCGCCGATCTTTGTGCATCGAGAAGCACCATCCGCGTTTCGGCATTTAATCACGTTTATCTCGATGCTCTCATCCCCTGGCTCATGCTGTGTATAAGGGTAGTGTATATACGAGCAGCGTTTCGTGTATTATCTGGATTCTCCCTCCGGCCAATCTTATGTGTAGTTGGGTGTATACCGGTATCGTTCTCTCGATCGCTCCCTTTTTTTTCGCACGCGCGTCAGATCCCAGCGTCGATGTGTACATATAGTCCGCGTGAATCTTATTTGCCTATAGCGTGTACGCAGGTGAGGAGGGAGGTGATATATATACGGTATACCTAACAGACTCCGTGAGCTTATTCTTTTGGGCTATCGAGCGCGAATTTATCGCGTTGTAACTATTACACGTGTACCAACAATACGGTAGAAATATTCAGTACAGCGAGTAATCGTTGTTAATTTCAAGGGAGGGAACGGTTTAATTTATCATTGTGTCGACTGACTTTAATTAATTTTTATATATAGTGAGAGAGTAAAAGATACATCGAAGCGCAAATTCTCGTAAATCTGAAGGTGGCATTTGGCACGATTGATGCATACATTTCGTGAACGAAAAACAAAAACCATTGCTCGTACAATAAGCGGGTTGTACATTATAGATAGTGAACGCTCAGGAAGTAGACACACATCACTGTGCGTTAGGAGTGGACATGTATTTGCAACCAGGTATATCTATATGCACCTTGTATATAATGTATCGTAACGACCGAACACTTTGCTCCTCTTCTGATTGAATACGTATATTTGCGCCATTCCTTGTACATGTCCACAAAAACGAGCCGAATAGAAGAGATGATCAATCGCGAGACTCCTCCCTCCCTCCTTTTTTTTTTTTTTTTTTTTTTCCTCGTCGATCCCGAGATAATGAAAGACGCTGATTGCACGACTTTCTTGTTTTCCGTGTATCGCCGCTTAGTTTTTTTTTCTTTTGCTTTGACAATTGAAAAGTCGATCGCGACCTCGGCAAAATTCGCAGTTGCACGGACTTTCAGCTAAAAGTTCTCCACTTGAATCAAACACAACTAACTCCGCTGTTATCGGCGATCAAGACAACAACCTCGCCCGCGATCACGATAATCCCGCCAAGCTGAAATTTCACCCGTACATGTATATGTATATACAAAACAATGAGTGGCAGTACGAATTAGTTTCCCAAAACCAAACACAATATACACGTATACAAATACATCGCGTTTCCTTCGCTCGTTACGATGAAGGGTCGGCTAATTGGACTTGATTTCTAGTTTATACTCGAGGAGCGAGCGAATCGCGAACTCGACTCGAACTCGATTAACTCGATTGCAATGATATTTCCGAGGTTAATTATATAATTGTGTGTGTGTGTGTCGAACGAGAAAGGAAGTATATCAGCCAGTGGAACGAGCGACTTGGGATTACCGGGGATAAAAACCTGTGGGTAACGATGTCGGGATATTTTTCATGAATTTGCAAAGAAGTAAATTTTTTATAAGCGTAAACACGAGGTAGCGAAAGAAGAAGAAAAAAAAAAAAAAAAAAATCCACCCATATCGCACAAACGAATGAATAAATAAGGTAGAAAGCTCGGTGTAGGAGCTCATGAGCGACAGATCCATTAAATGGATGAAAGAACGCACGTCGAAGAAGAAGAGAGCAAAGCCGGCCAACTTTCGAGCCTTTCAAAAACTTCCCTCGTGCCTCATACAAAGCCATACCGTATAGCTGTATATACTTATACGGCAGCAAAACTTTCTGTTGTTCTTGCTGACTCGATTCGCAGCGTATATAAGGCACCTAAGCGCAAGGAAGAAAAAAAAAAAAAAAAAAAATCTTCGATCATGCCTGTGAACACGTGGATCTCGGCCATATAGACCACATAGGTATCGTCGAACTCTATAATCGAGTTAAAAATTTATAACCATCAGTCTGTTTCGCGCCTAACTCGCACTGCCTTCGTTTCCGTTCCCTCGTCTAACTTTGGAGCAATTAAACCCCTGACGAGTTCGGCTCACGAGGCAGATTGTACCTACACGCGCACACACCCAAATGAACGGATTGTGAGCTTTTTTTTTTTTTTTTTTTCTTTCTTTCTCCCGCATCTTTGGCTTCATCTCCAACTCTTGATTTCAAAGTTGAAAATAAAAAAAAAAGTAAATGAAATAAACAATTATTGTTCGTTGAGAAATTAAAATCCAGGGTTCAACGAAATCCTTCATATATTATATCGCGTGTATGTTATTCGCACAAGAAAAATCAGTCACTTGTACAGCTTCATAGAAAATTTTACAAGAGACGGTACAACAGGCATTCAGTACGATAATGTGCTCTCTCTATCTCTCCTCCGCCGATCGAAATAATCCGCAATATCGGGCACAATACGTATATGTACTTATATAGGCATTCGGGATAATAGTATTAAAACCAATCCCCCGACGAATTTCCTCGATTTGCATTCATCCACGAGTACCCATATGAGTATACGCGTGCGCGAATCCATTGTACTTGAGCTATATTATCTATAGATGTATGATAGGTACAACGTTTTATTTTTAAATCCAAGTTCATAACGCACATTCCGCATGTACGCCTGATGTGCGGTAATGCACAACGCGCTGTGAGTTGCACCATATTATCCATCTATCTATGTATTATACTCATATACGGAACAACTGTACAAAGCTGTACCTGTATATATACCTACGGCACATTATATATTAGGTCCAGTGTATAGGCCGACGATCATTCAATTTTAATGGGTCATTAACACGCCGTATCCTTCCCTCGCTGCAGCTGTTGCACACGTATAGATCCGGCATTCGCGCCGACGCGAGAGGACGCGCGTAATTACCGATAACGATTAGGATCGTAAATCCTCGAAGGACTCGGAGAGAGAGAGAACCGATGCTGACCCGATGCCTAATATATATCCGTATAGCGGATGAAAAATTCAACGAGCAAACTCGCTCTCCCTCGACCGGTGCGTGCGAGTATCGGAAATTTTCAGCTGCGCATAGGTGGATCGAACAGCGGTTGCACTTTGGCGCGGAAAAGGGATAATGGACGCGCACGAGGAAGTTCCCTTTTGAACATTTCGAGAGGAGTTCGAACGCTCAAAAGCTACGTTATATGGGTGCGCGCCCTAATGAAATGGATACGCTCCTCACCAACTCGCGCGATGCCTTCTGACAGGTAATACATTATAATATCATGGTATGCAGATGTGGTCGGATTTTTCTTTGGTGCGTGGTTTGTACTTGCCCCTTTGTCTTGTGGCACATCAGGTGTTCAAGGTATAATATACACGTATAACTTATTCGTGAATTCGGCAAAGTGTAAGCAGAGCGAACTAATGTTGGTTATTCGACGATTGTACTTGAATTGTTCGATACAGGCCTGATTAAAAACCATCTCGCATGCAGCTCGGTGCGCGGGGTGGGATTGCAAAAATGTTATTTCCGAATTTATGGTCCAGAGCGTGTACACGTATATATATAAACGTGGTGCAAGACATTATGCTAATGCCCGCGATACGTTTCTCCGCGCCGCGCGCCAAGACGTTTTCGCGTTTAAATGGAATCTGTGTCAAAGTTGCGTGGAACATAACTCTAGTCTTTCGTTTTTTATTTTTTTTTTATTTTTTATTTTTCCTCGGATCGATGCTCACTGGCATTGCCATGAAAATCGTCTTTGAGAGCGAAGGCCTTGTAGTTCGTGCCGGACGCTGTGGAAGAAGAAAAAGAACATCTTTCTCAGTCATAATCTTAATTAACTGCGGATACTTTTTTCAACTGACATGCAAACGACGCCCTTAAAGCCCCACTCCTCCCCAACTGCGACAATGGCGATCTACAACGCTGTTGTTATTCAAATTTTCCGAGTCCCCTTTTTTGAAACGTGCACTGCGTTAAGTACGGATAAACAACCGTGGAATATCCAAGCAGTTGTTCGAGATGAGTGCCGTTGGCTTGAAAAAAGGAAGGAAGGAAAAAAAAGAGAGTTTTTTCAAAGTTTAATTCCGGATGTTTCCTCGAGCTCGTCCCGTTCTGACATGTCATTCCAGCCGTGTGATGACGTCTCCTCGGATATTTTACATCGGGAAATTGCAACTCGCGATTACCTACGGAAATTTTTTCTTAAAAAAAAAAAACCCCCTCCTCGCTCCTGTAACTCTGTGGTTTGCAAATTAAAATAGGAAAATCGCGCGAGTAAACGACAGGATCCCCCGAGCGTCTCTCGATCACTCCATTTACTTGCCCGAGTCGACGCGGATGGACGCTCGATTCGGCAGTCACTGGCGTTGCGCCGACGAAGATAATTGTTTTTCCCCTCCTCCAAATATAAAACACTTTGAAACGCCGACGAGACAAAAAAAAAAAAAAAAAAAAGAAGAGAATCAATTAAGAGCGAAAACTCGAAGAGAGATGACCCAAAAAAAAAAAAAAGAAGAAAATCCCGCGTGGCAAGAGGCTTTGCTTCCTTTTTTTTCCTCTATAAAATGCTTTTTTTTGTTTTTCCTCCCTTCCCCACAAAACAGTCCCACGACGACACAAAGTCACTCTCGTAAAAGGTGGAGAGCAAGCTCCGGGAGGCAAGCAGACCATTAAGAATTCAGCATTACGTGCCGCTCCGTGCATCAGGAGCTGCAGACCAAGACGGAAAAAAAAAGGGGAGAGCAGAAAAATCCCTGGGTAAAAATTGCCGTCTCGTACAAGTGAGTGTATGTAGTGTGTATAAATATACACCCAAAGAGTCGCGGTGGTAATTTTTTACGCGCGACTCGACGGGACGCAGCTGCATGGCCCGCCATACACGCCATTCCCGCGTGTGACAATATTCCCATTTATGGTTATATATATATACGTGTATATATACGTGTGCTATAGCTTGTACATTATATATATATACGTACGGTCTCCCAACAATCACCTGGAATCTGGAGGAGGGGAAGGAGGAGCATCTAAGAGGATGAGAAAGAAATTACATCCTCGCGTACGGAACGTACAGCGGCAGCAATCCGATTGACAATCCCATCTTGCTGCGCACCAGATATATATTCGACGAGGAGAAGGCCAAAGTTGGCAAACAAGACACCCTCCAGCGGAAAAGAATAGAAATCGGGCAGGCGGGGGGGAGGAGGGCGCTCGTATTCGGAGAAATAGAAAAAGAATCTATACCCATCGTGTACAGTGGAGGTATGTATACAGAGGAGATTATATATGTACGCACATGCACGTACCTATATAGGTACCCAGAAATCGAAGGGATGCATAGGGGGGGGGGAGAAAGATTGCGTATCGGCGCGAAAGTAAGAAAAGAGAAAGGGGCTGTCAGTATGGACGTGGATACACGTAAACGGATGAAGAAAAAAACATAAAGAAAAATACTTACCCCTCCCCCTCCCGCAACAATACACGTGCACGAGGCGTGTAGTATGTATATTTATATGGCCTGGGTTCTCCCTGCGGGGGGGGGTAGTTGGGGCACGTGTCCACAGCCACTGTTGGTGCACCACACACGTAGGTATATATATACACAAGCGAGCGCCTACCCCTTTGGTTTTACCCTTGGGGACGATGTATATACATCAGGAAGAAAAGACTTTGTTACAGCGTGACTGCTTTTCGCGAGATATATATATATATTATCGGCGCTATGTATATATGGTACACCGCGCAGCCTCCAGATAATCAAGTACACAATCGCGATTAGTCTGCCGCCTTTTCCTCGGCTTGGTTGTTTCGTTATAAGGTGGCCTGGCGCCTGATACCGGCTTATATATACCTACGGCACGCGGACGCGTCATCGTCGATGAGCTCCGTTAATTAGAGGTTGGAGCTACTATATGTATATATATGAGCGCGCGATCGGAGATTTCGCGGCTTTATCGGAGAGACGTGACTGGGTTAAACTTGGCTGTGGGGGGATGTGGCCTCTCTGTGATCGAGGATTCGCGTATACCCCTTCGTAGCAATCGCGGGTTTATACATGTGTATATACACGTGGCGTCGTTTGATTATTGAATATATCTCTCGCGAGGTGTAAGGTCGACGGGATATTTCCGCGTACTAGCGATACGGGCCGGCTGATCGATGTGCGCGTAACGAGGAACTTTTGTTTCAATACGAGTGTACGCGGTGGGAGGTGTAATATGCATAGCTACAAATAATAACTCGCGGTAGGTATAGATCAAGAGTTACTTATACACGCGACGATGATGTGCAGGTTTTTCTTCTTCTTAATTCTCGGTATACTGATCCGCGTGTATACGCGAGAGCAGAGATGGGTGTAATTTTCTTTTGCCTATACCTACTCATCTGTAAATGAGTGTATAGCTCCAAGAGAATCTCAGAGTTTATATAATCCTTTGTGTTTGCCCGCGCGAGTGTTGAAGGGAAATAAATTTTTCTTTGTGAAACATCTTGCGCGCGGATGTTGCAAAAAGAGATGTAACATCCGAGCGGATGATAATGGTAAAAGGAGGCCTCGCGTGGAGGGTCGGTGGGTGGGCTGTATAGGAGTTTGCGTATAATTCATGTGACGCGCGCTTCTAAGGGTGGGCTGGTGAATTTTAAAAAGATTTCGCCCCGACGCGAGCACCGGCGCATTTTCTCGTCTATACGCGGTAAGGAAAAAGGGCTATTTGTGAATAAAGAGAGAAAAAAAAAGAAGGAAAATCTCATCACGGAAAGCCAAACAGGGAGTATAGGTACATGTTCAAACAGAGCCGAGATGTAATTAGGAGTAAAAACTTTCAAAGCATAATAGCCAGAGGCGTAAAAAGCTCGGATTCGCCCGTTCTCCTTTTGCGCTTTGGCATCAGCTGCGCGGGAACTTTTTAATTTCCTGCCCACCACCCGATCCGTACAGGTGCATACAGTACTGTAGGCACGTGTGTGTGTATTCCCTTCTCAGCGCCTTTCTATTTCCTCAGAGTGGAAAACCCTGTATCCCGCGCGGCCCTACATCATCCCCCGGTGGACTCATTCGATACCCAACTCGATCCTTCCTTCCTTCCTTCGTTCCTTCCTTGCTTTCTTTTCTCCCCTCTCCCCTGTGTATAAGTATCGACTTAAAAGCACCTAATATACACTCGCAGGGGGAGATGGAGTGGCGCAGTGTACACTGATACACGCGCCCGAGGGAAGAAAAAGGGATTATTTATATATTATATAATATATAAATATGTACTTGGACGCGCAAACTTTATGGTGGCGTTGTAGTATATAAATATGAACTCGGGGAGGCAAATTATATTTGACGGCGATAGGAGAATGCGATTCTTGTGACTGACGCTCCTTACGTATAAATTACATATATTTATATACTACAGTCTAAGGGTGGGTTTGGCGGTAAACATGGAGGTTGTTTTTCCGATCAATTACTTTTTCTTTTTTTTTTCCTTTTTCGCTTGCTGGAAGGGGTGCTTCTTTTAAAAAATCAAGTGGTTTTTTTTTTTTTTTTATTGTATGCCAGACATTTCGAAATTGTATTGTAAGTGACTTGGTTCTCTCGTTGGCTCGGTTGGCAAAACCGCAGCTACAACGGAAGGTACTCCAGGGCAACAGAGGATTCAGTTCCTACGATTCCTCTGTCACGGATAAAAGGAACAATGCTACCACCTTATACTTGACTCGAACAGTCACATAATAGAGATGAATCTTTCCATACTTCATGACTGTTAATCATTTTTTTTTTTCCCTCAAGAGAAACCAACAAAATGTCGAATTAAATAAGAAACTATAGTCTCCAGCTTGGTGATCGAGCGGACTTTCCGCGAATCCACAACAGGAGGGACTCCGACGAGGGAGAGAGAGAGAGAGAGCGACTAATTGACGCTTCGTGAAATCAATCACAGTTCAATTGCAAACAAACCGAGCCATTTATTGTTTTCCTGGAACACTTGTGTTTCCAACCGATATAGGTATTCGAAGGGAGATAAAGGATCGAGCGCTTTGAAGTTCGTAAATCGCTCTCGGGTAAACAGACCCATTGCATTATCATGAATTGAATCACTAGCGCAAACGAACAACACCAGCGCGAATTTGCTGCCGTAATTATCCGCGTGCTTTTGTCCCTCTCTCGCTTCACACCCCCCCCCTTTTTTCTTTACAAGTACCACATTAAACCTGATTGGCCTCCGCGAGGACGGGAATATTTTCCAACCGCGGGAGATTAAAATTTTGAATCACGTCTGCCGACACTGCAGTGGCGGGAGAATTTTTACCCAAAGTGTGGAAACGAAAACTCAGTGCCCTACGACTTTTTCGTGAATGCGCAGATTCAAATCTTTGCACGTATTTTATCTCTTCTCGAACTTTTTGGATTGTCGGAAGAGGAGCTTACAGGAAACTATTTTGGAAAAAAAAAAAAAAAGAAAAAAAAGAAAAAAAAAAGAAAATATTCAAGTAAGTAGCTAAACTATACGCGTAACTTTTATGCGCAGGTAAAAGTTTCGAGTAGTATATGTACGGTCTATTGTAATAAGTGAGTGATATGTAGCTTGATACGCGTAAAAGGCCTTATGTCGCACGTAAATCTAGACTCGAGTTAACCGTTGTCGGGAAGTTGAAACTGTTATAACGTGAGGATAAGCGCTGCTTCAGTGTACCCTAAAAGTTTGAATCGCTTAATTTTACTTTTACGAGATTTATATGTATGTGCTATTACCGTTTGCTCCCTTGAGCCGAGTATGGACACTTGAATCGAAAAGATGACGTGCTCGTTACTCTCCGAATCGAAGGGAATCGCTTATTGTTACCCCGCACACATCGTCAAGTTTTAACCTGTGTTTTTAGCACAAAACACTGCTGGTTTTTAATCAATTTAATTTAAAAACCGTACGGGGTTAATCTTCCCGCGCACATCCTAAATTTTTGAGCCCAAAAAGTAAATTTTTTGCTTTTTGTTTTTTTTTTCTTTTTAATCTAGCATTTTGAAATGTTTTTTCGAAATGCTCGGAAAAAAGCACTATTCCAGATTTGTCAAAACAAAAAAAAAAATCAGTTTTCGCAGTATGAAAATGCACTTGCCCAACAATCAGATTTTTCTGAAAAGTTGCTGAAAACTAAGATTAAGGGCCCCCTGTACAGTTTCCAGTCCAAAAAAGTAGGAAAACAAAAATTTGGCAAACGATAGACGGACACCCACATCGCAGCACTTCGAAACAACGTCCATCCAACTTTCGACAAAATTACTTTGTTGAACAATAAAATAAAATAAAGTTCACGTTGATTCAACGCAACGCGATAAAACGGAGCCCTGACGATCAAAGGATCAAGAAGTTAAATAAAAGCAAGAGCAGAGTCAGCGGAATATCCTTCCAAACTGCAAGTAGGTACACATGCATAACGGGCGGCAAACTAAGACGACAGCCCAGAAAAGCTCGCTCTCGCAAGCTCAACGGGACCATTAAAATTCAGCAAGACAAACACGAGGGAAATTCCGGCGATAGGGTTACGGGGGCTTTTCCTCTCTCTGGCTCTCTACAAGCAGAGTACCATATACCTACCAACGCCTGGCTACTTACTACTAACGAGAGAAAAAGAGAGAGAGAAGCTGATCCCTCTTTGCTCCTCCACGTATGCGTATGTGTGTGTGTGTGTTCTTCGGCTCGTCTTAATTCTGTAGATACACTACGAGCTCGTGTGCAATCGGGCGCGATTCTTCGGTGCAGCTGGCGTTGTTCCTCGCGCGCATTTAGTCGTGCAGCCTCGGCGCTGTGACTCCCGGTAGCTGGAAACGTTGACTGCTCTCATTTTCTTCACCAACGCAAAGAAACGTCAAACGAAACGGCTGAACAAAAGTATTTTTTTCCTTTTTCCTTTGCAACAAGTTAGAGGAAACAGCACAAACGATGCAATTTCAAACCGAACTCATGGTTGCAAACTTGCAAGCTTTGATAAAAAAAAAAAAAAAAAAACAACAACAACAACAACAATCACCGTATGATTAACCACACTTTTTGCATCGACTATCACTCGGAGAGGTAACGTGGCAAGTTTGCGGCCCGAGCTTGCGAGGCCGACTGTGCGCGCTTGAGTTTTGGGGGTGGAAAATCGAGGAGCAAGTCCGCGTGCGATCTCGACGGCGCGCGCGCGCCGCCAGCCCCACTGGTTTTTTTTGCCTTGCCGGCTGCCTATTGGGAGCAACAGCTTTGGCCGATTCATAAGGATTTCGAGCGAGGAAAATCAATTGGGCCGCCGGCTACCGATACCCGCGACTTGTCGTTGTCTCTCTTTTTTTTTCGCGCGGCCTTGCTGTTCCCATCCTCTCAAGGGGCGAGATTTTAAGGCAAACTCGAGATGCACGATTGTACACGCGAAGGAGAGATTGCCGATTGGTCGCTGCAGCTTCGGGACTTTGCATTGTCATGCAAATAATTTGCACCACGATTTATTGCAGAGGACGATTGGACAGGCAGTGCAGGGTAATTTCTGCAGATCAAGGCAAAGTTTACCGCAGTACAATTGATGTTTCTCCAACTTGTTGTAACGCGGGAAAACAATGGAATTTCCAATGTTTTACTCAATTTTCGATTTTTCAAAAAGGCAATCAAAAAAAAAAAAAAAAAAAAACCCACAAAGCGCAGTAATTCGGCAGCCATACGCGGGCACCTATTGTCCTTTTCCCTCGCTCCTCCAATAACCGCCAATTAAAACGGAAGTAACAACAACGTCATCCACGAAATCGACGCGCACCGAAGCGTATAACCTGCACATGGAATCATCACGGGTATGCAAGGGTTTATATACGTTGTAAAAGGGAGTGAGGGGGTGGGGCTGAATATGAGATAATGACGTCGCGCCCGGAAAATCGAGGACAAACGCCATATACCGATCGGATTATCGGCAGTACGGTGTATATCGTTGTTTCGGTCGCGACGACATCTCTTCCCAAATGCTCGACCGCGAAATTCGCCTGCTCGGGAAGCTTAGCGTATACAGTACATACAACTATACGCAAGTATACGAGCGCGCCTCTGCGGTATTCGTTACGCGATGCATGTGTTGCTGTAATCTCGATCCGATAAGTACCTCATGGCCGATCAAGCCCCGACGGGATGAGTCGCACGTCGAGTGCATGCGAATCAGTAAATGCCATAGCTGGTGTATATTGTATCTGAAAAGGCCTGATTGCAACACCTGTTACGCGTCTCCGATGTACCTTGTAGGTATACATATACCTGTTACGAAGACGCTGTCATTGGGCCGTGCGATGATAAATATCCGATTGTACGTGCGCTTAGTCCTGCCGTGTGTTGATTAATAATTGGCAGGCAGTCATTGTTGTTGCTATGAGCAAACAGGATACATCTCGAGTCTGTCATGGATCACAGTGAGAAATTAATTCATTTTTTTTTTTTTTTTTTAACCATCGATTGATCGACGTTTGGAAAAAGGAGAAACAAAAAACAGGTATAGGTTTTCAAAAATCGGCGAACCAACGATTGTTTGATTGCGACAAAAAAAAACTAATGGATTGTAACGTATCCCCAACAATAACAATGGCCACCTGCGGCAATCGGTGTTTGCGGAACTTTTCATTTTTCCGCGGAAACAGAGAGCAACTTTGGAAATATGGGTGGTATTTGCGTTAGCCGAGAGCTCGAAAAAAACAAATGGACTCCTCTTTACTCTGGCAAAATTGAAAAAAATGCGGTTAATTTCACGATGGTGATGGAAGCAAGTTAAATTTCGTGTACCATAAAGTGGTTCTTTCGAAACAGTCGAATTTTTTGTGAAGAAAAAAAAATTACACTAGCCTTGAAAACGTTTACTGGGAAAATAATAACAAAAACCAACAAATGAACAGTCACGTATTATTTTATTCACGCGCACTTTGAAACGCAAATTTTTCGATTAACTTTAAATCAAGTGACGGAACGTTGTTCGCTCGCTTGCGAAAAAAATGCGGGGGGAGAAAAAAAATCTAAAACGTAAAAGTTGCGTTAAAAAGCGGAAAAATGTAATTCATCCTACTAGCACGCTTCTCGCTTATACAAACGGGCGAGCGCGAAAATGTTGACCCAACACGCGAATGACACTTGTACGGGGGGCCTTTACAAAGACACACACCGCGAGCATTTCCAACGCTCTGAGTCATTAATTAAAAGCCGGTCTGATAAAAGTAGGTGTCCAAATTAGAAGGCCTGCTCTTGCAAGAACACCCGCGACTTTTCCCTAATTAGATGCGCCTCTTCTGGACTCCCTCGTGAATCAGCAGAAAATAGAAAAACATGCAGCAAAGGAAACAACGTCACCGGACTGCACGAACCGCGAAGAGGAAAAAAAAAAAAAAAAAAATAGGACGAACCCACAGAGCGGCGACCGTGACGAAAAATTATATACACACGCGCGGACAGGCCCTTGCTTATTCTTTTTCTCCGTGCATAGACGTTTGACAAAACAAGCGCGTGAAATTCTCGACGGAAGCAGAGAAGAAACCGCAGCGAGTGCCGCTCTGGATGATATCTCGCTCGCTAACTGCAATTTTTGCGCTCAAAATCGATGAGGCGATCTTAGCAACATAACATATATACGTGCAACTACAAAAAAAAACCAAAATAAAACTGCCTCTAGAGAGATTTGAACTCTCGACCCCTGGTTTACAAGACCAGTGCTCTAACCCCTGAGCTATAGAGGCGGACATCTCGGCGTGGTTTCCGACCACTCTATAACGAGCCGGCTATCTCCGTCTCGCTCGCACTTCCACGTTTACATACTCGTTCCCCACCATATATCTCGTACTGCGAAGGAGGAGGTGGAGGAGGAAATATAGAGCAGGGGATCGTCTACTGCGACCACCGCGACTGCGCGAGGCAAAGTACACACAACAATGCACAAGCTGTCACGCTCGCGCGCGGGGGAGAAACTTGTAATTGTTTTTCATACTTCATGATAATAATCAAGCTCGGGTAAGCTTATTAAAGAACTTGGGACCGAGTTCGATAACATCCGCTTTCGCTGTATATACCACCTTACCAGCGCTATCTCCCTCCCTCGTCCTTTTTGGCCCTGTTTATGCAATTTATTAAGCTTCCGTAAACTTTGGCTATTACGTATATACGTACCCGCTCCTGTAAACCTCTCCTTCCTGCAGTGTGTTTTGGAGCCCTCCCGCTTCTTCTTCTTCTTCTTCTTCAATTTTGGTCAAGCAAAAACTAAATCAGTATACTCTCCGTGATTTTTGGACTCATGTGTGCAATATGAACGAGGATATGTGAATGGATACCTTTTTTATTATCATTTATGCATGAGATTTCGATTTATTCGACCTATAAAAATGAAAGACGATTCATCGTTGGCAATTACATGGCTTTGATCTTAATCGTAAGAAATAATCAAAGAAAAGCTTGGTACATAAATATACGTACATATATATATATCTCACGTGGGACCTGTGTTTTACTTCATTTTTCCTTTTTTCCTTCCACATACATGTACACTTATAGCTCCGATGCAAAAGAGAAAATGATGATGTATAAAAAAAAAAAAAAAAAAAAAAAGAGCGAGAGGTGGAATAACGGGTGACGATCGGTGCTGATGGGTGCCCCTTTTTCCGTTCAGAAATTGACATTGTCGAGCTCCCTGGAGAGCTTGAGGGTTATTTCCAAGCAGTCGCTGTCAGAATGCCATTTCGCCGACGAGCCATTAGGATCAACGGGAAACGGCGTTGGTAGTCTCAGCCGATATCTGCGCGTCGATCGTAAGGTGAATGATAAAAAAAAATGAGAGTACGTCCACACAGCAAAAAAAAGATGTGTATACGCAAATACAGGCAGAGCTGAGGTGCATGTATATTGTATTGGGTAAAAGTGACGTGCAGGCTGAGTGGTTTTACACTCAAGAGTGCAGATTCTCGGGGGGAAGTGAGCCGTGCGAAAATAGTGTCCCGTTTACAGAGTCGATTAGCGATTATTGCAAAAACCGATCGACAGGAAAGGACTTTTTTTTCCCCTCGCGCTCGGAAGACCGTGCCAGTGGGGTGGCTTTACAATGGAATCGGTTGGAAAATCGGATGGTCTGCGAATCGTAACAACAAGTTCGGAGTTGTTTTCTTGCGCGCAACAAAAAACCATTTCGCTTCGTAAAGGTTCATCAAACGGGGGAAAATTTGCAATTGTTTATCGACAATATTTCCATCACTATATATTCATGAACCGCTCCATTGCTATTTCGGGAGGAGTCCGCGCTCAATCCATATGCACGTATATAAAAGCTCTTGCATAATGCAAGTCCGAGGGATCGTTAAACAATTACGAATGAATTGACGTTTCGTAAACAATATCACGAGGGAAACCACGTGGTTGTTGGACGTTGCAGGTGTTGTGATTGATGATTGAACAACAGGCCTCCTCTTCTCTTGGCTCGTGAAACCGCCAATAAACCGCGTTCCACGGGGGCAAAATAAGCCGCGACCGCGGATACTCTCTTAAAAACAAATTTGAGGGCGGAGGTGAGTTTATCGCAACAAATACACTGGTAAAAATGAAGAAGAGGAGAATCGGTGTTTTAAAAAAGTGCGAGAAGGGCAAACTAATAAGATCGAGCTGGCGATAAAAAGTATGCAATTAGCGCGACTTTTGAAACGTGAAGTGAGGTGAGAAAAAATGCTCTACAAGTAGTAAAAAAAAAAAAAAAAAAAAAAAAACTTACTTGGGACTACGTATGTCGATGACATCGGACTCGACGGATAGCTCAATTTTCTCTCTCGTCTCGGAGGGCAGCTTCACACGCAGAGTCAGCCATTCGCAGGAGGCCGTGGACGGGGTCTTCAGGTTCATCTGTGCAATTCGTACAAGTTGGTTTCACGTGGCTACAGAGATGCATTTATACATATATACACGGAATCTACATTAGAGAGCTATAATCGACGACGATCCTCGAAAAAGAGGCGAGAAAACTCTCGTTGGTACCTAATAAGTATTAGCGCAAAGCAATTTCCTGCATCGGAAAATCGCGCCCGCGACTGCGGTATGGTTAGTTGCGACTCTATTTCTCGGCTTATCGGAGATTTCGCTTTAACGATGCCGCTTAATGAGTGCAGAGTTGGAAAATTCTAGGGAGTCAGCTGTACTGGGTACTATTGCTATCATCATTAGAAACCCACATACAATATGGCTTGCTTTTTAATTTTTTTTTTTTTTCCATTACCGGATCATTTTATTAACTTTTAACCATAAAGGTATATAGGTAATGCATAACCGAGGTATACCTATGCATCGCTTACCCCAAGAAAAATGTCTTCGGTGCCAACAGACTGTTTGAATTTCATCTCGTACTCTGGTACCTTGCGCGGATCCTCTATTATAGATAAATCCGGAGTCGCGTTCAACTCCGCCGAATGCCATATATCCGAGACCTCCGTCTTTTTTGCCCCGTCCTTGCAGGCACTGCTTGAAGAGGATTCCTTTGAGCTGGATTTGGAAGTCGCTGCAGCTGCATTTGGTTTGCCAATGCTACCCGGACCTGAGGAATTTCGGCGAACGAAATCGTACGAACTTTTTTTTTTTAATATTTTTTTCCCCCCTGAGGGAGGAAGTTCTTTTTACACTGGCTCCGAGATATAATATGTATTTGCATGGCAATGTATTAAATCAAAGGATGTACCGGGCGAAGGAAATAAAGAAGGTAGTAAAGAAATTTGGTATCTACTTGTAAACAAATTTTGAGGTTAATTTGTAAAGTTATTCGGATGATTTGTTGATTGTGGCAAATATCAACGATGAAATATAACAAGATAAACATAGAAACCAAAAGTTCTAGCGGATGAATATTTACCAATTTTTTTACGGGACAAGCGCTGCCTGAGATCATCGTCAGAATCGGAATCGGATTGATCCTTCTTAACAGCGAATAGTTGTTGAAGATCTTTTATCTGCTCATAAGTAAAGCCTTCCATTTTTTACTTTACTGTGACGAAGAAAAATATTTTACTTGGGTTCTTCGAGAAATTTCAAAATTCAACAGTCACGGAGTCATGGCAACACAAAAACTCTGCTACCGTGGTGAAGGTAAGGTAGGACTCTTGCTTATTTGTAGTTGTTATTGCCGATTGCCGGTAATCATTTTCTATCTCAAATTGTAGAGAAATTAATTGAACAGTTTTTTTGTTGTAAATGAGACAAGGCATTTCAATAATAAGCATTAAAAGCAACGATTAAAAATAATGGCAAACACAGCCTAATATTTTATTTTTCCGCAAGTCAAATTATATTACACGCTATTTTAATTACTTCCTCTTTTTCTTTTCATTCCTTTTGTGTTTTTTAACTTTTGGAGATCGTTCTCTTTTGCGATTCATTTTCTCCTTTTTCCTTATATTTTCTTTTTCTTCTCCAGATTTTGTATCTTTCTTCTTTTTAGTTTTTGTTTTGTTTTTCTTTTTTTTCTTTTTTTCATCTTCTGATGAATCTGCAATAAAAAAAATTGTTAAATCCAGGGAAAATCATAAGTGATTGAGATTAAAAAATGAACAATGTTTTACCTTCTGAGGAAGACGAGGAGGACGATTCAGATGATGATGAACTTGAACTTGATGAGCTTGAACTAGATGGTTTTTCTTTTTTAACTTCGCTTACCTCAATGACAGGTGGTAGTGGTGTAGGTTTTGGCCGAGATTTCAGATGCTCCCTCAAATCATCACTAAAATTACAAGAAAAGTTGCAAATTTTTATTTATTTATTCATCAGGCTTAAGCCATACTCTATACTTAAGTCACAAATAATATTATTTATCACCAGAGCAATAGGTATAACCAGTATATCAAAAATATATAAGTTTTGGGTGATGGTACTTTTTGTTTTGGTGAAAATATAGATAATGTCAGTCGAAAATAAAAACTGTATACTAACGTTAATCCTCCTAAGCCAATGGAGGTGAAAAAGTTAATTGCAAATCGAGTATTTTTCGGATCTCCTTTAGGAAATAAACCTGCCAAAGCTTCTTGCAGCTCTCTGTTAGACATAAAGGTATTATTGAATATAGATGAAAAAAAATATATTTATTTTTAAAATATTTAGTGAGCTTACTCATTCTTTAGTTTGTTATTTAATTTTGGAAGCCCCATGTATTCGGATAACTCTTGAAACAGTATTTTAATGAAAACTCTACTGGAACTGGTAGTGTCCTCTTCGTTTAATTTGATATTTTCTAATACACCCCAAGAAATTGAGTCAGTCATCAGAAGGTGTGCAAAAAATTTGGCAACGTTCCGCAATCTATTGGTATCTAATCTATGGATGGTATTGTAGGAGTCCATAAAGATTTTTTGGAACGGATCAACAAAAATTTTGTTAATTGCGCAAAACCGCTGAAAAATAAGTTATCGTTTTTAATATCATTACAAAGATAAAGCTTTGAATAAAACTACTTTCGTTTCACTTACCCCTGCTAATAGCCCAAAGAATTTTTCATATGTACGCATCTCTGCACAACAGTCCAAGAACATGTTGCAAAGTTCGATCTCTTGACCAGGCTTCAACTGCATTTTTAAAAGTTTGTGAGCACATTCTTCAAAATCAAGAGAAGAATGTATCGTCAAATATATAGTCCTTCTAAGGGCAGTCAAATTCGTCTCTGTATTGTCAATGATGAGGCCTGAGTCTTGAACTTTTTCTTCATCATTCTCGTCTGAATCTTCATCTTCATCTTCATCATCACTGCCTTCTTCACCGTCTGATTCGCTATCTGTATTCAAAATCTCTTTGCTCAACTCCTTATATTTACTTTCATTGTTTATATACTCAGGATCATACTTGAATACATCTAAAATTGGAGAAAATAATTTTTAGATACATATTAACACCCTAAATTACCTATTCACCTTGCATTCATTTACTTACTCAATATTTCGTTTCCTTCTGTTGCCTCATCAAGTGTTATTAAATGTGTCATCTGATCTTCTTCTTCAACAAGATCTAATTCTTTGGGAACAGATTCATGATCCTTGAAACCATCTTTGCGAATTTGGAACATAACTTCAATCATATATTGCACCTATAATCGCAAGGAAAAAGTTAATTGCTTGTCTTAATGGTACAAAATGTTAAATTATTGGTAAATTTTACTCACCCTCTTGTCCAGCTCTCCTTCATGAAGGATATTTCTCAACATTTCAAATATGGCCTCGATACCCTTGCGTGATACCTGTGTCAGTTTCATACCGCACTCTTTCAAAACCGCTATAGCTACTTCAATGGAGTCATCTGTCGGTGTCTGTACCAATAGTGTTAATATTTCAAGAACCAAAATTTCATGGGCTACACCTTGATTTACCAAGTGAGCAATGAATGTAGCTGATGATATACACAAAGTCTTGTCGGAACGTCGAACACCTCGTTTGAACTGTATTGCTAGACGTTTTAAAAGTAATTCTCCTATGTTTGGAAATTTAGAATTGATGACAGAAACCAACGCTGCATAAACTGGTGTGAAAGTAAGAGAAGCGGCTTGAGCCTGGATAATAGATCTAGCCAAGAGACCTCTACCTCTGACAACATTTTCTTTCAATAATTCTCTAGTAATGAGTCCTATGTTGCTGGTGTTGACCTTATTGATGAATCCATGAATAGATTTCTTCAGAGCCTCCCAGGCAATGCGTTGATAGGCAGCACCACTCTTGTCCGTGATTCCAGCTTGCATCAATCTCAACTTGGCAGGTGGGATATAAGCACCACCAGTCTTAGACGTTAATAAATCAACGGTTTTTCTTTGCTTGGCAGGAATTATTTCAGGATTATCATTTTCATTATTATCCTTGGACTTTTCTACATCTTTTCCGTTGTTTTTCTCCTTTAATGGCTTATCATTATTTTTTGAGTCAGAATCAGCTTTATTCTTCCTGACATCTGTACCATAATAAGAATTTCCGATTTCTCCATGTCTGTCTAAACTTTTTTGTCTACCTCTACCATCATCATCATCATTTCTGTTTCGATCTTTGTCTTTATAACTACTTCTAAATCTGTCTTCACTTCGATCTCTCCGTCTCTCTCGATGCGCATCATCACTTCTATCTCTGTAATCATCCCTATCTCTGTATCTATCACGATCGTCCCAGTACCGGCGCAAGCTCTCTGTGTAGTCTCTGTCTCTATCCCTGTTTCTGAAGTCTCCATCCCAATATCTTTCTCTACTCCTATTTCGTGCCCTGTCTCTGTCCCTACTTCTTGCTCTTTTTCTTTCTCTACTTCTTTCTCTACTTCTTTCTCTACTTCTTTCTCTACTTCTTTCTCTACTTTTTTCTCTACTTTTTTCTTTACTTTTTTCTCTACTTTTTTCTCTACTTTTTTCTCTACTTTTTTCTCTACTTTTTTCTTTACTTCTTTCCCTACTTCTTTCTTTGTTTCTGTCTCTGATCCGTTCTCTAGTTTTACTTTTATCCACATANTACTTTTTTCTTTACTTTTTTCTCTACTTTTTTCTCTACTTTTTTCTCTACTTTTTTCTCTACTTTTTTCTCTACTTCTTTCCCTACTTCTTTCTTTGTTTCTGTCTCTGATCCGTTCTCTAGTTTTACTTTTATCCACATAAGATCGACTACTACCTTGTTTATCGATTTCTTTGCCTTCTTTTCTGTCAATATGTTCCTCTTCTCGAGGCTTATTTAAATCAATAAAACCTTCACGCTTACTTTCTTTGTCAATAGGTTTTTTTTCAAGTTCTCTAATAACTTCTACTTTTTCAATAGGTTTTTTCTCAAGTTCTCTAATAACTTCTACTTTTTCAATAGGTTTTTTCTCAAGTTCTCTAGTAAGTTCTACATCTTTTTCGTTTTTTTTGTCTTTTTTAGATTTGTCCAACGTTTTTTCTTGTTTGCTCGTAGGTTTTTCTGGAGTTGTTTCTCTGGAATCATCCGATGATGAAGATACAGATGATGATGATGATGATTCATCAGATTCATTGTCAGATGAACTCGAATCTGAAGAACTGGACTCACTACTGCTGGTACTATTATCATCACTATCACTACTACTACTACTACTGTCATCGCTGCTACTTTTGTCTTTCTTATGCTTGTCTGTTTTTTCTTTACTCTTTGTATTTTTTACAAGTTTGCTTTGTTTTTTTACTTTTTTGGGGCTTTCACTTCTATCCTTAAGTTTACTTTTGGTTTTAGTTTTGTCTAAACTTCTTTCGACACTTTTGTTGCGTTTCTGATTTTTACTTTTGTCCAAGCTTTTACTTCGTTCTCTAACTTTATCTTTGGGTCCACTCTTTTCCGGGCTTTCACTTTCACTCTTTGCTCTCCTGCTTTTATTTTTACTTTTTTCTAAGCTTGCAACTCTACTATTCTTGTTTCTCTTCTGATCCTCAACTTTGTCCTCTCTATCACCTTGAACGGCATGTCTACTTCTGGTATTATCATTCCTCTCAGTGTTTCTATCTCTTTTAGAATCCCTATTCCTCTGTTTGCTTTCATCTCGATTCCTACTTTTACTCTCATCAAGGTCTCTGTCTCTGCTGTGATTTCTATCTCTGCTCCTTTCTCTGCTTCTCACCTTTTTACTCCTCGACCCTTTACTCGTATCTCCGCTCTTATTCCTGTCCTCTCTGGCTGACCTGTTGCGATCCCTACTTCGGCTACGACTTTGTCTTCTAGACTTCTCTTTGCGTCTAGCTGTCTCCTTTGATGAAATATCATCATCGTCATCACTCCTTTTTTTGTCAATGCCCCAGCTTCCTTCTCTAAAAAGGGTAAACAAACAAGCCATACAATAATATTGATGAGCAAAAAATAAACACAATATGCACTGAAGTGGTCTCTAAAAATTGCGTGCCCACGTAGAGGTCGGCTTTGTAGGTACTCAAAATGTTTACTTACCGCTCTTTACGACTGTCCAAGCGGTCCTCCTCCTTGCTGCGGTGGTGGACTTTGTCACGTTTCTTCTTACTTTTGACATCGCTTTCGTCTGATGAACTTCTTTGCCTGCGTCTTTTCTCTCGAGAACCCATCACGGAAGCAGTAAAGGATGGAGGTTATACTTATTTGTTTACGTGTGATTTCAGATGAAGCGGGCTCGAGAACGTTACGTTTTATGCTCGATCGTTCAACGTTGGCAAAGTTGATGGAAAATTGGCCAATCGGAGCGCTCGGGGCAAACTCTGGAGAGTCTGGAGTCTGGACTGTCTGGAGTCTCAAGTCTCTCAACGTCTCAAGTCTCATCAACTTTCAAACGCTATTATATTACACTGCACACACCAATAATCCGTTCATAAAAAGTTATATTATTAATTTACCGACAATATATTACGGTCTTGCGGTAATATTACAATATAATGTATATTACATTAAAATTTGCAAAGTAATGCGGTCGTCTATACAACTGTTGAACTGTCCATCTGTGAATCTGAGTATCTGTATGCACACATAGTACAGTAAAAATAGTGGCTAAATCGACAATTATTAATATCGGTAATAAATATTTTTTGTTAGCGGAGTTACACGCGCGTGTGTATAAGTATTATATACAGCTGCTGGAGCAGAAGACATCTAGGTTATCTCGCTCTTTCGTACCACGTGACTTTGGCACCCTAAGCGGCGTTACCACCACGACCTATACGTAACAACATTTTATTAAACCATATGAATATCTATGTTTTTGTAGGTCGATTTTTTGGTAAAAACTTGCCTCAAATAGCACAATTCACGTCAATTTTTTATAATCTATCTATAAAATTACTTTCGGCTGGTTTATAATTTATTAAATGGCTCTAATATAAGAAGTAATAATTATTTAAATCAGCGTCATCTAGCGTTGCGAATTTCTGAACTAAAAAGTGGCCCTAAACTTTTGAACCAGAGCTTTAGCACGTAGAGCCATTTAGTCAGTTATAAACCAGCCGCAACTCATGATAAAGCTATAAAGTGAAAAAACAACGGTACATGTGTTTTTGGCGGCAAGTAAACAATCTATTTTCTACCTAAAATCGACCTCCTATGTGTTTATACTTTTAAAGATAAATTTTCGAGCATAAGATAAATTGTAATCTTGCCGCCAAAAACACACGTATCGTTATTTTTTTGTTTTATAGCTTCGTCATGAGTTGCGGCTGGTTTATTATTGACTAAATTGCTCTAAGTCTGAATGCTCTGATTTAGAATTTTAGGAGCCACTATTGGCCAAAAAATAAAGACCGCTAGATGGCGCTGACCCAAAATAATTATTGCTACTTACAGTAAAGTCACTTTATTAGTTATAAACCAGCCGCAACGAATCTTATAGATAAATAATAAAAATTTAACATTTTTGTGCTACTTGCGGTAAGTTTACAATTTATCTTTTACCTTAAAATCGACCTCCAAAAGCATCAATATTCTACTTATCTTATATGGCTCATAAAATCGACAATATTTACAAAATTACAATACTCTTGACCTTTTACCATTAACTTATGTAATCACAAATTAATCAGTCCAAAAGAGGCAACCGAAGAAAAAAGGCCTGAAAAAGAAGCACAGTCACACGAAAAGTCTCATATGAGAATGGAGCATTGGATCTCACTTGATCAGAGGAGGTTGGGTTCTTTGTTTACTTATAACACTTAAAATTTACATATCTGTAATAAATGTATTTTTCAATTAGTGAGATCCGATGCTCCATTCCTAGGAGACTCTTCGTGTGACTGCTTCTTTTTAAGACCTTTTTTCTTCAGTTGTCTCTTTTCGACTGATTAATTTACGTGTATAGTTGATCGTGATTTACGATTTCTGTAACACAAATTTTGTTATGTACATATTCTATAAGTTAACTGTTTATTGGAAATCTAAAGTTGAAGGACTGTTCTTTCATTAGTTTATGGTAAAAGTGTTAAAATTTTGTAAATATTGTCGATTTTATGAGCCATACAAGATAAGTAGAATATTGATGGTTTTGGAGGTCGATTTTATGGTAAAAGATAAATTGTAAACTTGCCGCAAGTAGCAAAAAAATGTTAAATTTTTATTATTTATCTATAAGATTCGTTGCGGCTGGTTTATAACTTATAAAGTGACTTTACTGTAAGTAGCAATAGCAATAATTATTTTGGGTCAGCGCCATCTAGCGGTCTTTATTTTTTGGCCAAAAGTGGCTCCTAAAATTCTAAATCAGAGCATTCAGGATTAGAGCTATTTAGTCAATTATAAACCAGCCGCAACTCATGACGAAGCTATAAAACAAAAAAATAACGATACGTGTGTTTTTGGCGGCAAGATTACAATTTATCTTATGCTCGAAAATTTATCTTCAAAAGTATAAACACATAGGAGGTCAATTTTTTGGTAGAAAATAGATTGTTTACTTGCCGCCAAAAACACATGTATCGTTGTTTTTTCATTTTATAGCTTCATCATGAGTTGCGGCTGGTTTATAACTGACTAAATGGCTCTACGCGCTAAAGCTCTGGTTCAAAAGTTTAGGGCCACTTTTTAGTTCAGAAATTCGTAACGCTAGATGACGCTGATCCAAATAATTATTACTTCTTATTTTAGAGCCATTTAATAAATTATAAACCAGCCGCAACTAATCTTAAAGATAGATAATAAAAAATTTTCGTGGTCTGTGCTGTTTGCGGCAAGTTTACAATCTATTTTTCACCCAAAAGTCGACCTCCAAAAATATTGATATTCAAATGGTTTAATAAAATCTACCATATGGCATTACTTAGTAGTAATTACTTTAATTACTACACATAACTTCACGTACATCTTACACCGTGCTCTCTTTACCAGAATGATAAAATCAGAGGCTGTAAAGTTACGTAGGTCGTGGTGGTAACGCCGCTGTCACAGTTTTAAATATGCATGGGAAATTTCGGATCACATGCTCATCGGAAAGTTCACTTTTCAAATCTTTGAATTACTTAAATGACGATGCTGTTTGTACTTACTCAACTTTACGGGGATAATTAATAAAATATTGACGTTGTTTTTTTCTCAACTCCATTCAGTACGAGCGCTTTATTCATTACGTAAACCAATGGTTTTTCAATCATTTTATTAACTATAAACGTACATACATGGTTTACGAACAAAATAAAAAAACGTTTATACTGTTGTTTTAACAACGTTTTATATATATATTATAAAGGAAAGTTTTTTTAAAAGTAAAAAAAGCCCCTTATAAAGGTAACGTCAAGTTTATCAATTTTATGTGAAAAACAAAAAATTACCCCCGAATCACTAGTCTATATTTTTTTACAGCAGATTAAAGCGCGTGATTAAAAATTCCGTGTGTTTAGCAAAACTATACTGCAGCGATATCAATGAATTGTCTGCCATTTGTTTGTCAAATCCACTCGTGAATTTTAAAAAATTTCTTTATCATTTACGAAGTTAATTCTGCTCAGTTCAAAATTTGAATTCCTGCATTTCACTTCACTTACACACACGACTTAACTATTCGTTCGAAAAACACGACACTACAGTCGATCTTTAAATGGGATGTTTTTCTTTCTATGGCAAATTATGTTTTTTTTTTTTTTTTTTTCAATTCCATTAATTTAAAAATAAAGAAAATTGTTCGAGACACCTTTTACTTTGTCCTATACAAATAAATCCGCGTATACCTGTACGGATAAAATATGCAGATCGACACATTGTACATTGATGTATTAAAAATTATTGAGCAATAAAAAAAAACACATCGACTCGTATCCTTTCCTGTTTACCGATTCGACGCTTATACTAAGAACCCAGCCTCCAAAGAAAACTTTTGTTTTATTCTTTCATTTCAACACACAAACGAAATTCGAAAGAAACACACACGTGATGCTATCTGGCATTTCTCTCTCTTGACATCAGGTGACGTCAATAAAAAAAAAAAAAAAAATTGCCCAAAACTTATTCATAAATTGAATGCACGTTGTACGAAGGTGTATACGTCAAGATGTATCCTTTGACAAGGCCTTGACGATTACCATAATTATCATAGCAATCTTTTTGAGAAATTCAGTGTAACGTAAATAGTAATAGTTTACATCAAAGGGACAATATCACGTTATTGTTAACTATTTCCATATAAGCTCATTTAATTAAATCACAGATCTGATGTTTATGTACAATATCAAAGTGTATTATTCGCCATAAATTTATAATATTTAAAAAGTACATCAATTACATCAATTGTTATTGTTATTCAATTTCCATCTGCATATTTGAATCGTAAAAAAATCTGAATCGAATCCCATAAAGTCCTGATTGCGCCCTCGTTTATTTATCATCAATCAACCTCGATCTTATCTCTGTTTTTTCATATCGATGATTTATTTTCAATTGCTTTATTTGTCTTCATTATCAGCTTTACACGATTGCATCTGCGTTTGATTATGCTTACATGGAGAGCATTGATCATCGCGTAATGTTACTAATCCACATTTATTTATTTATTTGTCAATTGAAGCGATTACATTGGAAATGTTTTTTTTTTTTTTTTTTTTTATACCTTAGTCATCAAAATGATAAAAATTAATTTCACCCGTAATGAATGACCTTTGCATTTCAATAAATAAAAAAAAAAAAAACTTTCATAATATGCCAACTAGAGTATAATAATTCAAGTAAAAGCTGAACAATTTTTGACCAAATTTACGGTGCAACATTCATTGGCAAATTCACACGCGCTTGTATAGTGTACTGGTCCTATATATGTATAGTGAACACACGAACGCTCGGGTTGCGGAAATCACAAACGGTAATGTAAATAATCATGAAAATTTTCCTTTTTTCTGGTCTCTGCCGCTTGCACAAGAAAAGAAAAAAAAAAAATTAGTTAATTTCGCCGTGTTTCGCAAATAGATTTTTTTTTTTGTTACTAATTGGAAAAACCGTGTACATCAATGATTTCCTCCCTCAGAGACAATTTATGAATTATGTATTGACGAAGTGTTTATGAAAAATGGAAAAAAATTGGATCACTTTATGACACTGGAACCAATATTTATAACGAAAAAAATGTTGAAATCAATTAAATCAATTAAACGATACATTCAAAACCATCGCTCCGTATGGACATCGAAGTAACGTGCTTCCCGCATTTATTCGAAATCATAAATATTTAACGACGAAAAATAAAATAGCTCAACCACTTGATAACTTAAATTTATCCGAAAAAAAGTTGTTTTTTTTCTTTTTCTTTTTTGTACATTTTGCTGCCGTACAGTGATTCGTGCATACAGCTTGGCATCTAAATCTGTTACCGATCATAATTAATATACGTATCCGCTCTCGTCGGGCAAAACAACGAACCCTCCCAACCGATCGCATGTAATACAACAACTGGCGTGTTGTTGAAAATTTTGCGCGACGCGCCAAAAGTGGGCGCAATACCTCATATACTTGTGATGACATCAATAGAAAAAATAATGATAATTATGAAGGAAAATCGGTATAGGGTAGGTGGTGGAAGAAGTGCGCAATATATAGTAAACTTACTACTCGTACACACACGTGTGCAACGTATTATGTGATTCGCGCACCTGAGGTATATCGCGGTAATTAGGTATATAGCCGCGCAGCTCTGTCTGGCGTGTTCGCCGCCGTCCAATCGTTGAGCCACGTTGTGTGTGGTGCGACCGGCCCGGTAGGGGTACACTCAGGGCCGTCGCTGTCTACGCGTTGAACCCCAGCAACATTTTTTTTTTCTTCTTTTTTTTCATTTTTCCGGTTTTCCTATGGTCATCTTAAACTTATCTGGTCAGTACACCGCGGGCATACACGTTGATCTTTCTGCAAGCGTATAGGTATACGTCGGAGAGTCTCTCTGCACCCCTGCACGCGTATGTCACGTAATGTGTGGGCACGTGCGTGGGTAAGCGAAAGAAAGAATTAATTGCGTGATGAGCACACATATTTTTAGTTGGAACAGGAGAAGGGTATCTTCATAAAAACTTCTAGATCTGTCGAAATCGCGTTTCAAGTACATGATACCCAAAACACTTGATTTGATTTATCTTTCGCATAACGAAAGACTGCAGATGGAAAATTTTTTTTTCAACATTTGTCGTACCGTGGGAATTTCACCGTTTCACCCATGACTTGT
This sequence comes from Copidosoma floridanum, assembly GCF_000648655.2. The sequence goes on from NW_019379587.1 coordinate 1,554,163, forward strand.
TTAAAGTCCCGATACCACATGCAGCCGTTAATAGTATAATGCACGTATGTTCAGGTATATATATATATAGCCGCGTGCTTTCATCTTTGTATTGTATTAAACATATTATATTGTACACGCCATATAACGGGATTTCCGCGGTGAAAGCTTTTATTTCGTGGCACAATTTTGGAAAAAAAAAAAAATAATAATAATAATATGTACAATAACAAGCCATTTCTTAGACGTGTATGTACCTAGTACCAATATATAGGTATGTGTATAATAATGATAATATTATGATGTAGTCTCGGGTAATAGGAGATGGATGCGAGTGGGTGCGGGGCACGACGAAAGCCCGAGATTCGAGTTGCTCTGGCGAGAGAAGTTTTGTAGATCACAAGAAAAAGGATGCCAAGTTGGTGGCTGAACTTGTACTGCATTTCCACTTTTTTTTTTTTTTTTTTTCGTTTCGTCATAGATATACAGGGGAGTTGAGTCAAACGGGCGTTTGGATAAAAGGAATGTCGTCGATTGGGATACAGAGATTTTATATGGGTACGTATGTGTGGATGTATACAGGAACAGCTATTCTAATGCTTTTTTGTGGGATACCGGTTTTTATGCGTGTACATGTGTAGACGTATACTCCACATCGTCGATCGATTCGATGGTAAATATGATTACGAGTATATTCAAAAATAGCTTCGTGTGGAAAAACTTGCGCCACCCTCGAAACTCAGTTCAGGCTACGTGTGTACATGTATTTATGTATTAGTTAAAAAAAAAATCTGAATCACAAGAAATTTGCATACTATACTACGTAGCGCCCGAAATTTCAGCGATCACGTGAACACTTGGCCAATATCACGCGTACCCACTTGAAAATCCACGCGCATCAAACGCGGAGATATTGAATCTTATTAAAAAAAAAAAAAAAAACTTCGTACACGTGTACGGTCATAGCGGTATATTTTAAAGCAAATCGATCCCTCGATCGAGCCACAATCAATCGTTTATACTCGTTGTGTAGCATGAATTGCGCAGAGGTCGGTTTTTCCCCGATAGTTTCCGCGAGCCGATCTTGTAATAATTAATTTTATAAGTGCATGTACATATAAGTACGTGTATAATATATATTTATACACCCGAGTACCTATTTTTGAAAAATAGTTTCTAATAAATGTACTGTCCTTACCTGTTTTTTTTTTTTTCTCTGTATTGTATTGTAACGGTTAAAGAAGTTGCTTATGCTCTTCATTTGAGAAAAAGAATTATCTTTTAAAATTTTTCCAAATCCATGCAAAAATCGAGCCCAAGTCTGGAAATCTTGTAGGTATAAGTGCCGATCGATCCTCCTCTATTGTGTGCCTATAGATGCATAAGGCTATATACTCGCGAAAAAGAAAGAAGCGTCACGGCAAAAACTCCCACCTGCGCTACTCTAGTGACGTTATACAGCTTTCGACGCTAGTTTGCTTGTGAATACATTTTTTTTTCTCCCAACAAAAGGAGTCTACCGCCCTCCCTGCAAAAAACTTTCAAACTCGTCAAAATAGATTTTTTTCACACTCAAGTGCTCTAGGGTTGTTTATGATCGACGGCTTCGATTTTGAATTGTTTTTCGTGGTGAAGATCGCGGCTGTTGTCGGTCGATCGATGCATAATACACACCTCGCGCGAGCGTCATTCGGCGATGCCTTTTTCGCCCATTTGACTAAATTTCTTGGGAGATCGTGACCTTGCTCGGTTTTTACTTATCGCGAACTTTGTTTTTTGAAAAATCTCGATGTTTCCCAATGTTTACGCTTTCATTTGCAGATTTTGCGAGTGTTTATCTCTGAAAAATTCATAACATTTGTTCACGTTTCGAGTCGCTCATTTCTCTTACCGATCTCCGCTACAATCGCGTATTTATACTCACGTTTTTGTTATATCAACGGAAAAATCGATGGCCTAAGCGCGTGTCGCTGTTATCTCCCGAGATATTATATACTAAATGAATTTTCAACACTTGCAATAAATCCATATGCGTTACATGTCTCATTAGGTGTAACTGAAATGTAAAATCAAAAGAGAATGAGAAGGAGAAAAAAAAAAAGTTGCATTCTCATGGAATTTCTCAAATGAAAATACTGTCACGAGCACGACGCGTGGGCCATTTTTTTGTCCACTATATTTTTTTTTTTTTCAAGAGGTCCGAAAGAGATTATGGCGCAAGTTTATAGTGAGTTAAAAACGTGGTGAGCACGTGTCGCACGATAAGTATGTGGGATCATTATTATCATCACTTAAATATGGTTTTTTCTTTTTTTACCTATATCAAACTCTTTAATTGTGTGTATTAAAAATGGATTATTCGTATACGCGCGGACGAAAGGAAAAATGTATCGGAAAAATTCTACGGGCGAAATGCAGAGCAGATATTCGTTGTTATTGTCACGACGTGCCCTCGGATGTGTGAAAATTTTATCAAAGGGGTCAGCTCGCAAGGTGAGGAAAAGTTTTTGTTCTCACGCGCATTGTAAGGCATTTTGATTAAACGTGCGTTCTTTTTTTTTTTTTTTTTCTTTCTTCGAATATGGACGTGTTTTTTGCTGCAAGTTTTTGGGTCGACGATCTCGAAGCTTAAATTTTGTTTATAGTTTTTATCCTTTCGGGCATATAATTTTATGGGCACGTAAATTGAAAAGAAAAATAAAAAAAATTACTGGTAGTAAAAAAAATGGCCAGCAATATTTGGTAGCAAAGTGTTTTCCGGAATCATGAAAAAATCGGATCTACACGATGCAATAAAAAAAAAATTTTTTGTAAATCATCTCAGCAGATTATTAACAGTAAAAACATAATTATCAATTAACTTTTAACAGATGAGTGACGTGCTCAAGTAATTATAGTACTATAGATAAGGAAATTTTTTGCAGATAGCCAATTGGAAATTGATTCTTCAATCGTGATGTCTTTATTTTTACATGGTATATGCATAATTTTTTCCCTCGTTATCTCTTGTTTGTTTTTCGCGTGAAAACAAATTTATTTATTTTTTTTTAAAACGCGTTCATCTTGACGCAATTGATTTGACGTGCACAATAATAATAGCAATTCCAAAGAGATGAAAACATTGTTTAAGATTTCACTAATGTAACTAATTTTAAAATTAAAAAGACTTTTAACAATGAAAATACATTTATTGCTTTTCAGAGGAAAAAATTAATAAAAAATAACTGTTTTTGCAATGAGGTTCAGAAAAACTGCCCTGTAGAGGTGTATCAGGTCGATCAACCTCAGCAGCGTAGAGTAAAAAACACTACCGGCTACTTCGGTACTTCCCCTACCCCGCGCAAGAACATTTTTTTCCTCCCCTCTAAAACACGCGAGCGAGAGCTCACCAAAGATAGAACGAGAAGGAGAGAAGAGAGCCGCCTCGGAAAGTATAGCTATATATATCAACTCCTCGGATCCTCAAAGAGAACGCGCGCTCCGTATTTCCCAGTTCAGTTAGCAGCTGACGCTCGACCAACTCGGTAGTTTCGGCAACAGCAGTTCGGTGTTTAGTAGTTCTTTCAACGAGTGGCTGCTGCTTAACTGGCTCGGTTTTGTTTTTTTTTTTTTCCTTTTTTTTGTTTTTTGTTTTGTATTGTTTTTTAAACATTTTCAACAAAAAATTACAACAAACAGAACGAGTCTGTCTACCTTTTTTTCACTTTACGAAATAAGTATACCGTCAGAGTCTGGTGCACGATTGTTATTGCTTCGGGCCTTTTTATTTCTGGCTCCCTCCGATACTTGGGAACTTGGATAAATTAAGAAACAGTCTTTTGCTGCAATACTACCTAGTTTTCGGTGTGAATTTGTGCTACAATAGTATACTTACCTCTTATCTGCTGAACGCACGGCTCGAAAGAAGCAGCAGCACTTTTGTTTTTGCTTGGAAGGGCCGACGTCAGTCATCATGAATTACGGCGAGATGGGTAGTGCCAACAATAACGCGACCGAGACCACGAGCAGGTAATATACATATATAATTATAATGTTTGCATTGATCATTTATACCCTTACCTATTCAAAGCAAAAGAAAATTATTCAAGTGCTTACGTACGCGTGTGTATAGACGGAAGTGCTGTGCATCATACCACATTTTATATATAGATACTGCAGGCGTAGGCGTTGTCGGCACGCGGTTCTGCTCCCATCCAACACTTTCGTGACTGCTTCCTTTTCCCGAGTACTTACTTGTTAGTTTTTGTTGCTTAAAATTAAACGACAGTATCCTAAGTAGTTACATCGAAAAACAAAGAATGTTGCGGCCCTTGACCTGGATACGTTGTTGTGATTCTTAGGGATACCCTATATTTAAACTAAGAATATTCTGTCGGTCGATTCACAACGCGGATATAAATAATGTGTTCGCGACAAGAATATACATAGGCTCGTCGAGCTGTCACGACAAAAAGTATAAACAATCCGGCTGCTGTTGGTCCTTTAATCGCATTCGTATTTATACGGTGGCATGTGGCATATTACACTTTGGTAAAACGTACTTTTCATCATTTTCCTCCATTTCCTTTTGTACTGTAGTCCTAATATTGAATGGACCAGCATTTTCTTATTTCCTCTGCTCGAGTGATGGTGTTTTACGGGAGCAGAAAATTGTTTACGGAGTGAATCGAATCATCTCGTGTTTTTCTTGTTTTTCCCTTGTACTGTAACTCGAAAATGTTAGGTTATAGAGCTGAAAGAGAGCTTGGTGAAAAGGGTGATGGTGCATTGTTGAATTTTCCGAGTTTTCTCTCTGCGCGTACAAAGTGAAAAAAGAGAAATAGAGGTATATACATACACACAAAACACGATATGTCCACGATGAATGGCGACACGAGTGCGCAGGCGCCAAACGTGGCCTGATGTTCCGAACACGAACGACTGGCTTTCGGGCTTTGCTCATATAAATATACAGTAATACAGTTGACGCCAGCGTCATGTTGTGAATTAAGGGAAAACTGCGCTTTAATCATCTGTACCAATCAGATTTGATCTACTATATATAACTCATATTGATAGGTCGTACCTGAAGAATTTTTTGTTGTAATCTCACGCGAAATGAACGTAATCCAGCTGACGTGTCACCATCAGCTATCTATACTGATAGATAACTCTCGCGTGCCTAGAAGAATGATTGTTGCGCTATTATTAAGCTCCGGCGCTTTTCCGGGATTTTTCCTCTTTCGATTCAACGAATCTTCCGAGTTGGATCAGTGTTGGAGAAATAGTTTATATTTTGTCTTCTCGGCAGTGAAATTGTTCGTCTTGTAATATTTTTATTGAGAAATTAATACATTCATCAAAATATTCATGCTTATCTTTGGATATTATTTTTTTCATCTCAAGTAATATTTCGTTTATTTTTCGTTACCTCGATGTAGTTATTTTGAAAATGAAATAAATTACTGTATTAATATTTAAACTCGTTCTTATCAATTGATGACTTTCGATGTTTAATCAAATAATGCAAGGAAATTATAATAATAATGATGATGATAAAAGTCCACCATAATTACTGAGCTTTCGAATCATATTCGTTGAGTTTAAAAATTCTAAACTCTTTTCCAAAAAAATTAAATTCGTTACAACTTGAATCCTTGGAATTTATATAAATTATTGTTAACCAGATAACTTTCCTATTTTTATTGGAAACTCCCAGCTAGTCCATAAAAAAAACTACGAAATTACAAAATAAGCCATTTATTTCTGAATGTATTGAATTTATAGAGATAATGTCCAAAACTAAATTAGCTGTAAAAAATGACGGACGGCAACGAAACAACAAAAATAACACAAAGCTCCAATTAAGTTGATCAACTCGATGTTTTTAGACGGAGAAAATTTGTCGGGCGCCTTGATAAGCAGGTGTCGACCTCATTCTCTTGATAAAAATGACGCGGTCGTAGATTTTTCAAGTGCCACGAATATAGATCAAAAACAGTTTCATGAGTCAAGTGCGTTCTAAATTTTAAAATCCCGTCATAAAGGAAACGCTGCTGATAATGGTAATGAAAAATGCTCTATTCCTTTCAATGCGCCTGATAAATCGCCGTAGATATCGCGTAACGATAACAAAAGTGTCGGAACAAATTTTCAGTCTTATCAGGTTTAAAGAATTTAAAAAAAATCTCCGATTGAAATTTTAATTCTAGTCACTTTCCGACGCGTGTAGGTGCTTAATTTCATTTTGACGCGGTAATCTCTGCTCTCGCCAATTATCCGAGATTCATCGACAGTAAATTCACTGAAAGATAAAAAAAAAACTCTTGACTTTATTTTTCAACGCGCGACCTAAAACTGTCATTCGAATATCCCTTCCCCCCCTCGAGGAATGAAAAAACGAAATGCCGATTTGCTTGGATCATTAACGTGGCATTGTAAAATTAACTTCCAAGAAAAGCACGTCGGTGCCCCTAAACTCAACGAGAGTTTGAGAGAAAAAAAAAAAAATTAAAAAATCCGGCGTGCATCCGTAAGTACACTTTCCATGGCGAGAGAACTCGTATTCCGAGACCCGACGATACATACACATGTATATGTATGTATAGCTCTCTTGACCAATCCGTAGGAATGTCGCACGCTCGTGAGCATTGATTTTTTTTTAATTTTTTTTTCTTTACGATGTTCAACAACGTTGGCCGTTGTACGATGATATACAAAACGGTTGCAATTAAGATTATTATTTTCATGACATTTGAGTTGAACATTGGTAAATATTTTCTTATCAGTCAATTATGAAGCGTTTGATAAGAAAACATTTTTCAATTTTCAATTTACTTTCGTTGAACCGTAAATACATACACTCGATAAGACTGTTTTAAACGTATCAACTCTTCATCGGCTTCGTAATACTTAAAAGTAGTATACCTAATAACTATACGGCCAGTAGGTACACCAACAAAAAATCCCAGTTGAAATAGAAAAAAAAAAAAAAAAAAAATCTTTGTATCATTCGCGATTAATGTACTCTAATACAAAACTGTATATACACCATCGTGTACAGATTACAAAGAAAAAAAAAAAAAAAAATGAAAAAACCCTCATTCGCGAGGATGAGAAATCATGTATCAGGTGTCCGTATAATAGACACGGGGAAGCCCGCGTGTGTGCCACTTGGAAATCTAAACGCGCTCATCATCGGCTCGGAGCACAATGTATATAGGTACACTCGACCATACGAGCAAGTATACATGTATAGGTATATACTATAAGAGCAAAGAGCTCTCAGCTTTAGAAGAATAAAAAGTAGCAAAGCTCTTCGGTCACTGACGCCGTTTCTGCTGTTGCTGCTAATGCCAATAAAATATACAACATTAGACACCGACAACTATGAGGCCATGCTGGCTCGGGTTGGCTGATTACATGCGAGAACCGAAATAATCGCTTGAAATCAATACATGTGTATACATATACATATACATATACATTAACATGTCACAAAGACACAGCACAGTCGCTGCCGAACCGGCCATCACGCGCTTGGCCTAATTTAACGCGTGCGAGGAGCTGCGAACGAACGGCCTCAGTCTTCGTTTCTTCTCGACAAAGTATATCTTGTTGTGTGTATGTAGAATAAAAGAGCGCAATGGTCCATTAGAAGAGATGTTTGAAAAGAAAAAACCCCGACGCTTGGGGACCACGAAACAAGTTAGACGACGATGTCAACCAGTCAACGCCGTAATACTCTAATATTACCAAAGCGCATTAGAGCACTGGTTGTGCTGCACATATACATATACCTACAGGTATGTGTATAGTTTTTCTGCGCGCCGATGGCCTGGAAAGTATTAGGCACTGCTTTACCTTCACCTGTCTCGCGTCTGTGTCCTCTTTTTGGCCCCAATAGCGAGAGTGAACACTTGTACGGTTGTTCGCCGGGGAAGACAATTAAATCAACGTATGGCTTTGTATTGCAAGTGTAGCGCGCGGTTGGATCGAAAAAAAAAAAAAAAAAAAAAAAATCGAGGGGCTACCGAATGCAGCTATAGGTATAGAGGTGTACGTACAATTTGTGTAGGTGTGAGGTGTGGATGTTTGCGATTTCACGAGAGAGAGACTTGAGAAACGAGAGTTGCGTGCGTGTGCATGAACCGTTCATGCTGACGAAATCACGAAGAAAAAAAAAAAACATTCGTGGCAAATTATAATCATGAGGGAGGGAGGCGATGACGGTGACTTCCGAAGGGCTGAATTTTCGATTATTGTTTGACTACAATCATATAATCTTTTTCTTTGTTGGTAGACGAGAGATGTGTAACTTTTACCAATTTATCATAAAAATGTGTACCTTTTTTATTTATCACCAAACATTAGGCTTGTTAAATCAGTTATATTATTATTATTTTGTTTTTCTTAGTAAATATTGATAACTAATATTGGTACAAATATCACAGTCACATTTTGCTATACACTGAATAACAATTATTGTTTAATGATTTTTCTGAAACTTTTTATCAAAGGCTGACAATTGTCAGGATAAACTCTGAAATATAAATAAAATAACATCCATCATTATGCAATTATATGATTATACTATTTATCGATAAACCGTGCAATCTTGCAATACGTTTCGATAATTTATTTAATAAACACACAATTTCTTCCAAAATATTAAGCAGGTTGAGATAGTGATATAAAATCACGGCAACTAATATTATTTTTTACGGTGCATAATTCGAGACACATATTTTTCAACATTCAATATATCCAAAATGTTTATGCGTTAACTTATAAACAACAGTTGTATTTTTTATCTTTTTTTTTATAATACTTTTGATTACTGATATTGCGGTGCATCATTTTATAGATGAGTCTAACCACGTACATTTAAAACAACCATCTGATACTAAATTTCCTGCTAGAAAATTAACAAACAACATAAGCCGTAAAAAAACAAAAACACCATGGCCATCATCGCATTTTTAATGGACGACGATAAACGTAGACTCAGAAAGAAAAAAGAGCCTTGACATTTAGTCAGTGACTCCACGGTACCTACTTGTTGATCCCAGTACCCACACCCATGGGGTCTAAAAATTCAAAACGCGCAGCCCATTAGAGGTCACGAGTTGTACGTTACGCAGCACTTTGTCGTCCACGACGACCGTTCGATCGTTTGCTATTTTATTTATGCGAGAGGGGGTCGGCTGCCGTTGGGTGTGATTAAGCACGACACTACACGCGGAGAAAGTGCACCATACCGCTTGTCAACTCGATGGAAAATTGTTTTTATATATGTATACATATATAACACCTCTCTATATAGTACGCGGTCAAAGATAAGCCAAGGAGTCTTTTTGAATAAACATCGAGTCACGACAGATAAACAAATGCACTTGTCTCTAATCTGGTTACTGGTTAAATTTGACAACGATCGCTGAACTGTTTTTCCGTTCGCATCGGACGATGACTATCTCGCGAAATCACTTGGCTATCGATGCAAAAAATTTTTTTTTTTTTTCTCACTGCTCTCACGTAAGTACAGAGCAACATCAACCTAGACGCGTGCGGATGCCATCAATTTGCAAGCGAGGGTCGACTCGATAAATTAATATGTTGTGGTTATAAAGTCGTACGGCAAAAAAAAGAGGGGCTGCTCGCCAACATTGTAACACAAAACCCTCTTTCCCCGCAACATCGCGAGCACTCGAGTCTCGATCGTTGAACGTGTAATATAAGCGCGTACCTACTTACAAAAAAAAAAAAAAAAAAAAAGTATAAAATAATACATGTAAACGAAAATAAAATAAGTAAGTAGACGAGTCTTTGGACCGCGTGGCCTTTTTTTTTTATTTACGTAACAGGGGGCGTCGTTCGTTAACCCTGCAGCACAAGTACAATTTGCCTGTGTACGTGTGTTACACGACGCACACGCATATAAACTGCGCGAGGAGGGCGAGAAGCCTATTTACTTTCACTTAATAGGCCAACGCACGCACACAACCATCCGCGTGTGCAAGATTGACTCGAGGTATATATAGACGCGCGAAAAGAGAGAGGATACACGCGCATCCAAGTGTTGTATCTTCCGCGGTTGTACATACTATTGTATATACCTACTGTGCGGCGCGTAATAAAATATTGAGAGCAATAGCACGACGGGCCCGGCGGTGAGCTTTTCACACCACCATCACCATCGAGCGACGAAAAAAGAGAACAATACAAGTACCTACTTACAAGTCACGTGACACGCATAACTTTTGGCCGTTGGGTGCAACTTGTCTCCTTCTTTATTTCCTCGATCGGGAATGGATCGAGCCGCTTGGTATGAATACATGGGGACAACGTGATGAATTGACAACGATCCTTTGTTGTTGCTGTAGTATATATACCGCACTGTTGCAACCGCGTCTTCGAACAGTGGCGACAAAAATGTTCACGGCGAATAAAAAGCGCTGTCTTGCTCTGTGAGTACCTATATATATATATATATAAATGCACGTATACACTCAATAACGGTGGAGTGTAATTTTCTTTCCTTTTTCCTTCACCATACATGCGTGCTTTTCATTTTAAAGATCAATATTGTCCTTTAAACCAAAACCAAACAGGATTCCACGCGTGTCTTCTCAATGTGTACGTAAGTACGATATCTGTAACGGAGAGGCACTCGTGCTGTATATATACGGAGTGGTTGGAATTTTTCGAGTGGTCAAGTCGGTGTGAGGCCAAACGTTTTGAAACTTGTGAAACCGACGCGCGTGATCGGTACAGTCCGTGCGACCGAGATGTTGGGGAAAGAAACAAATACAAAAAAAAACATACATGTCATTACGCGCGAGGTATTTGGCCTCTGTATATTAATTACCGGTGATATATTTTACTCCTGTATATTTTGACAAATGTGAGTACGACGCGTATGACGCAGAGCTTGCAAGCTCAGCGATATATATATATAGGCAAGTGAGAGCGAAATAACAACTCGAATCCGAAGAAAGGAGCGTCCTTGGAGGTGTGTGTACACTTTGAATATTAAACGCCACGCGCGATTCACGCCCATCGTGTATAGAAGACGATATTTTTTTTTTTTTTTTTTTTTCCTCTCAAGTACTGTTACAGGTGGAGCGTCGACTTCTCGCGCGGTGGCCTCATAATACATATCATATACTCTTAAGAAGCGAGAAAGCGCTTCTCCTCCTTCTTTTCCTCCTCTTACCTCATAGCACACACCTCTGAATATACGTGTACAAAAGATTATAGGTATATCGCTTATGGGTGTGCACAGTGGTATGGGTATTCAATTTTTGTGCGCAGTTGCGCGCTTATGGTAATAAATTCGATTCGCACAAGTAATATGTAAACTCTATTATCTTTCTCCCTCGATCTTTCTTTCTCTTTTCCCTTGATTTTAATGAGACACCGTGTGTGAGGGTCTAAAATATCTCGTTGGTTGAGGTATCGATACCTCGCTGTTATCTCGATTTCTTTTCATTTACAGAGATAATTTTCAATGGAAATTTTTCCTGCTCAATTTTCAGAATATACATCCTATGTTGGATGGATACGAAAATAAGTACCCCTCTGTACGAGAGTTGGGGTGGAACAGTATAAAAGTGCTCGTTGGAAATAAAAAAACTTACAAAATATAAATATCATTTTATTATTTTCAAACCAATCACTTTATTAAACTCAAAATCAAGATAAGTCATTNTTTATACGCGAAAAACACCACGTGATAGTTACATATTTGATATTATTTTAGTATATTCCTAATCAAGTGAAAAACGGGTATATGTAAAGAAAAAGATAATGCATTGTGCCAGTGCACGTGCGTGTTGTCATGCCCAGGACAAATCTCGATGCTATAATAAACCTCTTATCGAAGTAGTTATTTTGTGATGTAGATAATAAAAAAAAGAGCTACCGAAAATTAACGATAATGAGAGCAAAACGGTGCGTAAAGTAAAAAAGACAAAGACGCGAAAAATGATCACGAGGCTCTCGCATGCATGTAACATGAGATTCGTCTTCTTGTTTGGTTTTCTCCCTCGTATTATCATCAATCGATCGTCTGGCGGATTAAGGCTTCGGTAAAAAGGCTGACGTTACGCGCGTGCATATTTTTCCCATTGGGTTATCAATTCGAAACCACGTGAAATTCTTTTTTTCCTCTCGACTTTGATAGCCGGCACAATCATTTCAGAAATGTTTAAACATGTATGCACCAAGAAATCAAATAATGTATTCTTATTTTTTATTCTTTCGAACAAATGTCTTTATAATACAGCACCAGACAAAATTCTACTACTTGCAGAAAAACATGTGTATTTAAAAATTATTTAACATAAATTACTTATTGTAATTAGTATTTTAATTTTTACTGCGCTTTCCAATACTACATGATATAGAACATGAATAATAATTAAAAGAGGATATTATAACACTCCAGTTCATCGATTGTAAAGGCTGGAGGTTGTTTTTGAACTCTCTGTTGCCCGTCTGTCCATTGTTTGTTTCAAAATAGGTGGTCGAGTAAATAATAATTCGTAAGCTCATGATGCTTCTGATGATTTATTCATATCACGAATCACGAGATCGATTAATAATCCAAAACAATTTGGAAAAAACAAGTATAATTACTTGTACTTGATATACCTACATTGATTACCGATCGCTATACATTTATACACCTCTCTGTCGGACAATAGTATTTTTATCAAAATATAATCGCATGTAAATTGGCGTGCAGTAGACAAATCAATCAATAAGATACACACAGTCGTTCATTGTAGTTCGTTCAACTCGAATAACTTTTGATCTATCCGTGAACTCTTTTTTTTTATTCCTGCTTCGAAAGCACGATGAGCATGTCAAAGAAAAGCTTGTTTTTTTCCCAAATCCTCCTCCCAAACGACCTTATTCCTACTTTTATGTATTTGACATTTGGTGAGAGTCGCGACAACCTTTTTTTCATTTTCTTCTGTAAAAAATTGAGCTTCTGTTGTTACTTACAACATTCGGGATTGAAATCAGTTTCAAGACTGAATAACTGTACTGCAGATAAAAAGCTAACAATACATCTTTCAGTGATTTTCTATTTTTATCATTCAACTACATTATGTGCCTCATCTGTTTTATAATTAAAGGTAAAGCTTTGGCAAACAAACAAAATCTCGTAAATCATTATGATGTAATTTTTATCGGGTTTGCGCCCTTGGACATTTTTGTGGTCAAAGTTGAGGTCAAGGCAAAACTTTATAATGTCGCGAATACTTTTTTTCAAGTAATCGATACTTATCACATGACTTATATAAAATAATAGATGCTCATACATCATTAAACACGAATTATTTTTTTTGAAGGAAAAAAAGAAAGATCTTGCCTTTCGCTAAAATGTTTGATGACTCTCGTTACTACTTTGATGAATGAGGAAAGTTTTTTCCAAATAAATTTTGTTACGCAATCTCACGCCTATAGCTTTTGGAGTTATTCATTTATCGCTGGAAGTGATGCAATTTTATTTACCAAAAAAAAAAAAAAAAAAAAAAAAAAAAAAAAAAAAAAAAAAAAAAAAAAGTAATTTGTAATTAAAGGATACAGTCTCATTTACTCCTTCAACATAATAATACCAAGTTGCGGGTCATGCGCGTGAATAACCGAGCGCACAGAGAGAGAGAGAGAGAGATTTCTCAAGCCTTACATTTCGCGCGAGTTAGTAAACATTACATTGCGGCAGATATGAGGTGTATGGTTGCTTGGGTTTCCCCCCCCCCCCGCTTGATTATCATCACCGCACACTGTACTTACAACGCCCTTGTTTTTTTTTTTTTTTGTTTTTTTGCTCAAATTTCGCAAGTGTATAGTTGATAATGTACAAGCTCAACTCGGACCCTCGTGCGTTTACGATACTTAGTTCATAAAGCAAGTGCTTTTCACTTACCGCCAATTATTTTTGAAAACAAAGACCAAGTTTTGCTCCTCGTTGAAGCGCATGACAAACGCATTACTCTTTTTCCGTCGATGTTCATGTACATTTTTAACTTGCAAATTATTATTTTTACCCTTTTTCTCATTTATTCATCGATAAATTGATTCTTTTCGTTGTTTTCATTCAGAGTTGACAATTGTTTTCGTACAAATGTTTCCATACTGCACCGACGTCACCAAAAAAACAAGTAACCACACGTGGCCCGCTGTTGCGCTTACATATATGTAATCCATCAGCTCTTGCCCAAGGGGATAAATATTTGGCGCGCGTGTATATCCATCATACCTTCGAACGTTCGAATCCAAGGCTGTGGCGTGTACACGTATAAAACAAAGAAGCCGTTTGTGTGTCCGTTCGAGCAGGGAAAATCCAACTCGCTGGACGTATTCTGGAACATTCCGTTCCCCCCCCCCCTCCTGTCGCTCGTCGAGTGCTTGCAAAAATCATAACTGTCGACGCAAAATATTATAATGATGCTCCCAACCAAACAGCGAGAGTGTACCTATATAGTTATTCCCGTCACGAAGCTTAATTACGTTGTGTCATCATCGCGCCATTATCATCATCACAATCGCAATGATCGACAACACAGCGACAAGGTAGCAGTGGCAAGGTTACAAACACCATCTCTCTCTCTTGGCGGGGGAACGTCGCGTAAATTCGATTGCGACTCGAAAACTCCTCGGGACTTGGTTTATTGTGCGACATGGCTGATTACGTCTGGCCAAATCTCTGCTGCGTACACAGTGATGTTGCACACGCAATATGTATAATATATAACGTTATGTGTGATGCTTTGTGCGGATGCGCGTAACCTGTGCGAACTTAAAAAAGGGGGCCGCGCGACCAATTGAGCTTGCAGTGGGACTGCCATCGAGCTTGCGGTATGAAATACCGATGGATGAGTAATAAGGAACTTTTGGGGATCTGTTGCTGTTTTTTTTTTTTTTTTTTTTTTTTTTATGATGTGCCGAAATTTCTTGACTTTGACTTCTACTTACATGCCGATTTTTTAAGACCTGTTGAAGAGAGAAATGTTAGTGACTCGAATCATATGTTTCTTTTTTTTTTTCATCTGTTAAGTATACTTTTTCTGTTGTGATTTCGCAATAACCAACTACATACTTTACAGGAAGCGTTTAAAATCTTACGTATCCCTGCAAATGAGAACACACGAGCTACAATACATAGAGCATGCAATTTCGACCTCGATTATTGCGCAGCGCCTGCCAATTCAACGCCAAAGTGTATAAAATTTTTGAGGAAAAATCGCAGAGGTTTTCCAACTCGTACGTCAAGTACAGTAGCAAAGGCGTCGCAAATAATGGTGTTTGCGAATTTTACCGCATCCCACGGAAAATTGCAGACATGTTTGTTCCTTTTGATTCTGAATATAACGTTTTTTCAATTCTACATATTTTATCCTTTAAAGCAGCCGATGGTTTCTCGAGGCTCTGTAACTTTGAGCTTCTGAATTATTCACTCAAACAAATTTTATTTTAAAAAATTTCAATGATCGCGATGAAAGCAAAACGTCGAAATGAAAATGTGATGACCCACGCGTGCATACTTTCCCTCTCCCTCGGTCTCGCGGCTCAAAACCTTCCGTAATCATATCACGTTTTTTGTCTCCTCTGCACGAGTGGAATTACCATACAATACCGACAAACGTTTCGCTGACGTACGCATGTGTCTCCGTTTTTTTTTCCTCCCAAGCCGCCTATTACGCACACGCTTGTTGTCCTCCTCTCCTCGCTTATCACCACCACCACCACCACCGTGTTTTGTACCTATGCACACGTATACATTATACTTGGGGTCAATCGAGAATTTTGCATGGCAAATTTTACGACGCATATTCATCCCGTCGACGAATGCACATACCTTTGACTGCTGAATCGGGTTTTTTTTTTTTTTTTTTTTTTTTTACTACCTACTCATGTGGGGCAAGAGGCGATTTGATAATTATAATGACAGGAGAAAATAAAGAAGAATAATAACAATATCGTGCGTTTGTCATCGATCGGTACATTGCGTAAAAACAGGATTTATTTTTTTTTTTTTCCATACGGAAATTCGCTTGTATGTGTATTTTATAGCATAATCAATTGAAATAACTTGCCGATGAATCTGTCGGAAATTTTCATCGCTGATTCGATCTTTAATTATACTCATCGATGAAACGAATAATCTGTACAGCACATAAACCGTGTAAACATATAGGGACTTTGGTACGTCATTAATAGTACATGAAATTACATAGCGCGCGAAATTCGCGTTACTTCCACACGCGCGTCGCACTCCACTGGAACCTTTTTGGTGTAGTAGCCGGTTTCACACGTTTATTTCGAAAGCGCACGCGGCCTTTTCCATCAATAATTAAATTCAGTGATTCATTAGCTAACGAAATTTAACGACAACAACAGCGAAATCGCTGTACTTTTGATACTTTTCGCGCGCGCGTCCCGAGAAAAACCGCCGAGTCAGAGCCTACATGTATAGAGAGCGAGATTATTACCCCACATATTCGCCTCTCTCTCTCTCTTTTTCTTTTTGACGGCTACTCACACGTACCGACACACATACACATATACAGAAGGTTTAATCGAGGCCAAGCCACACGAAAAATCATCGAGCGTTTCTCTATACGGAGAGGGAACTTTCCGGTGCAGCCCGCGTTCAAAGATACCATGTATACTCATAAAGCCATGGTTACAAAACGATACGTTAATGGCTTGTTTTGTCCCTATACATACCTATGTACAAGATCCAAAAAAGGCCATTAGTTGTAGTAAAATATGTAAAATTAGATTTTTTTTTTTTTTTTTTTTTTTTTTTTTTTTTTTTTTTTCTATCGGACCATTACACAAGCCAATGCCCCTAGCTAATTTTGAAGAAAATTCCGAATGGCCACATATGCACACATTACTGCTGAACAAAAAATTAAGTTAATTGGAAGTAGGTTGGGGGGGGGGAGAATATATGTTAAGGTCGCGCGCGCGCGCGAGTGGGTGTTCGATAACGAAATTTTGAGCCCACATTGGGGGGGGGGGGGGGGATATACCTATTGGCGTAAAGGTTTTTCACTATGCCATTCGAAATCGATGAAGCAGAAGCAATGAATAATTTAGATCAGCGGTAGGTGTATAAGTAGCGGCGTCATTGGCAATAATGTCCGGTTGACACGTAATGTTTACGTGCATGGGTATTCTTCGTCTCCACAATCGAGCCGCGTGTGTGTTGTGATCACATGCCCATACATTGACGTGTCACATATATTACGAAAGCGGGGCCTTTCGAAATTTTATTTCTAACAAGCAGCATCTGTGACCGACCTATAGCTCGTCCTCCTATAAGGGGGTTTTAAAGCTGTCCACCCGAAAAACAAGAAGCGATGGAATGATTGACACAAAAATTTTCGATGGCAACTCAAAAGCCACAGTTTTAAAGGGGCGCGTATGACATGTGCATTATAAGTTACCATATTATTTATGAAGTAGCGGAGCAATGGAAATGCCATCATTTCCCTGACCTCGTTATTGAATTTTTAATCGTCAGCTGTCATACCTACTTACGATTTCATTTTTGACAAGTTTACATCAGCTTGTCGAGCGAGAAAACTTCACGAGTAAATGAATTCAACAAAAAGTAACAATAACCGATTATTTGTGTGCATCTATAGTTTATTCACCTGCCAAGATCCTTCAATTTTTTACTCCATAGAGCGTACGATTTGTCTTTGTCACATTTAATAAACAAATCGCAAATCAAGTCCACACGTGCTTTCACACTCGTACGCATTGTCCGATCAATTGAGAGAAGAGATTTACACCAAACGTCGCGGTCTCTTATGATATACCATATACAAGTGTATGCCTAAACGACACTCGATTCGCGCGACAACGCAACCGATTTCCCTATACATATGCGCGCGGTTCTTCTCCCGCGAGTGATTTTCCACAGAGCGAACAAGTGCGTTTGCAATCCCTCCTCCTTCATTTGCGCTGCGTCATCAACATCAGGTGTGTGCACACGTTTGTGCTTGCAGGGTCTTCGATGCGCAAAGATTATGCTGCTACTTCTCCGTACAGTCCACACACGTACATATTATATGCATACGTATATATTATACACGGAGTGCAGTCAAACAGACTTTTATGAGCCACTGTACCACTGAATGAAAGCGAAGAATGTTTGTTTTACGCTTGTTTTTGCGTACATCATCGATAATATACTATTGGAATTTTTTCGTGGTAGTCACACTGCATACACATGACACGGGCGATGACGTAGATTGCAGAGACCTACGTAATTTTCGAGCTACATATGTATACACCCATCCACATATGATACCCTGCACCGGATGACGTAAGTGTCACCTGTTGCTGCAGTAATAGTCGGGGGGGTTTTTTCAGGTTTTTGTGAATCACTGGTTGAAATGTATAATTTTACTTACCGTAAAAAAAAGATTGTAAAAAACAATCAGCTAGAACTTAAAAATAGAAAGGGAAAAAACATATGCGCACAGCTGATACGTATTTCGAACGTGTTTGATATGCGTGCATCTGAAAGATGCATTTTTTTTTTATTGTTTCAAGCCGGTATCTCCAGCTGCTGCGAGTACTTCTTACAAATGCTTGGTCACGGTACGATACGTCTCCGGTTAAACAAATACAGTAAACGAAAACTCTTCGGTGATTGATGTCCAAAGAAGAAAGTTCATCAAGTACCATTCGATAGAGTGACAATAATAATCTGAAATTTGACGTGCATCTACAAAGTCAATTTTTTTTCATTTTTTAGATACCCTAGATACATGGATAATGAAAATATAATGACCCATCTTCAGTATAAAGATGAGTAATTGTGTATTTAGAATCCATGTATGTTTGATAATTTATTTTTTCCAATAACGAGAAAAATATATCCCCAAATGGTCATGTAGATATTTATTTTTTTTCCTCTTACCTCATAGCACACACCTCTGAATATACGTGTACAAAAGATTATAGGTATATCGCTTATGGGTGTGCACAGTGGTATGGGTATTCAATTTTTGTGCGCAGTTGCGCGCTTATGGTAATAAATTCGATTCGCACAAGTAATATGTAAACTCTATTATCTTTCTCCCTCGATCTTTCTTTCTCTTTTCCCTTGATTTTAATGAGACACCGTGTGTGAGGGTCTAAAATATCTCGTTGGTTGAGGTATCGATACCTCGCTGTTATCTCGATTTCTTTTCATTTACAGAGATAATTTTCAATGGAAATTTTTCCTGCTCAATTTTCAGAATATACATCCTATGTTGGATGGATACGAAAATAAGTACCCCTCTGTACGAGAGTTGGGGTGGAACAGTATAAAAGTGCTCGTTGGAAATAAAAAAACTTACAAAATATAAATATCATTTTATTATTTTCAAACCAATCACTTTATTAAACTCAAAATCAAGATAAGTCATTCTTCCCCCCCCCCCAACCAAAGATTC